>OZ022263.1:190432661-190899708 GCA_963978885.1 Nemotelus pantherinus | reverse complement strand
CTGATAGACACCAGCTTCATATCTAACATATATCTTCAAGCCGTCTGTGAAGATCTCGAAGTACATCCTTGTGCAGACATACATTTGAGTGCACCTAGTCACTTCTGTTCATAAAGAATACCTCATTACATATGTACCTGAAATCGAATTGAGGCACTAAAGCGTCGGAAGGCATGGCGAGAACTGGAGAGATTTCTCACATCGAACTTCCAATAGCGTAGTACTGCACATTGTCATAGTCTATCTATAGAGTAATTTGAATTAGACTATGGACAGAACTCACCACTATATTCTGAATATGACTGTCGAGTGGAGGCAGATTGAGCAGCACATTGAGAGCCGCCCCAAGAGTAGTACTCATGGCACCACAGATATCTAAGTATCAAGGTCCTTTGTAGTGTGGCTAATATTTTGCGAGCATACAAGACTTCACAATAGTTCCCGACACCAAGTGTACGTATTCACTTTGAGCTCGAGTTATCTTTGCTTCCACATACTTCTTCCAGATAATTTTTTTTGTCCAAGATTAATTTTAGTTATCTTCTGACAGTTGAAGATTTGACATCATTTTTGAAAGCTCTAGTTTTTCCAGTTCTCTTTTTCTGGTGAACATATTAAACTTGGCTTTGCCAGGATTCTCTTCAAAGCCGTGCCTCGAGTACCAAATGCCAATTAAATGCAATGCTTGTTGTGTATTTCTACATTTCAATTCAAATATTCTCTTGCTACTAGTGTGCCAAAAGCATTAGCATAACCCATTCTTCGTTAAACAGTGAGTCGATTAGCATACTCCGCAGAAACAGTAGTCAGACACTTCTTTACGGACGTCCATTTGCCATCTGTGTTCTCCAGTAGCAGTCTGCTCCTGCTTCTGACGGTAAAAATATCTCTGTCAGCATTCCATTAATAGAATAAAGTCAACACAATAAGTTTTGGCAGCTTCACATACATGCTTGAAGAGAGCACAGTCAAACACCCCATGAAGGGCCAACTCAAGTGATTTTCTTTGCTAGTAAGCATTTTGCTCATCATTTAAACGCCAGGCATTCCAAATTTCTCCAGGTATTTCAGCATGATGATCGACCTGCAATTTTTGGCATATGAATAGCTGTCCCTCCCAGTAAAGTAAAGAAATCCCACGACAACCTTCGTACGAGTCTAGGGTTGGAGGTGGTAGAGAGCTTCATCACAAATTTACAATTAATGTGAATATGAGTGTGTAGTGATGAGTTCCACGACTCACTTTACCCCTGATTTAAATCAGGTACCTAATCAGAGCTAGGTAATTTCGAATCTTGGTGCCCGGTCCCTCGTCCGAACCTGGATTCGAACCAGAGACCGCACACACAAGACGCCAGTGCTCTACTCACTAAGCTATTCAAGCTTATCTCCCAGGCTTTAGTATAAAGAAAAACGTAGCTTGTGGTTAAGTTAACGGAACAAACCCCAGATATAGATGTGGCTAGAAGATTTCCAGTCCTGGCGTTTGGATTTTTACAAAGGACATAATTGTAGTATCCCTGACAGTTTTGTTGGTGACCACAGATTTAGCTGTGCGCGAGCATTTCTCACTGATACCAATATCAAGAGATTGATCAGAAGCCCAGAAGCTTCTTGCGTTTCATTCACCGTAGCGCCCAGAAAGCGCCTCTCAAGCAAAGTCTGTGAAGACTCCTTTTTTTTTTTTGAAAACTCACCATCTGGTCGCCTAAAGGAGTTCAGCTAAGCTGATTGCTCCTTTTCTAGGACCTTGCACAGCTTCTAGGAGTCTTAAAGCTTGCAGTCAATCATAGAACGATTTGAATGGATCTTATTAGATTTTCTGAGATTCAGGTAGCGACCCTATCATTCTATGTGTCTCCCTTACAAGCTCAATTGAGGAGAATTCCGGTATTTTTCCTGAACTTGAACCTTCTTGTTGTTTTGTTGAAATTTAATCGTGCAGGTCTCTTCATATGTGCCTAATATGGTTCTATTCAGAGTGTTAAGCCGGGATTCTATTGATTTCGGCGACTTTATCCTACCACTAAAAAACGCTTTGTCTATAAGAAGTCCGTTGAACTTAATCTAATCAGTGTTTTCTGGGTCTCTTCTCACCAATACGGGTGTTGGATCTGTAGCTAAAGAGAACATCAATTCGCGGTTGTCGGAAAGTGAGATATTAAAAAATGGTTTGGTCAATCCAAAATCGAGCGCATAAAATCCTGATTAATATGAAAATAATAAGAAATAAATACAATAAAAGGAACTCAGTGAAAATGTTGTGCCAATTGAAACATTATATAAAATATACACGGTACTTAAAAATCGAAAAAAAAAATAATTAATTATAAAAGACAGGAAACATTTTGATTTCTAAAATATATACTGTGCCATAAAAATGTCGGCTAACAAATATCAACAAAACCAATTCGACTAATCTAAAAATAAATAAAATAAAATCCCGAAATCTTCGAGTTTCAGTTCATATAGAAGTGTTTTATCTGCGATACTATTTGAAATTGAATTTACTAATGCACTATTTTCTCATTAGGCATCCGCTCATGGGGTGTATTTGACTGATGTGACTACTTGTGAGGTGGGAAAATATTGATAGTCATTTATTTAGTTGCGACAATTGTTTGTATCTGCGAATTTTATCCAGTGAAAATTTCTCATGAAAGTCTTTACCTCCTTCTATCTACAATTTTATAGAATATGATATAGAGCAGATATAAGCTGTATTTAAAATTATACTCAGGAAGGTAAAATCTGATCGCAATTTCTACGAGCAATTTTCACTGCATGAACTTCTCGCAACTAAGTAAATAACCAACAATAGTCTATCACCTTGCATCAGTTAGTCATATACCCCATGAGCTGATGTCTGATGAGAAAATGGTGCAATTGGTCAGTAAAATTAATTTTCGTATAATATCACAGATAACACTTCCGTATGATAACACAATCCGTAATATGATCCACAACATTTCCAATCAATAGTCTTGGTTGCTAGTCAAGCTACGGCTCAGTTCAAATTTGCCCTCTTATTTGGCGCTCAGAAAAAATATGTAGGTATATTAAAAAATATATTCGGAACATAAAATATATATTTGGAGGCTTTCGGTGATAATTTCAAAGATTTAAATTTGAGTTTAACAAAGACTAACAGAAATCCCAAGCAAGAAAAGGCTAACTTTAAAACTCTTAAAAGTTCTTTTGATTTCACTTTTTTCCCTACTGCAAATAAAATAATAAACATAAATTTGCATTTAACTTTTATTTTTTGTTTTTAATACACCCGAAAACCTAATTGGCTTTCTATCTTAAAAAGTCCAAACAAAGCTTAACATCTTCGCAAATAGAATGCAACAGATATATTTTAATTTTTTTTTTTTTTTTGGAAATGAAAATTTCAAATTTCATTATTTTTGAAATTTTAAAATAAAGTTCATGTATTTTATGACCAATTTTCGATAGATTTTCTAGTTTTCGATAAATTTTCAAATATTTTGATTGTAGTTGTCATCGCTATCATCTTGTATGAAAAGCTACAGTGACTCACACATCTAACCGGAAGACGAATGTAATATATTGCGATTATGCAGTTCGGTGTGAAAAAATTCGATGAAAATTTTACGATTTTACACATCAATCAAAGGGAAATTTTGTCTAATTTTATTATTTGTTGAGAAAATCATAAAAACATAAACTGTTAAGGGGTTGGTCCACTGTTAAGCTACTCCAAATGAACTTTTATTTTAAACAGCTACCAAAAAAAAAACTATTCAAGATATCGATTTGAAATTTTACATACATCTTTATTGAAGTTAAAAGTTAACATTTTCCTTGGAAAAAAATATTAGAAAACAAAATGGTGACCGCCCCAATGGATCGCAACAGCACCGCCGAAAAAAAAAAGCAAATTGCGCCTCGTAAATTCCTGGACAAAATGAGCACTTGTGAACAAACTACTAAAAATATTTCATTAGTTTTGAATATAAAGGACTGCACGAGTCTAAATTTAGAGCCCTAAAGCGATTAAAAAAAATTTGGTATACTTTTGAACATTGGTTCTCCAGTTTTTCGCGTTTTTTCAATCAAAAAAATGTTTCCCAAATCGTCAAAAAAATTTTTTTTGTTCTAAATTTAGGCCCGTGCAGTCCTTTATACTCATAACTAATGAAATGTTTTTGGTAATTTGTTCACAGATGCTTATTTTGTCCAGGAATTTACGAGGCGCAATTTGCTTTTTTTTCGGCGGTGCTGCGGCGATCCATTGGGGCGGTCGCCATTTTGCATTCTAATAATTTTTTCCAATGAAAATGTTAGTTTAAAACTTCAATAAAGATGTATGTAAAATTTTAAATCGATATCTTGAATAGTTTGTTTTTGGTAGCTGTTTAAAAAAAAGTTCATTTGGAGCAGTTTAACAGTGGACTAACTCCTTAATTCAACAAAATAATGAAATTTAATGCCACACGACTAACGGTACTTTTTAAATCAAACAAGTGATTGTAACATACGGTTATATTCATTTACGTAGAAGTTATCAGTTCATGTGAACTTTTCTCAAAGTGAAGTTTTACAATGCCTATTTCATGGAAGCAGACATTCTTGGCAATGAGGAAACACAGGACAGTGTACCGTTGAAGTGTTCCTGTGCACAGGAACACTTCAACGGTACACGACATAATTAAAAAATTTGAAACTGAAAGTCGAGTGAGTAATGAAGGTAATGAAAGGGCGAAGGAAAGAAACTAACTGAAAACGATGCGAAGTATATTAAACGGATTATTTCAGCGGATTATATTTCAGCAGATAAAATTAGAATTGAGGTTGAACAGAACAAGAAAAAGATAGTCTCCGTGGAAACAATTCGAAACAGTAATCAGAAAGCTATAAATTTTGGAGAAAAATAGAAAGAAAAGACTGTGCTCTGCCAAAGCCCACTTAAATAGAGCCCCTGAGTTTTGGAATCGAGTAATAAGTTATTCTTTATTACAAATGTTTCTAAGTTTTATGTTGCAAGTACTTTTTACCGATATGCGAGCAAATTTAATTTGCAAGGATCCGGTGGCCTGAAAAAAAGCATGCGTGCCAAAAAATACTAAGGCTAAATTAAAGCATTGGGGAAGCTCTGTAATGGCTGCATTTCTCCTGCATGAACAGGAAATCCTCATTTTATTCAATATATAATAGATCGATTTCAGTATGTAGATAAAAGTGAATGTGAAAACTTTGTGCAATAATTTGGGCATTTCGGATAGTTTTATTTTTTATCGGGACAATGATCCAAAATACAAATCATATATTGCTAAATCCTGGTTGTTTTATAATTGTCCCCACATGCTGGACACACCACCTCAGTCACCACACCTGAACATTATTGAGCATATTTGGCAAGAAGTTGGACGTAGAATATACCAGAAGACCTACGCAAATATTAACGACCTTAAAGCTGCAATTTTAGAGGTCTGGAATTCGATAAGTTCTCTAGTTTGGCAAAACTTGGCAAATTCTATGCCAAGGAGACTGGAAGAAGTAATTCAGAATAAAGGTTATGCTACAAAATACTAGAAACCATGTCAATTTTAATTTTTCCGGTTAGTCGTGTGTCATTGAATTCTGAGTTGGAGTAATTTTTATTATTTTATTTATTTTAATTTTTATAATTTTGGCAATAAATAATAAAACTAGAAATAGTTTGCTTTTAATTGATGTGTAACATACTCTTTCTGCCGAATATATCCATTCCGAACTGCATCATTGAAATTACCGTCATCCGGTTACACGTGTGAGTCACATGTAGGTATTCAAAGGAATTTTGATCCTAGATTTTTGATCCTGTACTCATTTTATTTTAAGCTATAAATCATTGCTATTGTTTTCATTTATCATTTAATAATTTATGTTTGTGTCAAATATTTGATTTCCATTTCACCGTTGTTATGTCTAAGTACCGGCTTTTTCGAATGAATAATTATTTGATTTTAGTTTTTGGTGTTGGTTTTAGTCATAAGAACTTTTTTCATTAGAGTTTATTTTTAAATGTGAAAATTTTTTTCACATATTTGACTATTATTATTTAATTTCTTTTTAGAGTGTAAAAAATAAGCTTATAATACGGAGAAATATACTGCTGAAAACTTAGATCACGCCTCATGAGGCAATGGAAATTCTAAAGACAAAATTATTGATTTTTGCATGAACTCAAGATTTCGTTCCCTAATTTGCACTTTATATGCAAGAATTTATACTTTTCATTCCGAATAAGTCACTTGTGGTAGAACCTCACTAGCAGTTAACCACAGTATCTCATATGCTTCTATATTTTTGCCATCTCTTGTATCTAATTTAGTACAGCCCATTCCTATTATCATGTCTCTTACTTATGCTGTACATCATTTCACTACGACATTACTATCATTAGTGAGTTGCTTCAGCCTAAATTTCATGGGACAACAAACAAAACATTTACACGAACATTTTGCATGATAGCCAAACTCTACCTTCGAACATAAAGTTCATAAGCTTGTACCCATCCCGATCCAACGGAGATTCATGCAGTATTATTATCATCTATTTGCAGTTCTACTATGAGGACGCAAAATGAATTGAGGTAGACCAATGTCAAAAGCCCGAGGGTCTGATATGGTCGGGTAGTATCTACCACAAACTTCCTCAATTTAATATAGTAGTCCTGAAACCTGAATTAGAAGACTAATTGCCAGTTACGCTCTTTTACTGTTGTTGCTGGTGTCGGTGCGCTCTTGGTCTATGTAGTACATGTTTTCGGAAATCTGTTGCTTTACGGTAAATGTGAAATTTTTCGGGTTAGTTTGTTTGTTCAGTATTGTGCTTTTCAGGAAGCATAGAAAAGTGTGTTGAGCAAATATTTTCAAAGTGTTTACCATCAGTCACGTTAGAGGACATGAATGTGGGAAAATGAAGCTCTTCAAGTTTGTCAATTTTGTGGTTTCGTGTTAATTACTCAGAGAAATGATTTTCACATATTCTGGGGGTTGAAATTATGAAAAACTATCTAATGGTCAAAAACTAAAATATCCAATTAATCTTAAGTCATCTCAAGCTGGCAATCAGCCAACGCTGAATAATAACTACTGCACAAAAACTTCCCAGGCGAATTTCAAAAATAACAGCAAACCTTTCCAGTATTCGTCATGTTCACCATTCAATTAGACTCAATTGGTTCATTGGATCGAACATACATATATAGCGTAACGTTTTCCGCCAATTGATGTTGTTTCCGTATGGTGGTAAAATCGATGCAAAAAACTGTAGCATTTGAAATTTTTGGGATATTTTTTCCATTTGCATGCAGTTGAATATGAATGAATTTTCTTCGAAATATCATATTTGACGATAATCTCCTGATGTGAATAGACACGGAATCAACGTATCTTTTTCAATAGATTTTATTTAGGGAAGTATCAAGTTTCGAATTCGAGCTATCTAGTCATGGTGAATAATTGTTAGCTCGCGTGGTTGTTAATACATACATGCCTATTCGCATATGTATGGAAATCCTTAAATTTTTTCCCCGCTCTCTATCTCGCTTGATTTCATTGATATTTGATACAAATGCTTGGATCAACAAAAGCATGTGAACTTGGGTATGCGATTGTATCTATTTATTATTTATAGCAAAGAGATGAGGTCGAAAGTGAAAGTCAGCATGAATTTTGGTTGATGAATCCGTCATTATTCTTGTTGGTTGTGCAAAATATTTCTGATTGGTTCTTATCTACTTTGGAATAAGTACTCATATTTAAGTGGAAATTTTTTGTGGAGTAGATGAATGCGTATTTAATAATCTATAAGCATGTATGTGATAATACATTTTCGGACAATGTGAATAGGAATTTAATAGGTCCAAACATTTATTGATGAAAAAGAAAATTACAAACCGCCTCCGGGTCTATAATAAAAAAAATATGTATCATACTGGTTTCTGTCAGATTCATTATTTTAACTATTATGCCTAAGTGCTTACTTGTTTATTGAGAAGCTTTCGAGCGATAAAAGTTTATATGAACTTAATCGTGCCAGAATAAATCACCAAATCGTGTCTCATTAAATCAGAAAAATATGTTTGATAATAACAGTTTCTAAATTTAATTTATTACAGTTTGCTGACTTTTAATTACCATCGGAAAGTATTTAAAAAAAATTGTATTGATGTTGAATAAATAAAACTAAGTCGAAAAAGCTTCAAAATTCTTTTTTCTTTTTTAAAAAAAATATAGATGAACATTGCTTATGGGACGATGCGCTAGAAGTGAAAAGAACAGGTGAGTTTTCGATAATGCCATGGCCAATGCAACTTTTGAAAGAACCTTGGAAACCATTAGCATCACATCGACACACTTAGAGAAATTGAGGATCTATTGGCAGAGATAATTCAGCTAAAACAGGACCACTTGGACTAAACTTTTATGATGATATACAATATTTATCATCTCCGACAAAATATTAACATTAAGCATTTAATATGCAAGAGGAAAAAACTAGAAAAAGAAATAGAGGCAACTGGAGAATTTCATAGTATGAAATCTGGCAAGCAGAAACTTAATAAATATTATTAATGGCCACAATAATGTCATATGTTATAATAAATATCAATAAAAATGAGATGCCTTTAGGTCTATATTATTATATTGTGGATAGCCAAATACTTTAAATTCCTAAAAAGCTACAGATACCTTCTGTGCTGCAGATACCTTCTACAAAGCTACAGATACCTTCTATAAATTCGCTAAAAATAAGGCTGAAGATCAACAGTGACTGCCATCCAGATTGGGTATGATAGAAATAGAAGAAACAATTATTGCTGAATAACAGTTTAGTTTGAAAGTGGTAGAATAATGGAGGAGGCGTTGTGCGTTGTACATATAAACAGAATTGCATCAAAATAGACTGGTTGTTATTTAATTGGTTCAAAGCGTTCAATAGAGTCTGGTATGCAAGAATTTTAAAAAAAAATACATGCATTTTAAATGCTGTTAATACGCATCCCACTAATTGGATTTCTTTTTAGAGCAGAATGTTTACGGGGCTTAGAGTTCCAAAAATTGAATTGCACGATTTTTTATGGCTGTTGGCAGCCATTGACAAATTCCGGGAATACTTCCTGAAATGAGGGACCCTAACAAAGGCATTGATGACGTAAAACATTCTTACAGTGTGCGCTTTAATATCGCAACTGCCTCAAATGATAGTAGTGATAGTGGACTGTCACCATATAGAGTGGCAATAGATGACAGAATTCTTAAAGCTTACTTTCTGACATAATACTTTCTTGGAACATACACGAGCAAAACAAACGCATTACATTCAATAATACCTTTGTTGATCTTAAACAGCAGCTTAGACTAGAAAAACTTATTATAAGTAACAAACAAGTAATTTTCCAAGAAATTTCAAATTTTTTCAATTTTTCGCCAGAATGATAAAATCTTGCTAGCAGAAATAACTTTAAGCATCGATAGGTTATAAAGATCAAGGGCATACATAAACAGTTCAGAATCGGCTTTTTTGCTAAACTCCTTAGACAAAAATTACTTGAGCTGCGTAACTGTCGTCCTGATAGTGGCGCATTGATAGATGACCCATTGATAATCCTAATGTTTCATGCCCAACCCTAAGATGATAACGGTAGATTACGGGAAAATTATACACAGAACAATAGAATATCACGCATGGCAATCTTCTGTTACAATAAATTTAGCTAGATAGGTTTTCAGCTTTACATCCTTAGTTCTAGTATTAGACAAAAATAATTTTTTTTCCAGTAAAACGTTACGAAACTTAAAAGATTCTAGCGCACCAGAACCGCTAGAAACACACTGATGAGCAATAGAGCAATCGTACAGATTTTGAGTGTATGTTCTATCATCCTTATTACAGCCAGCCTGTTTTCAGGGCTATGTACCGCTTTGATCACAAGAATGCATTGAAACCCATAGAGTAGCAATTTTTTTTAGCACTGGCATGAATTGCAAAATTTAGGAAAGTCAAACATTTCTACTTATATTCAATCACGGTTGCTTATGTGATAAAACTTTTAAAACAGCATTTCTTGTAACATATATGAAGAAAACGCTCAGTGCTTCAACACTTTTCCAGTCTATCACAACTGCTTCCCGTCAAAATCAACCTACTCTATGAATTTCGTTTTCATCTGGTGACTTCATCGAAAGAATGATGTTGGGGCTGCCATCGGGAAAATTTCCAGAACTTGCAAAATTAAAACATTGGTGACTGGTTTTTATTATAGACTTTCGCTATATGAATAATTAACGTTAGTATTTATTGATACGGAATGACAAAAATGTTTGGTTGCTGGTAATCCTTTGCTGCCACGAAAGCCAAAACTTTACCAAATCTGCTCCACATTAAAGTCAACCTATCCTGCGAAATTCGTTTTGATCCGATTACTGAGTTGGAAGTTATAAGGGTACAAAAAAAATAGGGTTATCATTCTCAAAAATTTCAAAATTTTCGAAATTTTAGTATTTGTTGTCTATTTTGTTGTCTATTTGTTGTCTATTTGTTGTCATTGGCGTTTGAAAATTTCATGTTAAAATCACTTACTAAAGATATGGCAAAACATTCAAAAACAACCATAGATGGCAACCCTATCATGATTTTTCAACCAGAATTCTACTGAATTTTGCCTACAATATGATCTATTTACCATATGAATTTTCTTTTGATTTCATGACTGCAGTGAAAGTAATAGAGCAAAAGGCTTTATTTTTGCTGAGCAAATTTTCAAAATTTAAGACACAAAAATTACCGTAGCAGGCAAGCTAGTTTTTCAACGAAATTGTTATCAAATTTGTCTTAGAGTCAGGTTCAGTTACTGTGTGAATTTCGTCAAAATTTGGTGACTAAATCAGAGCTTATAGGACAAAAAGCAGGCTTTTTTCCAAGCGACTTTTCAGGATGGCACCACTGGCACAGGGTTGCCCACATTTTAAAATTGCTTCTATCAGACCTGGTCCTACTTAAAGCCAATACATTCTGCGAATTTAATTTATATCTGATTATCACAAATAAAAGATGTCTATAATATTTATTAATTTTACAAAAATGAAACTTTCATCTATTCAAAAATTTCATAATTGACACTTTTTTTATTTGTAATTAACTACCTAGTGCCGATGCGCCATAATTTTTAAAATTTGACCGGTTAGATTGTTGCTAGTTTTATTTAAAAAACAAATTATTTTCTTCTTATATTTTTTAATACTTATTTTAAGATGTCTAATTATATGACTACAGGAACTATATCTTTAATCCCCTTTTTCTCTACCCGGTTTAGTCTACTATATTTTGTCTACTACATGTAAATATGCGGGACTTCTTCTTAAAGTTTTAGTCCGTTTTAGTGGTACTTGTAATCTTTTACAATTCAATTACTAAATGAAAACTCTGAATTCGAGCTCAAAAACTTTTTTTATGCTAAAACTAAAACAAAAGTACATAAATAACAATTTGTTTCAAGTATACTTGTGATTTTTTTCCACTTCTTTTTTGAAAACGGAGAAGTCATTTGAATAAAAAAAATTGTATAAGACTAATTGTGGTGAAATAATATTTATACCGCATTGCAGGTGCGGTATAAATATTCAATTTTAAATATTTAATAACATTTAAGTATGAAAAATTTGTTTTTCTAATTCTTCCTTTCAGTTTTCCATATCAACCATTCACTAGTAAAAAAAGGATTTATCAACAGCAATATTTGAAAACTAGTTCATCTGGTTGTTTGATCCAGAAATGCGAGTATCTTTAAATGTACTCCACAAAACTGATTTGGACAGTTTCAAAGCAATACTAAGAATTTATTACAAAGAATCTTCTGAAATTAAGAAGTCAGTATGAAATCAACGTAGCAATAAAATCAAATATATTTGGGCAGAAAAATCTTTTGGTTGGGCCCAGTGTAAAGATTTTTTTCCAAATAGGGAGGCAAAATAATACTCAGCGGAGGAAGCTCAGAGTAATTGAAAAAAATTTAATGTTAAGAATAAATGAAAAATCTTTTTAAATAAGTTAGGAAATGTTCATTACTGAACGTGTAAGCGGTTTCTGTAGTTAGCTTAAAAATGATGCGCAAAGTGATTTAGTCATGACAAAATACCGAGAGTCAAAATAGAATTAAGATTTGTTTTAAGTAAAAAAGATAGAAAAAACCTGGGATTCAATTGTGTAATTTCAAACGAGTCATCAATTGAGTCATTTTTTGTAATAAAGCCCCCAACTAAAGACAGTTTTTCGAGGCAATTTCTGATAAAGCAATTCGATGAAAAGCACTTTCGAATGTCAGGTATCATATATGGTGAGCTTGTCATAAGTAATTTGTACAAGTATTGAATGATGAGAATTATGCTTCAATTTAACTTTGATTTGAAACTTAATAGCCCAACGTTTAGACAATCAGACGCAAATATAAAATAATTAGAAGGTACAAAATTAGAAAGTACAGCACTTTTCAAAAAGCTATCATATTATGCAGATTAGTCATGATACTGCAAACGCTACCACCTCCTGCTTTTCATATGATTCACTTAAAAACAAAAACAAAATACAATTGAACCTTTCCATCCACGAATGCTATCGAAATTGACACCAACTTTCCAAAAAGTTCAATGTATTTCTAGCCCCGAAAATTCGAAATAGTTTATACCAGTAGGATTACTGCTTTTAAGACATCAATAGTCTATTAAGGACATCAAAAATTCCCACTTGACGATTGATTATGTGTTTCAAACTACCAAACCATTTGTATCGTAGAAACTTGGAAATACTTTTTTCTTTTTCTTAGAAAGAAAAACCCTTCTAAGATATCCTGTTTTTGCATCAAACCATTACGACTGGGGAGCAACTATTACTTTAAGCATGCAATCCATTCGTCGTGTTTCCAAACGAGTCAAGGAACACGACCGATGTGATTTCATGTAAAGTTTACTGCTGCATGTTATCTATCTCGAAAGGATACCCCAAGGACATTTCGATTTTCACTATATAGTCAACCCACTTTCTTCTTTTCATTTTCTTTTTCATTCCTCGACGTCATCCCGCAAAGAAACTTCTTTTTTCCCACACATTCATCCGACTATTCTCATTTTTTCGTCGCCATTTGTCGGTCACATTCCTTCTTCATCCCTGTTCGTCTGACAGTCTCCTACGGTTGACTTTCCTACCGTATCACTATTTCGATTTTCGTATATTGTGAGAATGCTCTTTGCTCGTTTTAAAAGCCACCGCCATAGATGTCGGTGTCGACCAGGATTAGAAGGACTTGTTGGGGATTCGGAATTCTTTTCGATATAATATCGAGCAATTGACTGGCAAACTATTCCGATGCGATGAGATTGTTCTTCGGGAAAATGAAGAGGCATGGACGCGATAGTTGCAGCAGCGAAATGTACGTTACGTTCAGATGGGGATTGAGCCATCATTGGCTGTAGGGACTTAGTGTGGATTTTGATTGCAACCATGGCCAGACTGGAAAATGACTGCACATACGTAATCGTCAATGCGAGTGCTTATCAGTCTGACGAAATTGAATTATCCAAGTGATAAGACGAAATCGCACGAGCTTGGTATGAGATTGGCAGATGACCGTAAGCAGGTTAGGGGATGGCTGCGGGAGTATGCGGTAAAATGCGAAATGCTGAATGTTGGTATGCGGATAATGTGCGAGAATTGTACGTCTGAAATTTTTTGATAAAATTATCAAAGAGATTTTCAGCTGTGTTCTTGCGAAAGAATCGAATCTTGAAGAGGGAGTTTTGATTGTCTTTGCCAAAATATTATATGGGCTTTAATCACATATACTATAAGCTTACTGTTATTAAATTTAATTTAATTCTAACCGGGAAAATTTAAAAAGGAGAATTTGAGCAAATATCAAAGAGCAGTTTAAATTTCGGGCTGGGTCTTTGCTAGAAAAACTATTTGATTAGAAAAGAAGGTTACTCTGAAATTCTACTTTAACTTGCCACTCAAATTTAATTTTTCTAATAGCATCACAAGTCAACTTACTTTCGAATCTAAATGACAATCGTATACACTTATCTGAACCATCGCATTCCCAAACGCGTTCCAAATATACCTGGAATGTCAAATAAAATTGCCGAAAATTTGTAGCACCACAAACAGCCTAATCTGAAATTCACCATGATATTATTACATTTACGTTAAATTTCCGTTGAACCATACTCACCCGAGACCCATTACCTAACGCTTAGAGTATTATCATTTTCGAGATGAATTTTAGCCAAATTATTATTCAACCGAAACGGGCGCAATACTCGAGCAATGCTATGTCAAAAACTTCGGCTTATTCAGGGCAAGCATAATATGAGTTTATCCTGAATTCCGACAGGCATCCATATCCGCGCATACCATACACTCCTTCATCTGTACAAACAATACAAACATCGTTAGGAAACAACGCATGACACCCCCCAAATGCAAAGCTCATGATTTTTACAGTAGCTTCGCCGCATTACGTACATCAACCTTGTATGGTAATGAAGCAAATAATATTTCGGTATTTAAAACGCTGAAAATGAAGCGAACACAGCTACTTTGGTAGAGTACTTCCCGAACACACGGTCCCGGTAGAGTTGTAGCTGGCACGGATATGAGTCTGTCAGGATGGTAGTGGCATCCTTTTTCCGGCAAGTGGAAAAATTGTATCACCTTTTCAATTACGATACTCGTGAGAGTAGGGTATGGCGCGTTGTTTTATGTTCTAAGGTCATTGGCACTCGTGAGCTGTGCTGAGATATCCTTTTGGGATGGCAGGAAATTTAAGTGTCAATTTCCGCAATGCTAATACAATCTGGCGATGCTTTCAAAGTTTGTCGTGTTTTTTAATTACAATAGAAAGATTTCATGGGAAGCGTGGTCGTTCAACAGCGGAAATTGTTTTTCTTGTTGCTAGGAAGATACCCATTTTTTTAAATTTCTAAACTCTTTAGGTAAAGGACACTTCATTCACCTTAAAAATATTTCAAGGAGAATCTTAATTAGTTGCATTGACTGCCATTTTAGATAGTCTGCACGATTCACTTTACGTGACTTTCATTTAAACTTTCGAATACTTGGATGAGCATCCTAGTTTCATGCCCGAATTCAGTAAAACCACGCTCCAACATCCTTTCTATTCACAAAGCATGCCAACCACTAACCAACACAGTGCACTAAATAACAAAATCCACTAATAAACAGACTTAAATACGTCCATCCATCGTATCTGTCCGGCAGAGATGAAAGATATTTCTATCAGATACAGGGATATAAATGTCCGTTTTTGCACAGTTGAGAGTTTTTTTTTGTATGATATCACTCGCTATCTGCACAAGTTGCCAGTGCCAATCTGCATACAAGTCCTTACAATGTAACTACAATGCTGTAAGCAACAATGGTGTGGCTTAAATTGGTGCACTGTGGCGGTGGTGGTGGTATCCATCCATCCATCCATCCGTTCATTCTGTTTGCAGTGTCCGCTACTATTCACTACGGATCGGAATCTGTCGGGACTGTTGAATGGCTTATTTGTTTTCACAACCGATTCTCCGCAAAAGAATGCATTTCCGTTAAAATGTCACGGACTGAACAAGAACGGAGTAAAAATGTAGTAAAGTGCAGGCAAAACAAAATGGCATCAGACAAACAACAATTATTTCCAAGAGGATGAAGTGCAATTCGTCCTAGTTGTGTGTCGGGTTTTTTGTTTTCTCATTTTACTAGGATGGATACAACGGTCAGTATCCAAATAAATGGATTGAATTGTGAATGTTGTATTTCTAGTCGGTTTGCTGTTTATCTAACAGGGTGTGGAAAAGTATGTGAAAATTATAACACGTTAATTTCGCGAAACTTTGATGAGCTGTAAATAAGGTAAGTGACCTTTCGATAGATACGAGAGGAGGTGGTTCTTGCGAGTAATTCTATTAAACAGAAAAAATTTCTATTAAACAGAAAGATGAGCAGCCTGAAGCGATTCTAAATCTAAGGGAAAAATTTGTAGTTTTCGATTCATTTATTCTTAAATAACTGGTTGATTCTGTGTCTCAAAAGTACAATTGGCATTTAAATAAATTTAAGATTACAAATGTAACACAAATTTTCTACAATTTGTTGATAAAATACTGTAGAAAGTATTTGTCTTTAATTCGAAACTTGTAGAATATTTAGCCCACGCTGGGCGCAGTATTTATACCTTACGATAAAGTTGTTTTCCAAACGTTTTTTTTAAAGTTGTCTCGGTCAAAGATAGAAAATGAAGTTAAGTGAAGATTAAGAGTTGATATAATTTCGTAAAATGGGTTAACAGTCATAGCTGTGACTTTTAAATTGATTGAGATATGTGGCGATTTGTGTATAGTAAAAAAGTATGTATGAATATTACAACAATCGGCACCAAAAGGAAAATTTAAATCATCGTAAATAAATAGTATTGTATGTCCTGGATTTTTTTAAGTGCTACTCAAACTCGAACGTGCATTTTCGTAAAAAGTTTTTAACTTTTCGATCCTACGTATAAAAATACTGTCAATTTTCTATCGTTCGTTTACGATACTATAACTTAAACTTTTGGAATGGAAAACTATATTATATTAGGCGCTAACAGGGGATAACATTATTAGATAGAATTATTAGATAAAGAATCACGTTTAATGTTAATCGAAGGCTTACTCATAATAATTTGCAGCGAAAGTCTTCCGAGGAATTAATTTTTTTCAAAGAACTAACTAATGATTTATTCCTTCTGGAAGTGTTTTTGCGCCTTTTTTATGGCGTAAAATAGCTTGAAAATGAAAAAAATACATACGTTATTATATTTTTTTTTAAATATCAGTTTACAGTTAAAATACCAGTTAATAGTCAATTCAATTATGGAGCAACGTCTTACAATGTTTGATAAAACTCAATATAGTGAAGTGTTTGAAAGAAATTTAAAATTGAATTAAAATTATTTTTGTTGAAAGGAAAACGGTTTAACAATCGGCATGCATTTCTCCTTTAAGAACTATATTCTTTAGAAAATTAAAGGGCATAATTAAGCTTTATTTATTGCAAAAATTGTTGAAACCAAATAAGGTCATAGTTTTTTTTTGTTTTTGAGAACACAATAAACCGAGGGGTTGCAGATCGTTATCTGGTCTTTTAGAAACATAGGGCTTAAAATTCTTTTCGGAGCAGCATTGTACAGCATTGTACAGATAAAACATTGTTACTGATCTTGAACGTTATTAGGTTTTTATTAGTCGACAATAAAATTTCCTTGACTGTTGGGCGGTGGCGGGCGTTTTGTTGAACTTTCGAATACTCCTATAGTTCTATGAAAAGCAATGGAAGAATCAGATATGCAAAATTAAAATTGATTATGTTTTAATCTTGGCTACGATAAAATTTTGGCTTTTTTTTGGTACTAAATGCCTGAAAGGATTTGTTTTTTAAAAATCGATTTGTGATAGCTTCTAACAATTTTCAAACCATTACCAAATTTTCATAACACATTAATGTTTGTAAAGACTAAAACTCTATGAAAAGAAACTGGACAATCCGTTCACATACGGTCCGCTCTGCATACTCGGCTCAGTGAGGAAGTTGCTCGAGCGGTTACGGAAGCTACAGTTGCTGCCAGCAATATAACAGCTTTTGATCTATCTACTGGTAATCTTCAAAAGTGGTATGCGACTATTCGTGCCATTTCAGCAGTGTTTCAAGCGGTAGCAAGGGCGGAGCCGTCATTTCTTTGTTTGTTTATTTATTTGTTCATATATTCATTTGTTTATTTAGTGCATATTCAATTCAACAGGCAAACTGCTCAATTATAGATTGGATGCAATGAAAATAAAAAAAGTAAAGTAAAATTAGATAAAGTAAAATTAAGTAAAGCAAAATATCGTAAAGTGAGATTTGGCGATTAGGCAAAAGTAATATCCAGTTAAATACAACAACAAAATCCGAATAAAACAAGAATAAGAAACAAAAATCAAATAGAAACATATATTTTACTATGAAATAGATTTTCGAAGATGTCAATAGAATGTGGAGGAGGACAAGTTGAAAATTGAATGAAGAATGTATCAGTACGAGCATAAAGTTCTTGAAAAACAATGAAGGACCTGATTAGCCTTACGTGTTGCCGCTCAATTACCAAAAATTCGACAGGGGAAGATATGTAACCAGAGCAAATTTTGAAGAGGAAACTCTTATCCAAGTAAACTCGGCGCTGTTCAAGGAGAGGAATGTTAAGATGAGATAAACGTTCAAGATTATATTTAAAAAGATAGGTGTGTGTAAACCTCTGCTGAACTGATTCAACAGCATCTGAGATATATTTGAAGTGTGACTGCAATATTCAAGTATAAAATAGGTTAAGGTAATAAACAGGTGGATACATGTGGAAAAATAAATGAATTGTCACAGGAGCAATCAAAAAGCTAGAAATCCAAGAAGCTGACATGAGCTCCTAGGACATGAGTATCGAATTTCAGCTTACAATCAAAAGTGACTCCCAGATCAGTGAAATGTTCAATAGAATAGAGGATAATACCACAAATAACATAAGGAAAGACATAAGTGTGAAGCTTTAGGGAAATGGATATGGAAAAACACTTGGAACCATTTAATGATAGATAAACGATTCAAATTATACAATTAGGGAAACAAGCAGAGATTTAGCCATTTTTTTTGTTACCCGGAAGATTTTTTAGCCATTTGCATAGAGAAGACAGGTACACCAGAAGAAGCGGAAAAAAGTCAGAAGGGCAAGCCAAAGAGGGGGACAACACAAGTGGAATTATTAAAAAAAGTGGAGGTTCAGGTAAACAAAGGCTCATATATACTAGAATACTTTAGTTTGACAAAGAAGCGGCCCATGATTAACGGAATTAATAGTTTTAGCAAAATTAGTATAGATTACATTAACTTGATTGTTGCTGTCAATTGCAGAATTAATTACATACAAAAATTCAAACTAGGTTTGCTGCTAGGAAAATTCAACTAAGCATGCCGCAGTTCCAGACCGGTGAGACTTAATCAAGTCATTTGGAGGGTGGAACGGTGGATGGAGAGGGTAGAACGGTGGATATTCGATAATGGCTTGCAGCTAGAGCTGTCAAAGATGGAGATCGCCATGCTGACGAAGCGAAGGATACCGACTAATATCCCGATGACAGTAGGATCCGCAGAAGTTCAAACTAACAAGTCAAACGTTACCTAGGAGTGATGCTGGATACTAAGTGGCTTATTGGGGCCATATCCGCAAGGTGTTTGAGTAGATTGATGGCCAATATTAATGGCTCCAGCAAAACAAAATGGAGGTTGCCAATCGCCACAACTAGCTGCTTCTTGCTATACGGTGCAGAAGTTTGTTTAGAATATGGATTGCTAACGTTCAGCAGAGATGTGATCTGCGTATCGCCTGTGCTGGTGGATTTGAGAGTGATTCCGATAGAGAACGCCATGAAAGGTATCTCTTTTGATTTGTATTCTAGTCCGCACACTAATGCGAAGCCTCCAGCTTTGGCAGTAACGTTGAGTACAAGCAGTAAAGGTCCCTGAATGAATAGGTTCAGAAGTCCTTTTGACATATGGGTCAGCCTTGGTCATTTCTTGTCGATCGAATTCGTAAGGGGACACGTTTACTTCAGAAAATATCTAAACTCAATCAGTATGGTGGGCACACCGTTTTTCCGATATTTCATAGATAAGAACGATTATGCTCACCATAAACTCTTTGCGCGCAGTCTGTTCGTAAGTTTGCGGAGGGACCTCGCGTCTAGAATCGGTTTGGTTACACCAGAGTCGTACGCAGTCTCAACATACATATTTAGAGCAAAAACTGCATACGAAACGGGAAGAGAGCGTCCTTACCAGCGACCCACATACAGGGTTGACTTCTAAAGTAGGTAGGCATCGATAGATAAGCGAGCGCGACCAGGTTGAAGTAATATTATAGCGGGTTGACTTTTTTTTAGTAAGTAAAAGTCTTACATAGCCCGCGGTTTAGAGTCTTGTTTTGGTGTCTTAATAACTTGTGAAGTTATTGATCTTTTGATATTAATCTAATGAAGATTATTTTTGAACAACTACAAAAAAAATATCCTTTCAAAGTTATTGGTGTGTTGGATTCGAGAGAATGTAATAATTGGTTCAGAATTAAAAGAGAGACTTATCTTTAAAAGTATTGTCTCTTCTTAAGTTCAAATTATTTTTACAATGCTTATCTTTAGTTTTGAATTAAGTTTATTTGTTCGAACTATTGCTTTCTTTTAAAGCTTCAGAAGCTCTAGAGCTTTAGGAAGATGAGATGTTTAGTCGAATTTTTATCTCATCTCAAAAAACATAGGCGTTGAGATGACGCTGTGATTAGAAGTTTTGAGATTAGATTTAGATGTAATAAATACATATAATTATGTCTCTTTTGAACCATTCTCTTATCACCTGATCTACAGGTAGCCGGAAGGTCGGCTATGCATGCAGGCAAGTGGCTGAAAGTTGAATTTAAATCGTTGGCTTTTAAGCGACGGCAATAAAAAGCCAATCCTCTACTAAGATGGTCGACATTTTATTTGTCAGTCGTCGTTGTGAACGATTGACTTTTTAAACAGAAAATGGCGGTGTGATGTTAGTGAAACTGGTATGTTCCAATTTGAACATTTAATGTTTGTGCTATTCATGGCAATAGTGCTGTGCCATGAGGAAAAGGTCCACGACAATTTTACTATTCCATAAGAGGCTGACTCCTTCAATGATGCTATAGTGCAAAAAGAATTACTTTGTGCCTCAGTGGTGTGCGCACAAAAATAAACATTTACCAGTTGGAGAACAACTTGTTGGGGCATACAATTTCGATCGTGACCGTCGACCTAGTGAGGACCGTTTTTTTTAATTATTTAGCTAATTTTAGTATGTTTTATCAAATATTTCTTTCAGCTTTGCTTGATTCTGCATCTTTTTTGAATAACAAAGCAAATGACAACTTTTAAATTTAGACGGCGGCCATTTTAGTGATATGTTAAGTACCCTTATAGTTCTATAAAAAAATTTTTTTAAAAAACCAAGTAAACGAAATGAATTTTCAACGTATTTCAAACATGCATATGTTAATGTTCTGGAAATTTTTAGCCCTATCTCAATTATTCTGCTTTATACTTAAATACAATTTTTTTTGCATTTATTAAAACACCCTGTACATAAAAAACATGTGTATTTTCATTTCGAATTGAATATTTCTTGACTAATAAACATTTTTTTTCTCCAGATTATGTCTGATTTTCGCACCAGAAATGTTTACGTCGATAGAGCCGAAAAACTAAGGTTCAGTAGAGTCATGTTGAAGTAATAGGCGACACAGCTAGGCTAGACTAGCACGTGTTAGGATGCGTTGTCCAGCTAGGGCTATGACCCGTATGTGAAAACACCTAACAGACCGGTGACTAGCCGGCACCATAATTTCTCGCGAGGCTAGCGAGTCAGGCTGCAAATCTGTTGTGGAGGTGGTTAGTCACAGCCGTTCCGCAACAGTATTTTTAATTAAATTGATCGAGAAAAAAACTCAACTTTATTCAGCATTTGCAAATAAATAAACAATTGCAAAAAACTTAATAATTTTAAACATTCCTTCAATACGAGTACAAACTTTCTTAGCAAACATAAATCCGTGTCAGGAACGAATAGAATTCGATCTTCAAAGAACAAAATCAAATTACATACCACAAGCTGTAGCGACTTTAGAAATCAGTATTACATTTCAGAATCTACATTTTAACACGAAACCGTCATGAATTATTCGATTTTCTAGATTTTTCTTGCTTATAAACTTGGCGACACGCTAAAAACTCTGATATTGACACCAGCATTTCAACTCTTTGAGTTTTACACGCAATACTCGTATATAATATGTATATATTTATGGAATCTGAAGGTGTACGCAGAAAAACGAACGTAGGTTTTATCTTCAGACATGAGAACTTGAAAAGAATCCTCGAGTACACTTAGGGCATAGTTGCACGTAATACGAGATGATTCAAAGAAAATACTAATATCACGTTTCCGTACTTTAAAATAATTGTGTTTTACTGAAAGGACATGATGATGATGATGATGGTGGTTGTGATGTACAGCGCATGAAGGATGCTGGTGGGATAAGATGGTAGCGAACATAGTGAGTGGTGGAATAAAGTTAATGATGAAAATTTTTAAAATGTCAAAGTGCAGGCAGGTTGGGTTCACTGAAAATTTTACTAAACTATGAGTTTGTCACAAAACATTATATTTAATTTTAAAATCAACGCAATATTTCATCAAATCCACAAACCTCGTTCAAATATTTCTAGTGAAACAGTTCTTTTCGGTTCAATGATTTGATTTATGGCTGTGTCATAAAACTCCCCCGAAAAGCGTTAAAACATCGACATAGTCCCACTAAGCGCTCCAGTGGGCGCTAATAAGTACTTGGATCATACTGTATAGCTTCGCACACAAGAAGAATTACGACAAGTAGCGTTACAACAATGAAAGCATAAAACTATACAAAAAAGGACTCTTATGATGCTCATTCATAAATCCTTTGCCATTTGACACAGTGCATACATTGCATCATGCTATCATCATACAAGCAGACAAACATAAGTCTGCGACGTGTAGGATGGGATCGGATAACTGGCATCTTTGACTGCATGGCACGAGCGATGCAACGGCTCGTAAGCCTCTTCTGTCGACATCACAACAGCGAGCAACTAATACGCCGACATGATGTATGTCCCCATTACTTGAACGCCATCCTGCATTTATAATACACACGACATGAGCTAGCTCCATGCGCTCGACCCCACTCGATCCTTTTTTTCCATTTTCCACTTTTTAAACACAATCCCATGAATTCATCGTTCGCTTGGCTGGGAAAAAAGGGAGTTAGGTCCTGAATCGCGACTGCCATGTGCTCGGGCAGCATCAACTAGCTGCTTCGCTCCAATATAAACTCGGCATGCATGCAAGTGGCGACAGCCGAGTCCTTATCTAAATTTCCATTTTTATTATGAGTTATCCATGGACTATTCTTTTAACTTGTGCTTTTCAGTTTTCGAGGACGACATCAGTCGCGTATTTGTACGACAAGACCAGGCTAAATGAGGCTTCGCTTTCGTGCTGTTTTTTTCTCAAAGTCTATTTTTTCATGGGCAAAACTCTGGCGAAGATAATAAGGAAAAAAAGAAGACAATTACGAGAAGACGATTCAAGCCGAATCCTGGATATAGTCTTTCAGCATGCAGCCAAACTACTTGGTGGGATATGAGATGCGAAAATAATGTTTGGTGGCGGGGGTCTCGATGAGGTGAGTTACAACTTTATAGGATAAGGATTTTATATGACCAATAAGTGAAATGGCTGACTGACTTTAATAGTTATGGCTTTCATATGATTTATATTGATTATACGGTCATTGATCGGGAAACATGGGGTCGTGTTGATATTGATGCGTGTATTTTTAGAGGTTCAATTTTTCAGTTAGGTTTGGGCTATAGAAAATTTGTTTGCTATTGAATGGTTGTCGTACAATGGTTGCGGGCTATCTGGACGTATAAATATGGTTATTAAATTTAGACAAAATACAATCAATTTGTGTTAATGGTGATTGGAATGGTGATGAAATATGATTTTTCATTCCAGTGGATATAAATTTGAAATGAATACATTATAAAATCGGTGTTTATGTTTCCGAATTTATGAGTAGAATCAAAATAAAGGATACATTAGAGCATCTCAGTGAAAATTTAACTGTTGAAGTTGAAGGCTTCATAATTTTAGGTTAGGTTTTCTATTTAATTTTTTATTTTTTCAATTTAATCAAACATACTACAAAATGTTGCTACTAAAAAACTCTTTTTTTTAAATTAAAATAAAACTATCTATTATCGCTACTTTTAAATGAAAATTCATTGCTCATCTCCCAATTTATTGCATTGGCGCGCCAGAAACAAATCTTTTCTGAGCATTGACCATAAGTGCCGTCTCCATTGTCGATTTCTTGTAATTGAGGGCAAATAATGTCAACAACACTTAATTGCCTGTAACTATAATAATGTATGCACATCCCAAGCAAACGTATAGAATACACGCCGTTTCGGTATCTTTGCCATCAGTGTCGTCGACGTTGTCGTCTCGCTGTCGTTTGCTATCATCTAGAGGTTCGAATTCCATTTATTTAGTTTCTGAACTGAACAAACTAGTATCTATTCCATAAAGTCCGAATATAATACATAGCGCATGAATTAAACCGTTGAAGATTAATGCATGTCGTTCGAAATGTGCCATCACGACGATTTTAGTTTCGATATTTTCGGTAAGGCTATGCAGATTTTGGGGGCACGATAGAATGCAAAATGAACTGCAATTCAATGTGAATTGTTAGATTGCTTGCAATTCACCATCGAGAATACATAAAATATTATGAATGATACCAAGTAATGCAAATTACTCAAAATACCATTATTCTGTTCTGAAGATTCATTTCAATATTATTCCAGGGCATTTCGAAACGATGTAGCGACGAATTGTTGGGACTCGTCGAAAGCGAACAATAATGGATCCATGGAAGGAACATTAAAGCTAGTTGTAAATTTTTGAAAAACCCCAGACTATCCTGTTACATAATGGAAGAAAATGCAATATTTTCGCGATCTACTTAGTTGTCAGTATTCTTCAACGGGAATTGTCCTTGTTTGCTAGTGAATTCGGAACATGCATAAACAATTATTGTCTACTGACGGTGTCTACTAACCAGTAAGATGTTTTTGTTGTCGCGTTGATGTTGAACTTATTTTTCGAGAAAGTACTGAAAATGCATAGGGATAATGTTTCGATGTCACTCTGTAGGTTGAGTAAAGGTAATAAATATATAATTGGATTCTTCATAGTAGTTGGGTCGAATTCTACAGCTTTTTTGGTACACATATTTAATTTGTAGATCTCGAGAATTTCCTGGATCGTAGAATGATGACTAGCGAAAATAGCACCGAGTGCAGTTTAATTGCAGAATAGGACGAAAATTATTGTTGCTTAATTTATCAAGAGGATATTTCGATTATTAATTCATCCTGGCACTGTTTTTGAGTCTGGAGTTCAAGAAAGCGTGGTTTTATTTAGTACTAGTAGTTCACCACACAGAAGTTAACATCAATCGATTCAAAAAGTCTTCAAAGTGTAAACTATTCTATTCCTACAGTGCAGAGTTATTTCTAAAATTATTCTTATAAATACCAATATAGAATACTTTCTTGATGGTAAACATTTGCAAAATTTATTGCAAAATGTTACGCTTAAGAATAAATAATTTTAATAGTTTTTTTCTCAAGCGGTCAAATAATTTCTCAGAGCATTAAAAGCAATTAATTGCTGGATAATAAAAAGAAGTTAGCTTCCGCACCCTATAAATAAATAAATAAATAAATAATTTAAAATTCTTTTTGGGCGATAAAATTTGGATATTAGTGCCGTGGAGAGGCCAGTCTTGAACTTAGACTTGAGAATAGACGGAGAACAATGATTGCTAAATTATTAAATATTTTGCAGCAGCTGTTAATTTCCTTCCTGACTTCATTTTTTGGGCCAGTGGTTGAAATTTAAAGTAGTGTTTTTGTGCGAAAAATTCATGTTATCGAATTTGTTGAAGTTAATAGAGAATAAGTTTTGTTCACCCCATTTCTCGGCAGATACCAGTTTTGATTGGAAGAGATCCGAGTCTGATTCCGATCGAAAGAGTACACGTTCAAATCGTCCGTTTGAATGCCGGATAAAATCTTTGATGGATCCGAAATGAAAAGATTGAACAGAAGAGGACCTAGATTGTTGCCTGGTGGTACTCCCGTGGAAACAACAATTAATTTTTTCTTTAATACTTAACGTACTAATTTCGATATTGAAGATAGGAATGCAACCATCTAAGCAAGGTTTCCTGCGATGCCAAACTTTTGTAATTTGATTTTTTTGCCAAAGTCAGTAAAGATGGAATCAGTTTGGTGCTCTTTTTCCATATTGCAGGGTGCATTTGAGGTTATTGTTATGAGGTTGGTATTAATTGACCTTCATGTCCTGAAACCATCTTGTTGTTTGTTACTAAGAGGTTCTATTAGTGTAGTGATTTTGTCGTAGAATATTTTTCCAACAATTTTCAGTATGTCTAATAATATAGAAATACCCCTGCAACTTATATTCGAGTGTTTATTTATTTATCACCAAACAAACTATATAAAAAATATACATATTAATTAAATGAAAATAAAAATAAAAACTAAACAAATTAAAAAAACAGGTAGTAAATAACTCTGAATACAATACAAATAAATAAGTTAACATCAAATAAATAAATATATAACAGCAAAATAACATGTGCGACACAATATTGAGGACGCAAAATTATTAACCCGATTAGTTCAAAATTACAACAAAAAAAAAAAACAAAAACGAGATTAAATAATTAGCTAGTCATAAAAAGTGTACTAAGTCGGTATGCTAGAGAGAGGGTATGATAAGAGAGCCTAGGTAGTTCTGTTTTTAAAGAATGCTTTGGATATCGTGAGGAAAAGTGTTGGCTCATGCTGTGGAATATCTGGCAGCATATATTTATTGGCTCATTATCAGCATATGCGGCACTATGTTTACATTCAACTAGAATTCGTTAGAATCTAGTGACTCTCACGGGCTGATTAAGCACAAATCTTCCCTGAATGTACTATAGTTGACGTTAACGGTGTCTCTAATGACGTCGAAACTGAAGCAGGATTAAAAATCACAAGGATGATAAAGATCTATGAGAGCAAACAGATTTGTTTTTGAACAGATTCAAATCTCTGGCTGTGAATTCGAAAACTCGGCTCCAGATAATGCAACATACTCAAGAAGAAGGCGAACGAGCGCGGTGTATAGTGATTTTGATGAAGTCAAGTCGTTTGATGAAGTCAAGTCGTTTGCTTACTTGAGAAATAATTTTGTCATAATGAAAATTAAAGCGGAGCTTTTCATCCAGCACTACACTGAGGTCTAATATATTGTCAACCCCACTAAGTACATTATTGCTTACAAGGTATGTACAATGCACGAGTGTACTTTTTCGACAAAAACTAATCACATGGCATTTTCCGATATTGATTCACACAGCATCAATGTTCCAAGGAATTTAGTTTTAATTGAAAAACTGATGGCGAAAACATCTGATGGCGACTTAATAGTATGATAAATTTTCAGATCGTCCGCATAGAGTAGATGAGGTACGTCAGATAAACCCTCCGACAAGTCTGATATAAAAATGTTAAAAAACAGAGCGCCAAGATAGGCTAACTTGAGGTACACGTGAGTGGTCATAGTTTTTTTTTTTAAAGATACGCCTTTGAAATTTCACATGTTGTGCGCGATTGTGGAGGTAACAGCTAAGGGGTCTTAGTAGAGATATTGCAATGCCGATTTGCTGCAACTTGGAAATCAAAATGGAGTGGTCAACACGTTCAAACGCTGTGCTGTCAGTGTGGACTGCGTCAATTTAACGCATCTCCTGCATATCTGTTTTGGATTAACGAAGCTGGATATGAACGGTATTTGATCCTCTCCACTAATAAAACTATCGTATTGCCCTGCGCATCAAATTGCGGTTTAATTTTTATTCTAAAATATCTAACATCTATAACGCCTGCACTGGAAAATATTTTGAAAAATAATCGAAAAAAAAATATTTTGGAGAAGCACTGATGAAGTTGGAAATGGAGAGTGTTAAAAATTATTATTTGTCAATACTTAGTCAAGCAGTTTATCCGATTTACAATTTTACCATTGTATTTTTTTTACTGTCATTTTTTTTCAACAGCTACACATAACTTTTGAGATTCCAAAATTTTTTTATTCAAAACATTGTTCGATTCAAATTTTCGGGCAATCATTATACACTTTTTTAAATCTTTTTTTCATGTAAAGAATTTTCAGAACATAAAAGAAAAACAGTTTTGCAAAGAATACATTATCCACCTCTAAATGAGCCATGCAACTTGTAATTTTTTCGAAGCAGCCAAGTAGCTAAAATCACATATTTTGTATCGCAGTATGTACTTCGTTTAGATTTAAATATATGTATATTCCATGTACTAACCCTCGACTGATGAATTTCCATTGGAGGTGGATTACTCAGTGTTTCAGTTTTGTAAAAGGATTGGCAGCGGTGGGATTCGAACCCACGCCCCCGAAGAGACTGGTGCCTTAAACCAGCGCCTTAGACCGCTCGGCCACGCTACCTCACGTCAACTTAATAAATGATTTTTAACCTGTGATCAAAAATAACGCATAAATTACCATTTTCTCAAAATCAAAGCAGACGCTTGATCATGATTATGTGACCGAATAAATTCAAGCACATCACTCATATGCTAATAGCATTTTATCGCTCGAACACAAGTCAACATATGATGACAAATTTAGATGCAGAGAAACATCCATGCTCGCATCTATATTAGCATAATTTCATGTGAATTCAATTTTAAATTCAATAAAAAACGAACTACATCGTATCTTCAAATATTTAATATAACTTTGTGAAGAATGAGTCGTATTTATAAAAATTTCAAAATAATTGATACGTGTGTACGTCAAAGACAAACACAATTCAATTCAAAATGTTTTCGCAGAAATATGAGATGCGTATCTTAAACTTATACGGAAAAATAATGAAAAATCGAACAGCATGAAAATTATCATTTACCTTATGTCCCCACAATTGTATCTTAAATATGTATCTTAATGAAACATCAAACCTGTTATACTCCCAGCTACAGTTTTAATTTAATTACATTCGTGCACATACTCTTTGCACAATTCGATTTTCACTCACCTGAAAGAAAACAGAAAGTTCAATGAATATCTTGATTGAAAATCTATGTTAAATTCAATACAAAAGAATTTTTTAAAACATCTATGAAGCCAATATCTTTTCTGTCAGTTTTCTCAGAAAAATTAAAAATTAGATTTCAACTTTCTATCATGATAATTCAAACGACTGAAATTCAAGAGGTTTGCTCCCTTCATTCAAACAAGATTTCTAAATATTTCGAGAAAAACATTCTTCCCCTAACGTAATATTCCCGGGTTCTGATCCTAACAGGATCTGGTCACAAGTCAACTTCAAAACTTAAATATTAAAGTCAGGCCGCTTAAGAGTTCTCCGGCATGTAGAGGAAACTGTCAAGAATATTATACTGATTGTGTAAAGTCTAGAGAAATTTCGTTGACAAAAGACGATTCAAGTTCGGCCTTTGGAAAGTTTTTTTTTCTGTTATGCGAAGCGAAGCGCTCTCATCCGTTTATATGTTGGTTTCGGTTCAACGAACAAACGTACGCTACGGTTTAGTATTACCGAGAATTGTTCAGTGTCGTCGCTCGTAACGGTAGACATGCCTGCAAAGTTTGGGTGACAACATATTAAAAATTCACATGTAATTAGTGAGAGAGGTTTGAAACAGGCAACAAAGTAGACAGGCATCGCATCATTCCTAAAATAAAAAACAAGAACAGGACCAGGAATGAGTCCCTGGCTTTCTGCGATGTACGATGGCGGGAAAACTGGGAAACTTTCAACCTAGAAGTTGAATTGTTGGAGAGAATGTGCTCGAAATGAGTTTGAATGTGATGGGAATGTGTGTTTTTGAAATTAGTGTTGCGCAATGAGTTCGAATCGGTTTGTAATGCGAACCGTAGGAATGAGGAATCGCGCAAGTTTGATAAGTTGGCTTGGAGCTACTCGGGGATCAGATGTTTCGAAACCGGAAGATTAAGACTATGACAAGAAACTGGAATAACCTTCTCTTGAAAGTTTGTTTCAATTTATAGACAATATGAGTTTGAGGGGCACTTTAATTTTACGGCAGATTTCTCGGCTTCTCGTTTTCCAAGTCTTCCCTGCATGTTGCGCATTAAGTAATACCTTAGACAAGTCCATATGTTGCAGTTGCTGGATATCAGCTTCCTGTTTACAAATCACAAACTGCTCGATTGATTTGCCATTCGAGTTCACTTCATTGAACTTTGCTAGCATTAAAATCCTCCGAATCCACCATTGAAAACACACACACAAGTCCGTTTACTCAAAACAGTCACTTCTAATCTTCTGGAATCTCTTGCCAACTTTCAACAGTTCTTTTTTTTGGTTCTTAAATGGCGGAAATCCTTATTCTGCATGATGTAGGAAGCAGCTTTTTCCCTGATTCAGTTTTATTTGCTGCATTCTTATTGCCCTAATGCAAAACACTGTTCGGAAGACTGCTCCTGTCACCATCATCGTGGTAGAATCTGATGAAGCACACAGCAATGACTTTGGCGACACAACTGCTTTATATGCTGATACTAGTGTGATTGCGCGCCAGGATATGTACGGGGGATGGACACAAGTGCCTGGCGGGCAAGGTACTATGGCAGAAGATGGCAACCGAATGCGGATGTCATGTTTGTAGCTTAGCTGGCTTCCAGCGCAAGATGTTATCGAATAAGAAGAAGTAAAAAAAGGGACAAGAGTGTTGAATTTAAAACAAGCGAATCATCATCGTCATCATTCGAGTGGAGTCCTTGCCGTCATCAGGCAGTCATAGGTTGTGCGACATAATAGGTACACATGGGACTCTACTCAAAGAGTGCACTTTCTTTACTTTGATGATGGAAACGTAGCCAACTTGTTTTAAGCTAGGAATTTAAGTTGCTGCTTGTTTGTCGTATAATGCATGTGTAATGATGCGAGTGGATGGAAGTCAAGATTAAGGACAGTTCAAAGCGTTTTTTCATAATATAATCAGAGGGACGCTATGAATAAGGTAGAAATTAGGATTATACGAGCAATTTAGTAGTTTCAGGATATTTAGGTCAATGTGTTCATGATTGGGGAAAATATATGGAGGTCGATGGTAATTATTCACGTTATTCTTGAGGGTTTTAGGGTTCTCTATGGAAAATATTTTCAAGTGATGGCTACAAAAGCTGAGAATTTTTTTAAAAAAAGTAAAAAAATGTAACTCAGTCTTTTATTTGGCAATACGCCCAGTTTCAATTAGCTGCAGCGAAGGATTAGTAACCTGTGATTGCGTAGATCCTTGCAAACTTTTTATTCAGAAAAATTCTATAGTCTCAAGTTTGCAACATAATTTTTTATCAAGGGGATTGTGTGGGTCCTTTGTTTTTTTTAATCAGACCATCAATCAGTGTGAAAAGTAGAAAGTTTGGGGAAAAAATTTTGTTATTTGGAAGGATTTAGTATGTATTCAATATCTAGCTATTATTTTTTCGATGCAGATAATTTTTGAAGATGAAGGCAGTGCTTAATACACCAGGAAAAAGCACAGCGCCAAAGATCAAAATGTATATACTTCTGGCATTATGATATGGTTGATTTTCGAATTGTGACAAAATACCAAGTCTGATCTATAATACACCGCGAACAATTGATAGAAGTAAACGCTATGTATCATAGCGTACAGATCCATTTAGTATAGCCCCAAACGTTACTCAACGTCATCCATTATAGCTCCGGATAATAAGCTTATGTTTCTTAACTTCCTTACTGAAATTTTATTGTTTAGTATTGAAATTAATCTGTGGTCTTATAATCGACTAAACTCACCAGCATATTACAAAGCTATTTTTATTTAGACTTCTTTAATGATATGTATCTAGATTATGTTCATAGTAGTTGGGCCTTTGCTACATAGGATTTAAGACTATGTTTAATGGGAATCGAAACTATGTGCATGGCAGAAAAGCCCATAATATGTGAATTTGTTTCTTGTAGCTATATTTTATGGCTAAAGGAACTATGTACTAGCGTAAGCGATAAATTCCAATTTATGAAAACAAATTCGTCTTCAAAAATCAAATGGACAAAAAATCGACGATCGATATTATCTTTTCTTCATTCATAAAAGATAAAACTTGCACTGTTCTCGTAAATATCTTACTTTTGTCTTATGCATAGTTTTTTTCAAAGTCCCGTCTCAGTTGACTATTGTTTCATTTCGTTGCGCTCGTTATCACAGGCAACGCTCCGCGCAGTCAGAATTTGATGAGATACGGAGGCAGCTTGTGGGGTGATGTTATGCGAGGAGATGTTCGAAAGAACAAAATCTAGTATTTTATGATTGGAATTGGGAATGAAAAAAAGGAATATTTTGACAAAAAATAATCGGCTATTAAGGAAACAATGTTTCATGAAAGGATTGAAGAGAGCGAAGCTGTGATTCCTCCCTCTATTCAATCCTTGCAAATCAAAGTCACCAAATATTAGAGGGAAGGTAAAGGGAGAACAATTAAGAAGGTAATTAGAAAGTCCTGGAAAGAATTGATCGCAGACACAGGTAGAAGAGTACTATTGGACACATATAGAGGATAATTTTTGAGTTTTGAAAGGAGCGAAGATGACACGGGCCACAATACACTCCACAGAACGAGATGTACAGAAATCACTAGCCTTATTTCTCATCGTAGTGTGACCAACAATCATTCTTTGATGATCTACCGGTTGGAGCTTAGAATTCAAAAAGATTAAGAGCTATGATCTGTAAAATTTCACCACTTGTCGATCATAGACTTCAAACTAAAGCAAAGTACTTCCATCTGTCCCTGGGCAAGTCAACTCTAGGGATTGAAGCTGGTACCATCAGTTTTACAGCTTGTTGAATTTTAGAGCCCAGAGCATTGGTGAACGTCTTCATCTAGTCCGTCCATTCAGGTTTAATGCTTTTATATTCCTTGCCAGATACATGAATGCGTATGTTTGATGATCTATTTGGTAACCATTTGTACTGACCGGGTCCCAATTGCACAAATAAGAAATCAATAATTTTTGAGTACATTAAATACTAATTAAGGGTTTATCAAATATTATACTTGATCGATCCGAACGATTAACGTTCCGCAGCAGCAACTTAGAGCCGAAGCTAGAAAGCGTAGGCCATCGAATAATTTTAAACAACCAACACTCATCAATTAACACTCATTGGGATTCCAAAAACGGGATGCACAACAAGAATCAGTGATCACATATTCGCAATAACGGGTGTGATATTTAAAAAATAAACAAGAGATAAATCTACGTTATCATCAAATCAGATTTAATATACCTCAAGTGGGGGAGACCAGACTTGACAGAAATATTTGACTTGTCCATACGAATCAAACTTGAAAATATTGCCTAAAAAGCAAAACTGTCGAGCACAAGTAAACACGTTACTAAGAGGGAGACAAGTTCTGAGGACAAAAGCCGGACTCGTTTACCCGGTTTATCCGGTTCATACTTTCAAGCCTTGGATGTGATATGTGCAATATGTATGTAGATCGAACCTAAGTTTAGAGGTTGTAACAATAATGAAAGGGAAACCAGAAGGAGAGTAGAAAAACATTAAGAGACGCTTTTTACGCATATAAGACACACAATGACATTTTGATATGTTCAAGGCAAGTGAATTTCTCAAGCATCAATCATCCAGAGCGAAAAGTCATTTTGAAGCTGGAAGCAATTGTTGCGAGATTCAGTTACTCTGAACACTTTGAAAGGGATCGTATCAAAATCCCGAATCACAAAATACCGAATTCACAAAATCCCGTATGTTTCGAAATTCCCGTATTCCAATATCCCGAAATACAAAATCCTGTACTTAAAAATCCCGAAACTCAAAATGCCGAAATTCAAAATCCCGAAAGTCAAAATCCCGAAACTCAAAATCTCGTTGAATGAAACCTATTCATATAATGAAATAACAAAAACATAATGATTTTAGTTTTTATTTAGGAATAAATTTCAACATAAAGACATTGTACGCGATTCTTCTCAAATAATAGATTGTTTCAGTTTCAGACCTTTTTCTAATAGTTTGTTTGCTTCCTTGCCAAATTTTTCTTCTCTGATTCCCCTCGATTCATTTAAACTATCGTCGCTTTAGCTACAATAAAAAAAGAGCTGAAGGAAAAATCCCGTAGTTTTGCATAATATAGAATCAGGCGCGTTTAAATCGGGATTTTGTATTACGGGATTTTGTAATACGAGATTTTGTAAACGGGATATTGTAAAACGAGATTTTGTACCCAACCCCTTTGAAATCATCAGCATACAGATGGAAGAACGGACTAATAACCGAGGGAAGGTCTTTAATAAAGAAAATTAATAAGAGAGGATCAAGAATTGAGCCTTGCGAAGCACCGGGAAAAAATAGAATGCAGAAGATGGAAAAGAAAGCACATTTTTGGTACAAGTCCGATCAGAAACATAGGAAGAAAACCCAGGATAGAAGAAAATTGTTAATACCAAAACACTGCAGCTTCGAAAGAAGAAGTTTTTGATAAGCAACATCAAATGGTTTTGAAGAATCAGTGTAAGGAATATCGACCTGTTTCTGCTGATCCAAAGCAGAAGCAACAAAGTTATAGAAAGTTATAGGTTCGATGTGGAGTATCTGCTCTAGACGAATCGATGCTTCTTAGAAGCAAACAAAGAATGAAAGGCTATGATATGCCTATTGGATACAGCTTTTTCGAGCTCTTTACCGAAGTCAGCAAGAAGGAAAATTAGCCTGTAGTTAGAAATGCAGCCTGGGCCACCAGATTTATAAATCGGTAAGATATGAGCAGATTTTCATTGGGACGGCAACCCCGAAAACTAGGACAAAGGAATGCATACAAAGGAATACTGGGAAAATGGTGACTTCGCTAGCAAAGCCATCAGGTATTCATGCTTAGTGAATTGAGTATGGAAGTGATTTCTAAAGTATCAATTTGGATGGAAGACAAAGTTGTAGAATTGGAAAACTATTCGACATGAAGTTCCCAAATATCGTGGTGATTGGAGGCAGTTCATAAAATCAGGGAAATTATGAAAAAATGTTTATCAAACGAATCGCTACATGAATGATATGATGAATAGATAAATGGATGGATATGAACAACAAATAACAGAATCAATATTGGCAAAAAATTGCGCATGGCTTGTGTAACGATAACTTTGGCTGCAGGTCGAGGCCTTCAGAATTCGAAAAAGTCGTTACCTTTATCCTTAAGTGTTGACACCACATCAGACCGTAACCAAAGAGTATCTTTTCAGTTTCGCGGTCGTCTGGTAGGAGTAAATGGTGAAATCATAAAACTTTAAATTGCGATGTGAATGAATAGTTGATCGATTTTGAGATAGATAGCGAGGAATGCTACGAATCAGGAAGAACATAAATCTAGATTCAAATCAGCGACCCCATATACCAGGAGCCAGTGCTCTACCTACTACACGAGCTTCGATCATAAACTCTTATAAGCACTAATTCGGATGGAAGACATATTAGGATTATTCTTTAAGTTTCGGGTAAGTTTGGGCAACGGCGGGAGCACAAATTTACCGGAAATGCGTTCTCTAAATTTCTCCTAAATGAAAAATGATGTTATTCTTGCTGACAAACAGGTTCGCAGCAGGTTGCAGATGTCACGAGTCCCACAGCTAATTAATATGACGTTCTTTGTGTAGAAATGAGCAAAGCGGAGATATGAACGAAGACGTCACCTGGCTCTTCTTCTTGTTTTGCCAATTTTCACTTGGAAGCTGATCCATTACTTTTTTGATTTTCAGCACATTGTCCCTAATTACAGAAGTAAGTTCACAAAAAGTTTCCTTCCAAAAAGTGTCAGCCCAAAAAGTTAGGGATCACACATATTGATGTCTAAACAACTTGCAGGCTACCAAATCAAAGTCGCAGGTTGCCAAATCATCAGCTCACGCCAATTCATCTTTCATCCCTTTAATTCTAGACCAACTATTTATCTTTTATCCAAACAAAGCGACTAGCAAGAAAAATATAGGACTGACATCGAGCAGCTGCGGCAATTCTGCAGCCAATGGTTTGGATGTAGACAGTTCAAAAGGTAATAACGCGACAGTTGAGTTGAAAAATTTGTTTCCACTTTGCAAGCCGGAGATGTGGTCCGTAAGAACATGTCAAAGTTCAGACGTTAGAGGAAAAGTCGCCTGGGCATAATAAATACTTCATCACCGTGATACAGCTTGTAGTATTTTGAACACAGGTTCAAGGTATTAGACCAGCAATGATAATCAGAAATAGAATTTCATTTTGTCTGTGCATTTTAAAGCAAAGATCATTCAATTTAGATTTTAATTCAATTAATAATAAATTTATCATTCAATCAGGCTTTGAAAAAATTAACATGTTTATTCGTTTCGGGATAGACGCTCAGTGCTGTTTGACCATATAGAGAACTTTCGTCAAAAGTGGCCAAAATGATGCAAGAACAATTCGTGGATTTTGCACAAGGATAATGCACCATAGTAGACAGCTACAACTGCGACCGAACTTAAGGCCGAAAACACAACAAATATTATTCAATCAACCACCGTATTTACTACATCTGGCCTCGTGTGACTTTTTCCTGTTCTCGGAGCCAAAATTGCCGCTTCGTGAAATACGTTTTCTGTTGATCAATGATATAAAACAAAATGTGCGGAAGGAGCTGAAGGCCATTTCGGGAAGTACCTACAAAAGTGCTTCGAGGATTCAAAAAATATATTTTTGTTGCATCAAATGAAGAATACTTTGAATCAAATATTTTGAATTTTATTTACAATCTGCAGGAACATTTTTGTTACAATATAAGTGTTCACTGTTCGTTCGATGAAAGCAGGTCATGAAATACTGTAGATGCAACCTAGAACTGAGAATGTCATGCGCTACCTTTTTTAGAAGACATCTGAAAATCTAAATTTTAGCGAAAATGTAGAAAAATGTTAAATATGAAGAAATAGATTTTGTTCTGTGCAAGGAATTGCGTACAAAACATGGAAATTGTTTGACATTTTTTTGACAGTTTCTGCAATATAAATTCCAAGATACAAACGACCTTCCATTTCCGAAACACATCCATACATATCTCATTCTATTCTCATTTCTTCACCACCTCGTCCTTTCTTAACTGCCGGATTATCAAATTATCTAATTCCGGTCCACGCTTAATTTTCATCACCCCATTCATGCTGCAGACAATTACTTTTTAACATTGCTTTCAGCAGGAAGTCATTTTGAATACCTTAGTAAAACTACAATTAAGCTCCGAGCATACAAACAAACACCTTTTAAGATTTACGAGCCACGTGAAGATGCGACGCGACTCAATGCCGACGGCTATATAGCTTATTTCCATCTCAAGACGTAACTTCTTGGGAAAAACCTGACTGATTCAAAAGGCGCCGGGCAGAAGACGAAACCTAGAGCTGGCGTTGATGCGACCGAGTGTGAGCGAATCTTAAAGCTAATGTAATTAGAAGATGGCGAGTTTGATGGGTCAATCTTATCTTAGCACGAGCTCTTAAAATACAGTCACCGTTGGTATCCATGACTGGCCATAAACTTAATTTTATGGCTCATTGCAAGAGAAGAAGTTTTACGATCCAATTTATTAATCTACGGACAGCTTGGAGCGGAATGCACCCCCGGGTCGAATTGAGTTTGCTTTAAAGTAAGTACAAGGCGAGCTAAACAGTACATCTCAAGGATACATATCCTCGATTGCCATTTTCTCTTATCGCTCGCTCTGCAACTCTGATGACTTTCCAATATTAAAACGCAATTAAGGACTAAAGTACAGCACTAGGCGGGGCTAAGAGTGTACCGGACAATTGCAAACTCTTTTCGCGAACAATACTCGAAACACTAGACTGTCGTTCGGAAACTGTCGTGTGGCATGTCTCGAGTGCCTCACGTGTATGTTTCGCTGGAACTGTTTCAGAACAGCATTGTCGTAGCACGGCTCTGACAAGAGATAATAGATAATACGAGTACGTACAATATCCATGCTGTTCGGGTGCTCAGTTCGCTCGATTCAATATCCTGGCGAAGCATTTTTTCTTACAAAGTGCCATCTTTCCCAGAACAAGATACAAAAAATCATGCGGCAACTAAAAGCGAAAAACGATTCGACGGCAAACGAATGAACGAACGAACGTGCTCAATTGATTTATACTTGAAGGAGTTTTCTTTTAATAAGATGAGTGGCCTCTTTACAAGAAACCTCAAAGTGGTTACCGATGAATGGAGCATGCTATGCAGCAGATTCAGGTCAAGATATAATGCTACAATGACGTTAAAGGACTCGAAACTGCTTGTTAGAACGATATAGAGCGCTCTTTGTGAACGACGACCAGGCAAGAGGTGGAGGCGTGGGAGAAGTTGAATGTTTCGAATACGATTGGGAGTACATAGAACGAAGTGTGAAAAATTGAAAATGGTCACAGACGAGGTGACGGCAAAGTGGAAACAAGACTTTGAATTGTGAATATCCTGAAGTGCAGATTGTCTTGATTTTAGCGAAAATTTGCAACACAACAATGCACCTACTCGAATTTCAGATTGCATGCATAACTGCATTCTTTCTCGAAAGTCTGCAGGGATGTCAGGAGCAAATATCCGAGCACCAGCATTTATGTCCTTATGTTGCACACGAATGCCATTCAAACTCAGCCCGATCATAATTCTATAACGTACCGAGCATTGTCTCGAGAACTTTCCTATGAATTTCTAATAAGTCACCTTTATCACCCGTTTCCCGAGTGTATCATCTTTTGCAAGGGCTGTGTATGCACGTCGGATACGTCCTGGGATGTCACGTTGCAGTGCAACTGCGGCAGGCCCCCATTGAAAGTTTTCTTCGATATTCTTCGCCAGTATTCAATTTCTTTGACTGTCCTTCCATCGATGTGTCTGCCCGGTCTGGTGTTAGTTGGTCGGATGGTTGACTTGATTCAATTCGGGCTCAAAGATGGGAATTGACGAGATCTCAAAAGGCAGTTCAAGAACTAATGCAATCTTGTTTCACTGAATCTATTTCTGGTACTTGAACAGCAACACTTATCTGTCCAATTATTTTTCTTGAGTAATGGGAAAGAAATTGGATGGCATGACTGTGGTCGGAGTTGGATGAAAGATGAGTGCCGAGGAGTTACTTTAACGATCCGCACTCGATCCGTCCGCTGTGTAACCCTCGGGTACTTACTACTCTAACAAGACTGCGAAATAGCGTGAAGTGGACAATTGCAATGCTTGTATAATGGTCTCAATTTCGATGAATCGAATCGATGCAGCACTGCATTCTGGTTGGGAAGATCATATTTTTCTATTCTTTTCGATTTCTGTTATTCTTTGTTTTTTGTTCAGACGATTCGTTTGCGATTTCAAAGTTGGTTGATTCGATGTAGTGTCAATGATCTGCAATGATTGCACTGTTGGGACTGAAAGGGGATGTTTTTTTTTGTGATGGGGATATGGAGATATGATTTTGTCTTGGTTCGTGGGACGATGTTTACATATTTATTTATTTAAGTAATCCATTAACAGGCAAAAAGCCCAATTAAAAATAGAATAGCTTAGTACTAAAAAATTGAGAAAACTAAGATATGAAAAACAAGAAACGAATGACAAAAAAGATAAATAAAATTAATAATCAGCAAATATTGTGTTGCGAACACTTCTTTTAAAGGTGGCAATAGCGTGTGGAAGAGGACCAAGCTGGAGGCCATTATAGGTACGTATTAGGCGCAAAACAGGAGAATTCATCAAGGTTAACTCTGCGCATTGCGAGGAGAGGGAGATTAAGGAGCGATAAGTGTTCATCATAAGGCATGTAGGGAAGATTATATTTAAAGAGTAGGGTGCGACTGAGCCTCCGTTGAACAGATTCAATGGCATCGGAAAGATATGCAAAACGAGGAGACCAAACTTGAGTACAGTATTCAAGTTTGGGACGAACAAGAGTAACAAATATATTAACACAAGTAAAAATACTAAAAGAATTGTGACAGAAACGTATACCAAGGCCAGCAATCCGCGAGGCACTATTAGTAATGTTACGAACATGGATATCAAATTTAAGTTTACGATCAAAGGTTACTCCCAGATCAGTAAAATAATCCACAGAGACAACGACGAAATAGTATCCTTGAATAGGAAATAATTGAGGTGTGTAGCGGTATGAAAATATCACTTAGTTCCTTATTCACACAAAACTTTATTGCAAATAAATTCAACTTCATATAACCAAAAAAATTACAACAATTACTTAAATTTACAATTTCAATGAAATTCACTCAATCACAAATATTTCTTTATCAAATCGGTACGGGATTAAAATTACCGTTTGGATATTGTATGTTCTATGAGCTTTGTAGCATATCAACATACCATACAAAACGATAATTTCTTGGTGTACCGTACATTAGTATTACACAACCTTTACTACACGTGTATTTGTTATTGGCTTCTTTATAACACTTCTTATTTTCTATTAAATGTATAAGTGAGTAAGTTGGAATTTGAATGTTGTGTAAATATAGCCTTATCGGCATGTGTTTACACCTATTCGAAATTCCTGAAGAAACGGTTAGTAAAGAGATAGGAAGAAACAATTAGCATATTTCAAGCACAATACCTTCCAGAATGTGTTGCTTGAGATGAGCCTAATCGCAGATAGAACGGTTGTAGAGTTAGCTCTGCCTTTTATTGTGTTTTTTTTTGTTCTCCAACTTGAGTGGGGAAACTCTCCACATTCATGATTATCATTAAATCCGAATATATTATTATTTAAACCTCTTATATTCTTATCTCAGAAATTGGTAAATTTAATTTTCATTGATTATCAAATAAGTAACATATTAATTGAATGTTTTTAACTGAAATTGAATAAAATTTCATGGTTCCCATAATTTTATTCACACAATAAATGGCGGCCTGATCTCCACTTTCGCTTTACTATAAAGTTGGCGGATTCTCGTGTATTTCCTTTCCCATATGTTTTTATGTATGATTTTAAGGCGCCATTTTCAGTTTGAAAGCACAAACGATATTTAGTTTATTTTTGATACATGATTTTAATTTGTATATTCTTAATACCAGTGTTTTAGTATACATTTAATCATAGTAGTAGAGACAAAATAATTCATAATTCCATTTGATTTTTAAATGTGTGTATATATTACTAGTTGCAGCTAGATGTCACTAGTGGCGCTATATGCTGAAACTAATTTTCAAAAAGTAAGTAACATCGTTTTTTTTCGTTTTACTTATTACAATTGTTTCGTCCTACTCTAGGGAGCTTCTGCAACAGTAAAACACTTGGAAACATTTAACAGTAGGCAGTTAGAGTTACACCAATCAGTAAGGGGGTTCAGATCATCCTGAAGAAGTAGATGATCACCTGAGCTATTGATTACTCGAAATAATTTTAAGTCATCTGCATCATCTGCATTGAGCAAAAAAGATGACGATAGAACAATAGGAAGATCAGTAATGAAGAGGTTGAATAATAGTGGTCTTAATATAGAACCTCGAGGTATACCAGAAGAGAGCGAAAATGGTAAGGACGAAACGCCAGAGAGGGAGACAAAACAAGTGCAGCTAGTCAAAAACGATGATATCCCAAAAAGTAAAGGTTCACAGATGCCATAGTGGTTTAATTTGAGTAGCAGAAGATCGAAATTGACAGAGTCAAATGCCTTAGAATCTGTATATATAGCATCAACTTGAGAGTTCCGATCTAACGCCGAGGACACAGCATGAGTAAATTCAATGAGATTCGTAGGTATGGACCGACCTTTAATAAAACCATGTTGCTGAGATGCGAAAGTATGCTTAAGAGAGTCATAAATTTGGTTAAACACAAAACGTTCAATGATTTTTGAGAAACAGGGAAGGATAGAAATAGGACGATCATTTGAGGCAACATTGCGTTCCCCAGATTTGAAAATAGGGAAAATGCTTGCCAGCTTCCAGGAGGAAGGAAATTTACCAGAACAAAGACTTAAATTAAATAAAATTGATAGGGGGACACATAAAGAAGAAGCAAGATTTTTCACAAAAAAAAATTAGGAAGGCCATAAGGTCCAGGAGAGTAACTAGAATCAAGAGAACATATAAGGGATTCAACTTCAAGAGGATTAGTCGAGAATGAAGAGAGACAAGGAGGGAGATTAAAAGGGACGCTTTAAGAAGAGGGAATCATTGAATCAGAGTATACAGAAGAGAAAAATATTGAGAAGAGATCACAAATATTCTGAGGAAGAGCAGCAGTGATATTATTAAATGTAAGGGAGTCAGGCATAGGAGAGGAGGATTTTAAGGAGCGAAGGAATGACCAGAAGTGTTTGGGGTCGTTTGAAAGCAAAGAAGATTAAATATGCGATAGATAGTTGCGCATGGCAAGCCTTATTTGGTTCTTGGCAGCAGCACGAAGACGAGAAAAATCAGCGTAACCCTGGTCGGAATGAGAGCTTAAAAAGATATCAGGTCTTTGGTGTAAACGTCCTTCGAAGTTTTTTTGCGTTTAAGTTTATTTAATCAAGCGGAAAACTAATTTTCATTGGAATAAGCTTCGGATCGCAATTTGTTTCCAAATTATTTTCCAGTTAGCTCTACTGATTTTTGTACTATATGAACTTGTTAAATTAAATCAAATATTGTATTTTGCGAACAAAGCTAGTTGAGCTAATTTCATTGTAATTTATCGAAAAGCTAAGTCACCTGCTTAACAAGGGTTTAATTACTTCCTCAATACTGCTCATTACTTAGAAACAATCATTGTTTCGGATAATACTATGATTCAAAATTTGTTTGCTTACCAAACAACCCCTCTATCTGACAAATAGCCGTTTCATTTCGTCTAATCAGTGGAGAAGCGTCCAGTCATCGGTAGATGCGCCGATGACCAAGCGACAATCGTTGCTTTCGACCATACAATTCTTTCACTACTTGCCATCACAGCACACATTCAACGCAGTCATCGGAAGATCAAACGCGTCGATTTTCAACAAACATCGGAGGCTAAAGACAAGTGGAACGTATCACGAAAAACTTGCGCATCCGAATTCGCTAATTTTCGTTGAGGCGCTTTGCGTATTGTTGGCACCCACATTAAGTCTTTGCCGCGGACAAGTCATCGGCAAATTCAGCGCATCGATTCCCTTCGAAGTGTGAAAGCAAGAATGAACTCAGAAACAGCCGTATATTCATATTTCCTCTTATGCCACCCATTCGCATTTTCATGAGTGCTTATGATGATCAACTCATCGGGAAATTTAGCGCATCGGTCAAAGTAAGACACGTTACGCGAACTGGGGTAGATGAAAAATCAGATTATCGTTCATACGCCGTTTCTTCTTCGTTTTCTCCAATCTTGTAAATGATACTATCCGACTGTAGGAAAAAGCATTCTGCTCTACTGAGCATGAACGTACTACCTGCATTTTAGTAACTTTTGAGATATTCAATGATTTCTGTTTTTATTTCTGCTGGAAATATATGGAGAGTGCGTTTTTCAACTTTGATTTTAACATACTTCTACAAAAGATATGTTTTTCAAATTTTGTAGAAAGATGTAATACAGAATGTAGCTTTCGAATCCGGTGTTAGCTTAAAAATGAGAAAAATGCATATAGAACGTTTATGCTTAGTAGAGAAATACATTAATGGACTAATTCAGCCAGCTTTTGTATCCATTCGGGAGTAAGCATACAAAAATACATTGCTAGACTTTACAATTAAAATAGAAATGAATTTAGGAATATAGCTGAAATGTTGTTATCCCTAACTTGAAATACTTACAGAGATTCTGGTTCACTACTTTTCCCGTTGTGTTTCCCATCGCTACCCAAATCGAATCCATTCCAGTAACGATTGAAAATTATCGTTATATTACTTGTGACCTGGGCTTGTGACCATTGTTCTTTAAAATTCGCAGTTTTTGTTTGCTAAGTGAATTTGATAAAAATAATAGGTACAAGTGTACAGAAAACTCACTGGAAGGGATTTTTTTTATTCTGATGGTTTTATGGATAAAACACTAAATTAATTAATTCGTAGATTGCTTATGATAAATTTTCTTAATAATGACAAAATAAAGAAAAAACTCCTTTACTTGTTAATCCCCTTTTAATCCCTTCGCAATGCAATTTATTTGGAAATTTCCGTACAATATATAGAAATACCAATAAATTTTGTCTTATCAAAACAATGTTTTTGTATTCGATTGCTGCATTTGTGGTTCATATAAGTGAATGAATTTCAGATTTTAATAGTTCGGTTGCTTGTTCTAGTGGTTGAGTGTTTAAAATCAGTTTCGATTGTGTTTCTAAAAACAACATATGAAATCTATAACTCTTCATAACTTTGGGAAGCAAAGAGTAGATGAGGGACTCGTAAACTCACTTATGAAAAACGGGGAAATTTTGAAAAGGTTGATGGATGTTGTATGTTTCATAGCTAAGCAAGAGCTTCCTTTTCGAGGGTATGACGAAACAGAAGCATCCTAGAAATGAAGCAAACTATATAGCAACATTAAATCTTTTGAAAAGATGGGATCCCCTGTTACTGAGCATTTTCTGAGCGCAACTGTTTTTAAAGGAAGTTTTTAAAGGAACTTCAAGTGACACCCAAAATGAGCTTATTCAAATACACATAATGGGTGATTTGATGGTCGAGAAGATTTCGTCAGAGATCGATGAAACAGAATTCGTTTCAAAAATGCTTGATGTAACATCAGACGTGAAATGCCGCTCCCAACTATGAACTGTTTTGAGAAACGTGCATAAATATGAGAGATACGTTAAGGTGAGGTTTTTTTGGGTTTTTGATGTTAGTGCTGATCGAACATCGAACGGATTATATTTGCACGTTACTAAAATTGCCATAGAGCTCAAAATATCAGACAAATTTCTTGCCCAAACTTATGATGGTGCATCTGTGATGTCGGGTCATTTAAATGGCTTGCAACAAATATTTTCAAAGGCGTTATTTACTCATTGTTACGCGCATGTGTTGAATTTAGTTTTGTCTCAGGGAATGAATGATCTTCCCAAATGTAATATATTTTTTTCAACTTTAAATGGTATTGCAACATTTTCTTCTCACTATAGCAAAAGATTATTTACACTACAGGAGTATCTACGGAAATCTATTCCAGCCTTCGGTCCAACGAGATGGTGTTTCACCTCTCGACTAGTAAACGCAGTTAAAAATTATAGAATACAAATAATTAATTTCTTTGCTAATATAGTAGAAAATAATGATGGTATCTGGAGTGGAATTGATAAGTGCACAGCAAAAATATTCATATTATTTTTGGAAAATTTCGAAACAATATTTCTACTGAAAGTATTTGCTCCTTTGTTCGGAAAAACTGATGTCAATTTTTAATATTTTGCAAAGTGAGAATATTGACATCACAATATGTCTAAATGTAGTTAAAGATTTTCCCCGAGATTTGAAAGGAAGTATATTGGGCTTACAGCATTGTGTAAACTGCGAACAAAAAGTTGTTGAAGCGCGTTTCGCAGAAAATGAAAGCTGTGAATGTAGCCAAAAAGTTGTTTTCGAGAAAGAGTGACAAACAGTTGTTATGGTTGGTCTACCGTAATCTTCACGAAAACAATTAGATTATGAAGCGTTAAAACAGAAATATACGGTTTTATACTTCTCTATTGTAGATAATTTAAGCGGCCATATATCTGCACGTTTTTCTTCAACTGATAAACTTAAAGTTTTTTAGTTTTTGAATCCAAAACAAACACAAAATATTCAAATTTAAAGAAACCTTTTATTTAGCCAAACTTATTTGCACTATACTAGCTACAATTGCATCCGTTGAAAGATCTTTCTCTGCTTTCAAACGAATTCACCCTTTTAAAAGATCTACACAAGGAGAAGAAAGATTAAGCAATGTTTCGATTATTTCGATTGAAAAAGAACTTCTTGAGTCTATTAGGAAGAGAAATTTGCCGCCAAGCCAAGAAGGGTGGAATTTTTATTTAAATATCTCGCTGGTTGCTTACGCACATAACAAACAGTTTTCCATTATGCATATGTGAAGTCACAATCAAGTTTTAATTTTCCTCACTAATTTAAATAAATACTCATGAAACTAAATCAAATTTTCTATTTCCATTTAAGAGGAAGCTTAAGCAGTTTGTGATGGCAAATTTTGAATGAAAAATTAATTTTTCGTAATTTGATTTTAACATACTTCAACAGCTGATAGGTTTTTCAAATTTTGTAGAATGCTGTAATGGAGTGCGTAGCTTTCGAACCCGGTATTAACTCAAAAATGATAAAAAAGCAGATAGAACCTTTATGCTTAGTAGGGTAGTACACATGTACATTTATGTTATATGAATTTGAGAAGGAAAAACTCGATCGAATAAATATGAATACCATTAAGTTTTAATATAACGTTTTTTTTATAAATTTGTGTATATTTTTTTTACATGGGATATAAATCAAAGCATTCAAGCGATGACTAAGTGAATCACTCACGCCTCGCCTCTGCGTCTAATATGCTACTGGTGCTATTATCGTTGTTGCATCGGACTCGTTCCGGATTTCATTTGAATAAAATGCACTGAGCATTTCAATTAGCACATCTAAACGCTTAATTATTCATTGTAATAGTAAACATGGTTATATCTGCAGATTTGCAATTTCAATTCATTCTGTCTCTCTCAATTAGCTCATCCAGTCTATGGAGTTGAATGTAAACTAGCAAGGACCTTACCGCGTTCCACTGTATATGCATGGATTTGTCCATGTAGTATATGCAGCCTTGCGTACATATGCACACAAACGGACATTTATCCGCTACCGGGACGGACGGAGAGATGAAACTGATGTTGTCTTACTTTCCGAGGTCAGATTTCAATGCATATGGATGGCAGCAGACTGTTTGTACAGCTCAAAGTTTTTCGTTACAGACAGGTGCACCTAGCGTAGGTTATGTAATTGAGTAAAGGGTAGGCACAAGTGTATATGTGCCTGTAGGATGCTGCTGAGAACAAAAGGCGAGTGCTACGTTATGATTATCACAATTTCTCTTTGCATAAGCCGAGAATCCGACGTAAATCGAGCTCAGTCTTGCTGAAGAAGTTCTTATGGACGTTCTGTTCAGCAAGGCTGATAGTTAACTGGAGCTTACATTAATACATTGTTAGTGTACAGAAATCAATTTATTACGAATTAGATTATAGGAGAAAAACGGAGATTAAAGAATGGAATAGGGGATGAATAAAGTTGAGATCTAATTAAACTTTTTATAATCTTTTTTAAGGGGACGCAACAAAATTGTGATATTTATCAAATCACATTTCGCATCAAATTTAGTTTAAAATCGGAAAAATATCTGTAATATATCTCAATGAAATACTGTGATTAAATTTAAGGTGATTGGTAATTTTTGTTACGAGGGTAAATCAATATTGAAAAGTAATTTATTTTTATTTTAAGTTGGTAGTCATTTGTTAAATAGCTTCTTGTGTTAGCTGTGTTGAATGAGCCGCTCTAGGTTGAGCTAGGTTGAGATATGTCAGCAAAATGTATTTAATGAGAATTTCGGCTGCTCTAACTTGCCCGAATTTACTCTGATTTGTGTTGCATGAACCTGCCCTAAGTTGAACTACAGCAATTTAGAGCACGATTTCTTCTCTATCTTTTACCTGGTAGAGCAAGTTCGGACAAGCAACCAGCTATTTGTCAACTTTCACGGAACCGACTTTCAACAAAAAAATGTGTCTGAAGCACAGTTTTTTATTCATGAATTGACAGGTTGACCATCTGACAAGTAATGTATTGTGAAAATTGCCTCCCAATTGTTTTAACTTGTTCGACTTTTTTGTCTCTCAATCGCATAGCTGCTCTACTTTAATTTGCTTTAAGATGCTCTGCTCTTTGTTCAGAGTCATTGAACATAGCTATTTTGTGAGTAACTAAAAGGAAATTTGGCGATATTTACTGTGTCTGATTTTAGCGAGCAAAATCGTTGCATTAAACTTTTTTTTCAGAATGATTTATGTACTGCAGAAACATTAGGAATGTTGCAGAAGGTTCTCAGTGACCAGGCTATGCCGAAAAAATGCTTACAAGTGGTACAAATAGTTTCTAGAAAGCAGAAAAAGCATTGGAAATGCACCAAATTCAAGCCGATCACAAACATCAACTGATGAAAAACACGTTAAGGAAATCAAAAATTTAATGCTCAAAAATACTGTTATGTTGAGGCTGTGAAAATTTTACAAGAACACGAAATTTTTCGTAAAAAAACCGTCGCGTTAATATTTAAAAAACAATGATTTTTGATTACAGCACGTCTGGAAACGCATCATTACTGGAAATGATATCTCAGCCTATTCGGAAAGGCCCTTAGCTCTTTACAAAACCTTAACCTTGCTGCGAAAAAAACAGGAAAAAAATATGTAAAACTTTTGTAAATGACGAATGCAAGTGAAATATTTGTATGAATCAATTAATTAATCATTGCTGGATGAGGTTTACTTTTGTGAAATCATATGTCATTTGTAGCTAAATTATATTTGCAGAGAATAAAAATATTGTTTTAGTTTTATTCCACTTTTATGGGTGATTTTTTTGGTCAATAATATTTTTTAGCTTGTCTTCCTAATTTAGCAAATATTGTGAGCAGTAATCATATCGTTATTTAAAGTCTGTAAAGGATAGTAATCAAAATTTTAGTATGCATTTGAAATTGATTTATTTTATTAATTTATTTTATTAATTTATTTAATTTATTTATTAATAGTTGAAAGTAAAACTATACAAAAAGTATCTGAATAAGTTATTGTCAGGACAACATGAATTTCGAATGCGCTTCATATAGTCGTTGGATTGAAAAAAAATGTAGATTTAAAATAAAATATTTTTTAGCATTAAAAGGAATTTTATTTTGTAGAACCACGTAGTTTGACGCCATTTCAAACCACATTATTAAAATTTAAGCAACGTGAAATCTGAGCGAAATGGAATTGTAAATTTAAAATCTAACAGCCAAACTACACGAGCAGAGATACATATGACTGCGTTTTTCTGACAAGTTTTTGAAAACATATGGGTTTGTATAAAGCAAAACACCCAGCTAAAAACGCGTGCGTATAGTTTGTTTCATACAAACCCATGTGTTTTATATTTAAAAAAAAAACGCTCCGCTCATGTAGTTTGGCTCTTAAACTGCTCTTTTTCTAAAGTTTTAGGCTACTTATTTTTTTCTACATTTTTCAGTTGCTTCATTATGGATGAAGGTAGAAATGTTTGTTATCTTGCGATTGAAGTACCCAAAAATATTTTTATTAGTTTAGGGATAAAAACCCCAAGCGCATTAGAACCGCTAGAAACACTAATGTTTGAAGAACAGTAGAAGATTTGTGCAGATTTTGAATGTGTATTTTACCACTAGCTACTGAAGTCCACTACCACTAGCTACTTCTCCTACTTAAGACCAATGCACCCTAAGTAATAATAGATCCTAAGCCAATTTAATTTCGATGACTTCATTGAAAGTTACAACGATAGAAAGGTGTTTTAGATTACCATTCGAAAAATGTCCACACCATAGAAAATTTAAACATTATTTACTTATTTTCATTGCAAATGTTTGCGATGTGAATACTTAATGTAAGCATTCATTATTACAAAATTATAATAAAAAAGCCAAAAATATGTCACATCTGCTTCACGTTGATCCCATGAATGCATTGGAAGTTATAGGGATACAAAGAAATTTAGGACTACCACCTGCAAGAGTTTTCAAATTTTCTAGATCGTAATATTTGTTGTTAATTTTCACTACAAGATCACTATGATTTGAAAAATTTATGATAAAATCGCTTACTAAAAATATACCAATTATACCAATATACCAATTAGATTTCTGCTGAGTATTGCCTGTAATAAGTTTAATTTGCCATATTAATTTCGTTATGATTTCATGACTGCACTGGAAGCTATAGGGCAAAGAGCTTTATTTTTTCTAAAGCTCAGGGGATTGTCCTTTGAAGCGAATGCTTTGCGATGGCGGTAGGGAGACAGATATGGGAGAAGCCGATATCAATTACACAATTATTCTTTTAAGTGCCACATTTTTTCTTATTTTCTAAAGCACTAGTGTTATGCCTAGTCGCTACTAAAGCTTTAAATGTGACACTTCATTAATGGAGCACTGGTATTATACCCAGTCGCCGACTATTAAGACAACACAAGACGAACAAATACAGCCATGTGCATGGCGGGATTCGAACCCGCGGGCAGTAGATCGCTGCTTCGGACTGTCGCGTTAGCGAGCTAAGCTACCGAACATTAGTTAAAAATTAAGGACTATGATTTCCATTTTTTATCCGCCAATTCCTGTGCTTTTGAGAGTGATGAGAGTAATTTGGAACTGCAAAGAACCCTAGTCACCACCCTTTCAAAATAATCTAAAATAATTCACCTACGTACGAATTTCTTTCGTCAATCTTCAAAATAAACAGATCGCAACCGAAAAAATTCAGAGACTTATTGTGGATTCAAGATGAAAAACGAGAAGAATATTTGAATCAATTTTAATTTAAAACACACTTGTTGGAGCATTGCAGAAAAATTCTTTGAAGTTAAATTATCATAATGCGTTTTTGGATAGTTTCCTGCAAAATTGACCGGAGGATAGGTAAATTGGACGTTTGCAGAATTAGAATCTTTTTATATATTTTATATATTTTTTTGGTAAGTAGTAGCCTTAAGTAAGTAGTAACCTGAATTTTTTATGAACATTGATATTTTCTAGTTTCATAATTTTGCGTAAAATAACTGAACAGTATGAAGAGTGTTAGCTATTTTTATCATATTTTTATTGTATGTTTTTTACTTTTTTTTACGGACATCTTGCATAAAATATAATTTAGCGACGGATGTTTCTATCCAAAGTAAAATTATAAAAAAAGACAAATTGTTAAAAAAAAAAATTTCCAAATTTTATTTCGGTTTCAACCCGAAGTGAGCGGCATAAAAATATAGGTAACGTTTTGTGGTGGTTGTACTGGCTTTGCCTTTGGATTAACATCTTCGTAATGATTTGAATTTTCATCCTTTGTTTGTACCTTTATTATAAATTTGTAAGTATTTTATTTTAAATGCATTTCAAGTGCAATGTAAATTCGAAAAACGTGCACTAGGCACAATAAAAGTGAACGAAAGGCATGTATTATGCCCCAATAAAAATTGTTTTCATAATGTAGATTAAATATTAGAATAAATATATTAAAGTAGATACGATCCGCCAAATGAGATATGATGTTTAGAATTTCAGTATTTTTAGTATGTCTTGGTTCACAAATATTAAATTAGTTTCGTCTTTCGTAATTAGTGTTTTTGATTTTCTGCCGTAAAAATTTGATACTTTTCATAGCCTATAAAAAGCTAAACTAATGCACCTTATTTGTGCTGCCTATTATTAAATTTAAAATTCAAGAATCGAATGAAAGAGACTTGAAATATGCATTTGTAAGCCAACTATTGAATCGAAATATATTTTTGGCTAATTCTAAAAAAATTAAATTCAAATACTCAGGAAACCCACATTGGGCGCAGATTTTTGCGGACTGGATATTCGCTTTTATTGTCGTTTTCTTCAAAGCATCATCATCTAAAACACTCGCATTGAAAGTTTTAATTTAAATCCTTCAAAAAAATTGAGGATATATATAGCTCTTCAAGGTTTTGACAGAACATTTCAATTTACGCAATACTTATTTGGCTATAACGCATCCAAAATATGCAAGGACAGTGATACGGTTCTGTAAAAATTTATTAATTTAATCTTCTTTAGTAAATAGATACCATTATCTATCGATTGAGATCGAAAGCAAGATAAGATAATATATAACTCTTTCATCTCATGGACATTGCACATAACAGTTTATCTCAGGCAACTTTGCGGAAAAAACAGTTTAAAAGAAAATATGAATAAACGATAGTACTCCCAGGGAAATGAGCTTTCACAAATTACATATGTATGTATAATAATGACTCAAATAGTTATAAGAGATAAAGCGGAAAGTAGTTGTATTTCTACAGATCTTGCAAAAAAAGTATTCGAAATATGTTTGTTTTTTTATAATTAATACATACGAGTTCTTGAAATAATGATTGTTACCTGAAAAGAAAAAAGACAAGTTGTTAATCTAAAAGGTTTCGCGATTCTTATGTGAGTGACATTTTAATGTAATCATTCATTGCTAAATATCATTGTTCATTGAGTTGAAGTCTTTATAAACCAATACAAGTACCACCTCTCTTATTGAAAAAGATTTTAAGAACTCATTGCATACCTAATTTAAATTACCAACATAGTTTTCTGCTTCGTAAAATCAAACAAATTTGCAACATAATTTTGCCAACATTCGTACAATCACGAATCCGAAGGGGGCATAGCTCTTACGTCGCATTGTTAACCGGTTGTATTATCAAAAGTTTGAAAATAATTGATGACATTCCCCAATGCGTTGAACCGACTCCAATTAAAATACAGAACTTTACTAATTTATGAACACATTATGGTATCTCACACATCTTATTCATCTTAACTTTTTGTTAAATTACCGTTTCGTTTACAAAACCCAAAATAAAACACTTAAAACTCATAAAATCGACCAAATGACCATTCATGAAAATCTATTGCTTCTTTATACCAACTTCGCAGACAAAAATCATCAATGTACCGACAAACAGGACTATGCAAGAAATAAATGTTTATTTCCGAAATTGACAAGAATTCAATCGGTCCAGATATTTCATCTATTGTATCTGAACTTTGGCCCGGTGTCCCTTACAACCGCTTTTGACATAAGAATAATACGCTCATTAATCGAAAACATCGACCACAAAATGTCCTTTTCTCGATCTGTCACGTATGGTGTTTTCTCGGTGGGTTTCCGTTTTTTTCTCGAGTGGCTGATGTGTTGCTAGTGTATCTTATGGTCGTCTTCCAAGTACATGTGCTTTCTTCATTCACGACACTATGATAGATCATTTTTTTCCGTCGGGATTGCCGTGAGTGTGAGAACGTTGAAATGTCGTGCTTTTGTCATGTTCTTATAAATATTGCACAGGTTGAATTGTATTTTCGTGTTGATGATTGTTTCGGAGTTTGTTTTCGTAGGGGTCGTGATGGAAGAAAAGTTAGCTCATGTCTGATGTTTTTTTAGATTTCGGATTTTTTTTTTAGATTTAGGAATATTGTTTTTGATAATAAATTAAGAAACTTGAATTTTCAAACAATACGTAAACAAATTTATGTTTTTCTTTGTTATATATCTTTCTTTAAGAAATGAATAATACCCTCAACGAATCAAGTTTAAGTGCCAGAAAAAAATCGAATGAAAATCCGATACAAACTCCAACGGTTAAAATTCATCAGTATCCTGGGCTGGTTTTATCAAAATCCTTGTTTCTGTTTCTAAATGCCATCGTTGCGTTTTCAGTTCAATTTTTTTTGTCGGTCTTCCATTCTTCGTGTACTGTTTGATATTTTTTCAGCTTTTTGGTGATGTACGAGCATTTCAACCGCAAGCTACAAGGTGATTTATGCGATTCCATGACCACGGACAAGAACTTTTCTCTCAAGAAGTTTTTCGTTTCGTTTAGTCCCAATACGTATGTACATATATATTCAAGTATGGTTGGTGTGTGCATTTATCAGAAAGGACAACTAATTCTCGGCGACCGGTAACGGTGACGATAGCTTTGGTAAGCACAAGCAACTTTTCGAATAAGTTTAAATTTAATGCTATTTTCTCGAACATGGCTTCATGGTTTGTTACTGTTGTATCGTTTTTTTTCGTATTGTTTGTGTTTTTTTTGACGTATTTTGTGGTTAATTAAACATACTTGACTGAATCATGTTCTGTTGCGTTCACGAAAAGTTTCGTTTTCGTAGAAAGTTTTCTTTTTCTTTTTCCGTGTAAAAATGTTTGCTTGAGGCTTTGCAGATTTGAATTGTAGGATTTAAAACTATAAATGAATGGAATAAAAGGCCTAGCTAAAGGTCAGAATCAATAATTTTTTGTTATTAGAGGTGGCAAAAAAATTCCTCGAAAGATACCCGGGTCCTAAAACCACGGGTTATGTGAGATTTTTGTTTACTAAAAAGAAGTCCATCTATCGGCCACGTAGATCTGGGTCGGAATCCGCTCTCACAGCAGTTCAACTAGGTCATACTAGTTTATCTATCGATGCCAAGTTAGTTCAAAAATCGTCCAGCTATCTTTGTTGTTTGCGCTTCAACTTTGTTGTAAAATTTGATGTTCGCGTATGCGCGTTCACTAGAAATCCAGTTTTATTCTGCTAGACTCAGACTTTTCTTTGCATTCTCGGGTAACTAGAGCTATCAAGATAACTTCCAATACCACAAACATAGCATCTTCCGACACGGTCCGGTAGCTACTGGAGATACGCAGGGCACCCCTACAGTGGACGCTAACAATCCGCACTCTAAACTTATTCGTTCGGAGTGCGTCTGCCCAAATTTTCGCCCCGTACAGCAAAGTGGAGCTAGTCATCGCCATCAGCAATCCCCATCTCGTTTCACCAGCATGGTCATCTCTGTCTTTGACACCGCCACCTGTAAGCCATGGTGTTCAACCACCGTTTCACCTTTTTCATGACTTGGTTAAGTCTGAATTGTACGAACTCGACAGTTGTAGAAGTAATTACTGATGTGCTACGTTGTCAGCGTAGCCCAAAAGAAGCACATTCGTTGGCATTTCCAAGCGGATCAATCCATCATAAACAATATTCCAGAGGTCAGACTCGAGAATAGACCGCTGTGCTACCTATGGGGTGATAAGTTTTCTCTAAAGAAGCAGGTATACGTCGTTCTCGCTTGTTTTCGGTGAGCATACCCCACTCTTAAGCCATTGCATTGAAGTCGACTCTGGCTATGACATGGCCGCCCATGTTACGGAGAAAAATAAAAGCCCACGAAAATTATTTCTCCGCATTTCACCCATATGTGAGCCATATAATGACAAAGAATCAGACATCCAAATCACTGCGTACCTTATAGTATCCGAAAACCAAGTAGGCGAGTTCCTCCCACTATAAGGCTCACTGGTCAGGACGATCTGAGCATTTTTTTTTCGGAATGCTGCAGTTTCTTTGGAGAACCCTCTTTTTTTCTTCTGCTGTCTCTTCTTGGTGTCAAGTGCGCCTTTGAAAATCTTACAATGACCCGAATGCTTCACGTTATTCAGCTTCTGACTCGAGCGTATAAGTATACTTACCCTCACTCTGCGGACTGTGAGGATTTTCAAGGCTAATGCTTTTTTCCAGATTTAGCACCACCTCCCCTGCTCCCTTGAGTTTGGCGGGAAAAAAAGTGGTCTTGACTTCCTCCCTCAAGTCACGGTTTATAGGTGCTGTCACCTTCTCATCAGCCTCGACCTCGATTTTGACTCCAGGGGCTCTCCACATTTCATTTTCATGTGATAATCACACCACGTGATTTCCAGTAGGACCCCACTTCCACCGTCTTTTTTACTCGTCTAGGTGAACTCCTTTACGAACCGCAACCAAAAACTCAGTAAACATTTTCACTGGAGCTGGTTTAGTCATCAAAGCCTCCCACTTTTATTGCCGCTGCTTCCATCTTCTTTTTTTCCACTTTTTACGATTCTTCTTGAGTTCTTTTCGTCTTTGTGAATGCTTCCGGAGTATATTTAGAAGATGTTTTCTCACTCTTCTTCTCTACCACGGTTTACCAAAAACCGGGTTCAGAAGCCACAGCCTCTTTCCTAGGCCTGATCTCCTCAGGTCCGGATTCGGCTGTCTTTTTATTTTTCCGGGCCTGAGTAACACCTGGAATAGCTGCGGTTGAGTGGAGTATCGTGTGCATTTGCTGGCTCTTTTTCTCAGCCTATTGACAGTTGGTTCGACAGACGGAGATGACTTCGAATGCTTACTCCAACTCTTACATGTCACGCTTTTTCTGCTTCGAGATATTCTTTTGCAATGCGGCAGCCTGATCAGCTTGAATTTGGCAAGCATTTCCTTTTCGACGGTCCGCTCGTGCCTAATATAATCCCTTTTAACAGAGTTTCGCGCAAAATGGGCTCAGATGTCGGGTTTCGGGTTCCCCCGAAATTCCTTCAAAAACTTCCTGTAGCCATAGTTTCGGCGTCTTAAGAGGCTGTTTGGTGCAGGTGGTAGCCACTTTGCCAGTGCTGCTGTCAAGCGTGATAGCGTTTAACGTGTGGTTGCGATGAAAAGGCAAACTTTTCGATGGAAGTATTGCCTCTGTTCATTTGTCTGTCTGTCAGTTTCTGTGTCGATAGTGACGTTAAATAATATGTTATATTTATAATACAAGAACAGTTTGATAGGTCCGTGAATTTTGAACTTCCAGCCAAGCAACTTTGATTATAACAATGTTCCCTTCAACTGCCATCTGTAACTAGACCACTGTTAAATTTTGAGCAAGCTACGCAATTTTGTCTGTGTTTGACCTCCATTGAAAGCAGACGGCCTCGTTTATTGTAATCGAAATGGAAAAAGTGAATTTTGTGTTCTAATTAAGCATTACGTTTCGTGAAATAAACCCGCTACCCAGAAGAAGAAAAGAGTTGAAAAATACTATGGAGTCTCTGCACCATCGATTTCAATGGTTAAGAAGTGCTTTACTGAGTTCCCTTGTGGTCGTACCAGCGCACAAGTGACGCCAAACATTCAGGTCGCCCAAAAGAGATCATCGCGCCAGAGATCGTCGGACTAAATGTATCGAGCTAAAAGGAGACCATGTTGAGAAATAAAATGCTTTTTTGCGGGAAAAAAATCATTCATTTAAAAAGTCACTGACTTATCAAACCACCCTCAGATTTTCGAAAGCTTAGACTTGTTAGATTTTATCTTGGGAAATCATGAAAATTAAAAGTGGCTTTTTTTGGTAAATTTGATGAAAATAACTGTAGTTTAGGAAAATCAATATTTCTGCGCCATTCAGATATTAGACGTGTTTTTTTGCTCCGATACAGAACAGAATAGAACAATGACGCAAAAAAAAACGATCCATCACAAAACAGCTGATGCTTTCACTAAGACTGACATAGGTTGCTGTATTTGCTATGGTACCACTCAACAGCTCAAAATAAAGGGAGAAAATAACGAATATACACTACCACAATCGATAGAAAATAGCAAAAGGACTAACAGAAAATTATCTCTTTTAACTATCTACACATCATGCGAGCTTTTTTTTAATTTACTAACTACCGAAACATTCAACTTAACCTTCAAAAAACCAAAGCCATCTCACAGAAAAACAAACTTCGTATGAGCTTTTCTTTTTTCTATCAGCACATTCTATACTTCAGCACGTGAACTACCTATGACGAATACAATTTCTGTACTAGTGAATTCACTGGTGCAGGAGTGTTGTTGTTTCCAATGCGTATATCCTATTCTCTACTGGATAGAGGAGCAAAAAAACACGCCTATTATTTGGTATAATGCAAATAGTCTAAAACTAGTAAATTTTTGAAGTTGTATCGTGGGAAATGCAGAGTTTACTGTTGGTTGAAAGAGTGCGATTAAATCACCGAAATTCTCCATATAGAACTTTTTTCTAATCCAGAGTTTTTTTTTTTTTTTTAAAATCGGTTTATTTTAATTTAATTCTCTCTTAAGCATCTATCTTCAATAAAGTGTTGCCCATTCATCCACATTATTTTCCGCAAAAGTAAGTTTCGTTAATTTTCATAAATAATTCCTTTAAATCATTATTGAAATCCGTTATAAACTGCTGAGCTCCGCTTCTAATCTACAATTAAGCTGCTTTCAAATACACGGAAAATTTACCACGACATAATTGATATTACTTAGAGCCGACAATGTGTCTGTCGGTATTTCGTAATCAATTATTAAATCATATTAAGTCTCATGTACGAAGGGATGAAGTTATTTCAATTTCACAAAACAATACCGTTACAAAGTGAATAACAGTAGGCATTTAGCACACCTTCTATCCGCACATGTGAAATACACTCGTATGTGGGCCCTAAGTCATGTTTAATATTATGAATAGGCACATGTACTTACTATGTAGAAGAAGGTATACGGAAACCCGCTTTGTACGAAGAGAGTATTTAGATAGATACCATTTAGTTACCAAGAATATTCATAAATTCAACATAATATCATGTGCCCTGTCATCTTCCGTAAGCCTTTTATCATAATAAAGGAACTTGTGGGGCGACTTGTACACACACCCATACACATAGGCCAAGAGACATGCCGGCAGTGCACGTAGGCGTGTAGTTCTCTCGTCCATTCTTGTTTCGATGCATACCGAATAGAGTCCTGAAGCAGCAGAAATGATTAAAAGCGGGTAAAACGCCCGCCGCTAACATCAAGAAGAGCAGCAATTCGAGCGGAATTGTTTGCAACTGGGTCAGCTTGACTCGTACGTACGTATACTTTTCATTAAGGTTTCGAAAGTAAACCACGGCATTAAGGTAACACGATAATAAATTGAAATTCAGAGGAATATCAGCCTACAGGATAAAGATGTTGACGCTGGATATTCGAATACATAATTATAATGAATGCGAGAAGGTGTGAATTTTGTTTCGGAATGAGATGATGGAATTTTTAATCTGTTTTGACAGTAATTTGAAATGTTTTTTTTTTTGGGGTTGGAGTGAATGGAGTAGATAAGTCAGGATTTTTTTTCTGGTAGATTAAAAAAATCTACTGAAATTTTTCATAGTTGCAATTATTAGCCTAGCATGGATCTAAAATATTAGTCGATATATTGTTTTCCTAAGAACAAATTAGATATTGTGAAAATAATTTAAAAATTTAAAAAGCGAAGCTTCCGCGTTTATAGACTAAAAAAAGATCTCTGGCAGCTATCGCGACAAGACGTTCATATTGGTTAATTATCTATGACAAATATTCTAAATGGATTTCGCTGTAAAATTAAAAAAAAAATTAGGCTTCATTTTTATGGGATTGACTTTTAATTACGGATTATTCTTGCAGCAAAACTATGGCTGGTTTCGAGAAAAAAATGAACAAAGAAAAATTGATGAATGTATATGATAAAACTTGTTCCAGACTGACTATCTACAGGTTAAGTACACCCTTCTATTGAGCAAATCTTTTATTAAATCGAACTATCAAGGCTATTGCGTGCAACAAAAAAACATTATTAAACAAAAATCATCAAATACATTTCTGATTCCGCACCTTAATCATTATAATCTTTCGCGTTCGAAATATCGAAAACAAAACAATTTCATTCCGACTATAAATCCTTTTTCCAATTTGTTTGTTGGGAATTTTGCATTGGTGCCATAATCATAGAAAATCATGTTGCTCATATTTGGAATTACGCTGAGTTAATCTAAAATCACGATTCACCGACAATTGTGGCGGAATGCTTTTCTAACACTTCTGGTCACGTTGTCTATCTGAGTTAATCATATTTCAAACACGCTCCGCAGAACTTGTTGGGAATATTATTTGCATCACGTTTTCGACTACGAAAATTTTACAGTTTCATAGAATACTAGTGCGGATTTTAAAATTACAGTCTGTCAAGTAAGAGCGTGGTCGTGTTAATTTATAAAAAAATTTATTTGATGAAACTTTCATATTTATATATACATTGTACACATTACAAACAATGATGCAATTCGGTCAATAATGTGTCCAGTCACCACCGGCGTCGATAATTGCCTGGCATCTCCGAGGCATGCTTTCTACTAATTTGACGGCGTATTCTAGTGGCAAGGATCTCCAGATCCGACGAATTTCGTAAGACAACTGCTTCAAAGTGTATGTGCGTCTTCCACGAAGCTTCAGTTTAATATATGCCCACACATTTTCGATCGGGTTTACATCGGGGGACTGCGACGGCCAATCCAATGTAACGATGCCAGATTGAGTCTTCCACTGAGTACAGAGCTTGCTGCGGTGTTTAGGATCGTTGTCCTCCTGCAGAATCCAATCTTCATTTTTTGTGATGAACCATCGTTTGGCAGATGGCAGTAAAGCCTTTTTGTAGATTTTTATCATTTTCTCGGCATTTAGGTTGTCAGTAAAGAGGTGCAAAGTGCCGAATCCTTGCTTTGAGAAGCAGCCCCAAAGATGCACCTTTATTCCATGTTTTACGGTCCGCTGAACAAGCCTATTGGTGGAAGTTGACCAGGCTCGCGTGAGGACAGAACGTGCCCATATAGAACATTCATCAGTAAAAATGACATTTTCAAAATCTCTATCAATATTCTCATGCGCCCAAGCGAGTCGCTTTGTCACATGTTTTTCAGTCAACAGAGGCTTCTTCATTGTGTTGCGCCATTTCAGATCATGAGTACGAAGATGGGTTCGGATAGTTTCGTAGGATATATCTAAACCTTTTGCCATTAATTTTGCTTGTCCTTGCCGCAGTGTTAAAGCAGGATTCCGCGAAAACAGATTGACTATTTTTTTTTCATCTTTTTTGTTCACTTTTCCTATCGAGCCACGTTCTGGTAAATCATCGACATTTTTAGCCACTTTATATCGCTGTATCCACTTCTGTACAAATGCCTTCGACTTTCTCATATATTTAGCAGCCGCTGATTGGGACATTTTGGGACCTTTCGGGTGGATGCAAAGGAACACAGCCTCGTAGCGCGACGCGTACTTAGCACTCATGGCGTTTAACGTGATTCTCTTTCAAAAGATCAACGACAACTGAATCTTTGTTGACAATGCATCAAGGACAAAGCTTCCCTCTATCGGCTCGCGAAGGAATTAGAGCGAAATCTTTCATTACCTGTCGGTGAAGTCGACCACGCTCTTACTTGACTGACTGTAACCAAACTGTGCCCTAGGAAGTCGGGGGGATAGTTGCATAGAGAAAATATTGGTGGATAGTTAAATATGATGGGAATGATGAAAATCAGTTGTTTTTCTGTAGTCCTTTGGAGGGTGGTTTCCTATTGTTTTTAATTCATGAAATATAAAGCTTCCGGAGCTCTCATTATCCATCTGACGGGCATAATTTCGGAGCATTACCTTTTCAGGGTTATGCTGAAGAAATACAAAAAAACGTGTAGAGAAAACACGTTTCTTTAAAACGTATAAGGTGCTCTTAAATGATTATTTTTAAATCCGTTTTTTTAGGTTTCATTAATTTCAAGTCTTCAAAAGTTTCTTTCCTTTCAATTTCCTGTTTAAAATTAAATCTCAATATATTTTTTTCTAAGCAGACTCTCACATCTTCAAATACTTTGCCTTTTTGAAATCATGTATGAGCCCCAATTGGCCTCGAAAGGTGAAAGGTGAAACACATTTGTTTCCAACCACAAATGTACATGTTTTTTCTTTTTCTTCTTTAATTACTAAATTTTTTTATATCTCAGAGAACAAAACTAGCTTTTACAATTATAGAATCTTTATTAAATTTAAATAAAGGTAAAAAAATGATAGATTTTGATGTGATAGATTTGCTTAGTAATAGATTTGAAAATTTTATGCGAGAATATTCGTCCGAGACTGAAGTTAAGCCACGGACCCCATACTCTAGAAGCCAGTGTTCTACCCAACCCACTAGATTACAGGAGCTTTCGAAAAGAATTGATAACTGCGGAAAAATAGTCGAGGAAACGACTTCCGACTGAACAAATAAGCAGCAATAAAGCCTACAAACTGTTTTACAAGAAATACACAATAATATCGAAATCCCAGTATCTTAAAAAAATACCCATCAGCATCCAATATTTGTTTATTTTTTTCTTACTTTTCGAAATTAGTTTGTGATTTTTTTTGCGCGAAATTTCAATAAACCAATCTTTACATATTCCAAAAATATCAAATTTGCAATGAGTTTCAAAAATATTAGATATTTTGATGGTACTTCAAATATTTTTTATTCAAATGTTGTCAAATAATGTAACACTAGAATTTTATTTTTTGAAATATTTTTAAAAATAATTTTTTGGCGCATAAGTAAAAAAGCCTTACTTTTTTATGTATTATGGCAACCATGCAATTTTTCGCGTATGAAACCAATTAAAGAGATGGAAAAAATTCATTTATCAAACAAATATACATTGATGTACATTTGTTTCTTCGCACATAATTATGAAAATCAAGTACTATCTAAACCCACATTGGGCGCATGTATTAACCAACCGAATATTTCATTTTATTTAATTACTTCTGAAAATACCAGGATATTAAAAACTGAAAATGTGTATTTCACTTGAAATTTCTCCAAAAAGTCAAAGAATATATGCACAAACGAACCGTTTTCCAAAGCTTTCAAAGACTTTAATTGAAGTGTTGGACTCTTACTTATCGTGTTCGAAATACGAAAGAGAAGTTGTTTAATTCTGTGAAAATTCATGAATTTAAATTGCTTTGATCATGAGATGCCATTACTTTACTCAGTTTTCTTTCAAGGAAATTGTATTTTCAATTGTGTACCAGTTTACAGAATCCGACTTTCTTAGATACGAAAAATTATTGCTACTTCTTGTCAATATTGAAAACTCAATATTTTTTCGAATTTAAACTGCATTAAATGATTTGAAAGCGTTTAATCGATTAAAGTTCTAAAATTATATCTGCACTCGATACATTCGTGAATATTTATTGATAAAGTTTGTGCGAAAAATTCTGAAAATTCACTAAAACGTCCCCCGCTGGCAAAAGTGTGAATATATCTTAATTTTAACGTGTGCGTACTCCCTATATACAACAATGTCCTCAGAAAATTTCTGCACACTGCAGACATTATTTTCCTGAATATTTTTGCTGACATACGAGTATATAAGGCTGCTGATAGCATAATATCAGTAAAAGAGAAGGTAATACCTCAAATTATACGAGCCTGGCATCGCGGTATGAGCGTAAGTAGCTGTTAGTTTCCTTTTAACACTACTTTTCTGTATCAAAGGCTTTAAACAGGTTTTTTAAAAATGTATTTAGCTCATAAATATATTCAGGAATGAAGCTCAGCGTATTCTAAAATTATTCGGAAAAAATTTGGCCTCAGTTTTTTTAATCCTCATTTACAGATTTTTTTTTACAAAAATAATTTTTTTTCCAAAATGATTCTAAATTTTTAGTTATTTTTTTGTCTCGTTTTCCCTCTATCATGCAAAGTGTTGATGTAAAGCAAAGCGTTTTTTCTATAAGCGCAATTACACTCTCCCCGAACGTTTCTTCGAGCAACTTGTGAAAATACTTCCCTCCATGTTTTGGCATGTGACAAAAAAACAGGGGATGAAAGACGAGGTGACCGTTTACACTCTCAGTTCGCCAACATTTGCCTCTGTGTGATTTCGGCATAAGATGATGCCAAAACTGAGGGAAACCCCTGTCATGCTATTACCAGTGAGGTAGTAGAAATGGAGTGGACATGCCCATAAGATTTACATTGAAGGGGATGGTAGTAATTTTTTGTCCACTCAACGTCAAATCTGATCAAATCCAAGTAGTTCCCCTCCAATTTGACATTCAGAGCGAAATGGCGGAAAGACAGCTTTAACATGCTTTGTGCGCGAGAGGATTGAAGTGGCTAATGGTGGAAAGTTATACCGTCCGTGTCCACTCCGTTTCTACTATCCCACTGGCTATAACACAGGAAAGGGAGAAAGGAAGGGCTGCGTTTGCAGGAGATAGTTTGCACGATTCGTTTGAATACGACTAGCACTGATCGAAAAAATGTAAGCGTGAGCGCGTTGTGAGGCTCCTGTGCTGCTCGTAGGTGCTCTACAAGGGATCAGACTTGATATTACGTTAGCGCAAAGACTATAGTAATTCCGATAAGGAAGAGAAATGACACCTACATTAAGCTCAAGGGATTCAGTACGTGAAGTAATGGTTTCCTCGTTAATAAGCTTAAACGCTTTGTGTTGGACTTTGTCTAGTTCAGCTAAAGTAGTGCGACCTGGCCTAGCCCATATATGGGAGTTAAAATCTTATGAGAGTCTTGTAGATGGGTGGTATGTTTGATGGAGTAAAGCATTTCTTGCCTCTCTGAAGGAAGCCTAGGCATTTTATGGCATTTTTCGCAATGTGGAAAATGTGGCTTGTCCAGTTTAGCTTGCTGGAGATGCTAAATCCTAATAAGTTTAGCGAAGGTGATTCAGACATATCTACTCCATCAACGGAAATAGTGTGGCTTGTAAGAGGAAGGTAAGGCTTGAGCGAAAGACGACAGCATGGGGTTTTGGACGCATTAAACACAACACGGTTTGCTGAGCAATAATGTTTAACAGGTCCGTTTTTAGCGATGTAAACATGCAATCTCTACTAACAGAAATAGCGTTCCCGCGAAAATCGTCCATTCTGTCAAAAGAATATGCGAAGTCAAGGTTGCTGTCATCGGCAAACCTATGAATCGGATTGAAAGTTGAAGAAAGAAGGTCCTTTATAAATTAAAGGAAGTCAATTGGTGAAAGAACAGTACCTTGCGGAACTCCGGCATTGGTTGTGTTGCTACATGACTTGAGTCCACCCAAAACAACTTGAAAAGAAATATCTACGAGGAAGCTTTCAATCCATTTGACGAGAACGGGGTGAAGACCAAATTCACGAAACTTGGCTAATAGAGCTGGATACCAGACTCTGTCAAAATATCAAGAAAAACGACCATTGCTTCACCAAAGTTATGGACGGCACCGTTCCATATCTCTGTGAGAAATATAAGTAAATCTCTAGTGGAGCGCCTGGCATAGAAACCATACTGGTAATCGTTGATAAGATGGTTCGACTCGAGATATTTCATTAATTTTGAGCTCACGAGTGATTCGAATACCTTAAACAGAATATAAACGATTGCAATTGGTCGATTGTTAGAGCAATCACAGGGCTCTCCATTTTTAGGTATGGACTGAACGTGTGCAAGCTTCCATGCGAAAGTAAATATTCCAATCAAATATGATAGGTAAAATAGTTTGCAAAGAGGTTTAGCTAAGGGGGAGGCGCAGTACGTTAGTACGAGCTTGGCGAGTATTTTCAATACTCTTCTTGTGCGGAAAAATAGACACCCTTACTTGAAAGCGCGCAATGGACGGCTAAGGAGGCTCAGTGATGAAGTGCCAAGTAAGAGTTTGCAGCGAAAATCTCACCAAAAAGGTTAGCTCCATCCAATGACTCAGTAAGTACGTTAACACCACAAAGAAGAGATGGCACGAAGGAACTGGAGATGTCGTTATTGGTGCTTTGAACAAGCGACCATAAAACTTTGCTTCCTTTCTGGCTTGCAAGGACGTTCTGTTTAATATTTTAGTCAAACTGGAATTTAACTCTTCTGGTAGTGGAATCGCCAATACTGCGAGCAAGTTTGTAAAATTTTTTTTACAATCCTCAGACGGAGATGTTTGGTTTGCCACCTCCAAGTTTGGAATGCCGCCTCCTTAATTCGAATGGCCTCTTGACATTCGTAACTAAACCATGTGATGGTGTTGGCTTAGTGCACTTGAAGGCATCTGGGATAAAAGAATATATACCACATCATAAAATGTCGGTTATGGTCGAAGCTATATGTTCGACGTTCTTTGTTGCAAAGCAATCGGACCAGTCGAACTCTCTGATGTATTTTCTAAACGCAGTCCAGTCAGCCTTACCATAATGCCAGACCAGTCGTTTGGTAGGAAACTGATTAGTGCTAATCAGAGAAGAGATGTTAAATTGGGCCGAGATCAAATTGTGGTCTGGGTTGCAAAGAGGTGTAGAAACAGAAAACGAATATTTATCTGGGCGAGAAGTTAAAAACAAATCTGAAAGATATGCATTATACCCAGATACGTTGGGAATTCTTGTTGCGCAACCCACTAGCTGCTTCGAATGGAACTATTCGCTAAAGTGCTCAACGTGCCTGCCCGCCGAGCTTGTGGTGGAAGAGTGCCTGAGCCACTGGATGTGCACATTGAAATCATCGGGGAGGATGATTCCAGATGAAGGGGATGTCTCAAGAATTTGATAAATTTCAGAAGACAGTGCATCGAAGGAACGAATAGTATCTGCATCAGACATTTCAGTACTGCAGTATTAAAAGCAAAAGGAGCTGATGTGCTTTGAAAGTTTGGACCTAATCCAGAGATAATTAAACTCTGGATTAACAGAAGTAAATTGGGTAAGGGTGATAAAAGACACATAATTTCGAACATGTATTGTAATCCATCTTTGGGGGATACTGATTGATATCAGTATCAGAAACGACCTTAGTTTTACTCAGTGCCAAAATTGCCGATTTGTGCATGGATTAATGACAGTAGACCGAAAAAATTCTTTCTTATTTCGCGAATATTACAGAAATTGAATTGAAATCTGGAGTGACTAAGCTAATAAAAAAATACTAAATAAAGAAAACAAAAACAAACCACAATTAAATAACAAAGCGTGCAACCCGCAACGGAAGATAACAGTTATACGCAATCAAAACAAGTCAAGACAATCCGAACAAAATCAATCGCAGTGTTATGCCTGCAGTGTTATGCCTTTGAGCAAATCGAGCGTTACTTTCATTTCGACCAGGGATAACCATTAATTAGATGATAGTAAGAACAGCTTGACGGGATTGAACGGGCTTACCAAGTTGTGATGCGTATACGGCATAACAGCCCTTTACCATGGCACCAGATAGCTTTAATTTCACATATATTAACGTATTCTAATAAAAAAATTGTGGGTTTTTGATCCAAGTTGAAATGCAACACCGCACTCAAAAGATACTGAGTTCTTGGAGCTGGTGTGTCATCATTTTGGAATATTTTGGTGTGAAATATGGGCTTGCCTACGTCAATTAAATAAACATTTGGATTCCCTCAAAAAACGCCTTGAGAAAACGTACGTCTACATAAATTTTCCCCTTAAATTAGAGAAATTCTGTAGTTGCATTAAACTTAAATAGCTTTAAAGAAAACCAGCAGTTGAAAAGATTCAGTGGAAGTCTCCTTGCTGGCAGTTAAAATGTTTTCGTCCTATCTTAAAGAGGAGACGAGGAATGTTTAAGACTATTTTATTAATTTTGTGCTCATCACTTTAATGAGGAAGAAATCTAGTTGGTTAACTATCAGATGGCCTTTATCAGAAAACCTAAAAAAAATTTAATAATTAGAAGAGTAACTGCCTCATTTCGCTGCTTTCTACATACTTGAAAGCAGCAAAATGAGGCAGTTACTACTATATATGTTTATTAGCAATTTCAGGAAGCCTCTCTCATTCGAATTACAGTGATCCATGTCAGACACTCACTATCATGTCATTTTCAATAAATACATAATTGACCTTTTCATTGCAGCGTGTTAGATCAATTATGCATTAATCTGTTTCGAGCAATCGAGATCTTTGATATCATACTTTTCTTGCAATGTGACGGGTTCAACGGCATGAGAATGGCTGGCCAGTTTAATCAATTTTGTGTCTGATAGTCTATACATGTGCTAGATCTACGCATGAAATTCAAATGGAACTTGATATTCACGCCCATTTTTGTCTGATAAAATAATATTGTCATCGGCAAATGGATTGAAATCATTTTTTCAATATATCCAGAATTTCAATGGCGATTGACCATATGATCGATTTTTATACCATTAAGTCACCAATACAAAATTAGGAATAAAATTGTCCGAAGATTGGCAAAATAGATACTCATCCATATATTTATTATGAATCACTATAATTAGCTAACAATATCCACAACAAACATAAATAATAGAATTAAATCAGCATTGCTCCAATCCAGGCCAGATAAGAAAAAAAATACTTTTATCCCGCTCTATCTAGCCTACGAGAATATTTTCTCCAAAAACAGATTTACAAATGTTTATATTGCGACATGAACAAATTACCTTCAAACTAGGCAATCGTTTGGGGCTATCGATCTTTTGAAGGAAATCTGATAAATGAAATACAATGAATGATTGAAGCGATTTTTTATTGAATCGGGATGTATACAGAGATAGAGATACTTGTTGAAAGAGGTTGCGGATAAATTCTATTGCTAGAATGTGATTCGAATCGTAATGTAATAATTTGTTTGTCTGTTATATCTTGAGTTGTTGGAAAAATACAGTTATGTACGAGGATTCAATATATTACATTCGTGAAATGTTGTATTAGTGACAGTTGTGATATAATTAAAGGGAAGATATGTTTCTTATAACAAAAAAGAAAATATGCAATAGACTGAAATCGTTGATCGCACGTTTGACCCGCTTAAATGCTTCAAAAATATTTATATATTTAAAAGTAAGAGAAGCGTACACAAAATCTTTATCTTCTACATTAAACTATCTCCTATCTTGACTTCCGATTTCTCTTCCCAACAACAATCACTCGCTCCAATCGTAGCCAAGTCTTGCCAGGCTATTATTCAGGCAATTTGTCACTACAAATAATCTGGAATTGCACTGCAAATTAGAATTGTCAGGACGAACGAAATTCATTACGACACTGAAAACTGAAACATTTCCAAAACATACACCTACCGACATATTATAGCTGGCAGAGATACACGATCTATAGATAGAACAAAGATACCCGATTTCCGGTGGCGGAAACATTCGATAGTCATCATATGTACCGATAGTGGTTGTACACCACTCGAAGTGGTGTCGACTGTCACTCGTCGAGAAGCGCAAATGCTTGGGGGGAGACTGAGTCAGGGTGGTCTTTACACTACTTTTAGGACTCGCGCTCGAAAAACATGACAATGACAACGATGTACAGCAACACAGCACTTTGAGTGTCGCATTCACTTCACCTGCATTGAAGTACATCCTGCCCACTGAATTTCCACGTATTTCCCTCCGGTGCATCCGTTTCGCCGTCCTTCGCCCAGTAAAAATCGCATTTGCCAATATATTGTGTGCTGTTATGTTCGCCATCTACATCCTGCCGTTGGTCCTTTTGGTGATTTCTTCGTCTTTTTGATTCGACTATTCATTTTGGTGCTTGTGTCTTACTATTTGCTCGAAGGACTCCAGGAAAACGGTTTTTCGTGGTCGATTACTCGAGCACCGTTATTTCGGTAAGTAGTGAAGGTAAATTCCGGAAAAATACCAAGTCCTGAAATTCTATATTGATATCGAATAGCAGTGGCGGATCGTGAATTCCAGCAGACGTCATCTGAGCAGGTGAACATAAAACTAAAACTGCCAAGTGGTAAAGCAGAAACATGAAATCTACTTGCAAGATGCAAATCTTACTGCCGAAACAACCAACTGAATCACGATGGTTTTCGGTCCAAGTCAGGAATTCACATCACACGTGAAATATGTTTGCGGTGGTGGTGGTGGCGGGTGGTTGGTTTGGTTGCGGAAATAGTTGGCATCTGGCAACAGATGGAAACTGTGGTTCTACCTGTGAATAAATGCTGGGAAAGTTTATGTTCGTTTCCATTGTTTCGAGACTGTGATTTGAAACGTTTTTGGATAATGAAAAGGAGATGAAGGGTATCTGCTTTGAAATTGTATTTTCGATGTAGCAAAAACATATGTTTCCAGTTGGAATCACGAAAAGTGTAAATTAAATGTGAGTTTGGAAAGTTTCAAGAGAATATAGGGCATTGCGGTTTGTATTTGCATATTATGAGTAGATAAACTTAGTGTACTTAGTACGGGGCTGTGAAGTTGCATCAAATTGTGCAAATTGTTATGTAAAGCATATGGCAGGAAATATTTATTATGTTCTTTGACGTTTTCAAAAACTGTGGAGAAACTAAACGAACCATGGTGGACAGAAACTAAACGAATTTTTAATTTTGCTCCGAGCTTCAACTCAAGCAGGATTTTTTGGTCTAAGAAGTCATGTCGAAAATCAATGTGTTTCTGTTCTTGTATTTTTTATCTCTGAGTAAGTAAAAAAAAATTGAAATCATTATCTGCTTGAAAGGAAAATGCTCTAGAAAGATTTTTCAAAAAAAGGGCTCCACTTTAAAAATCAATACTACATTTTAGTTTTTTCAGTCTTACGAAATGGAAAAGAAAAATCCAAGAAGATTTGATTTTTGTCAAAGATTATCGCTGAAAAAATATTCTGACTTAACTTCTCTGTTAGTACCAAATTTACGAAAGACTTAACTTGGTTTTTTTTTTAAAATCACGATGAAATGAGCCTTATGAAGTGGCACAATTTAATCAGTATATATTACAAAAGAACTGAGAGACAGGATTGATGGACAGGGTTGAAGTGTTTTTACTGAAAACTCGAGAAAGTTTAACTTTTGAATGTTTTTTTCTTGAAAGGAAAATTATTCAAACAGATTTTAAAGTATAGACACGGATAGTTTCGTCAAAAGTCTGATAAAGCGATTCGAGAAACGTTGAGGTTTGACCTCCGTAATATCATCAAGTAATATCATTAAATATGTCAAGTGACATTAAGTGACTCATTAGTATTGTTTTATTTATTCTAGGGCAGTTTTGTGGTCTCCTGGTGGGCATAGATAGCCCGCAACAGAAACACAGCTTTGGAGAAATATTAAATTAGTAAAGTGGAATTACTGATCATGTACCACTTAGTATCCAATACCACAGGAGGGATATACGAATGCAAAAAGCTCCAGGCTAATATCCTCACCCTGTTCGTCCTGTTAAACATGATAAAAAATACATTTAACAACGAACAGCAAGCAGTGATTGGCAGTGATGCATGAGTCAGTGATTAAGGAAGTAAATACCTTCCTCGGGAGATCCAAGGCACAAAAAAGCCAGTTGCTAGCAAATGCTCTTTGAAAATTGAACTGACGGTGTTTGAATTGTCTGGCACTCAAAGCTCTTCAGTGTTGACGCGGGAGACCAACAGCAAAAAACCGATTGAGGATACCCACGCACGAAATGGGTTTTGATTTAACAGAATATGCGCAATCACTGTATTGTAGTAGAAATTTTTTTCAAGGGTTACGATACTTACTTTCACAAAGAGATGTTACGTGACCAAAGAAAGAACGCAAAAAGATAAGATGCTGAAAAAAGTTTGGCATATAATCAAAACAATGACAACCGCATCTCAGGCTCAGAAGAATATGTCGCGAAATGTGAAAGACGATCTTTGTAGATGTTCTTGTGTAGATTGTCTTTGGTAAAGCAAATTGGAAGAAGATCTCGCTAGAACTAAGTGGAAGACTTGACCAATGTAAAAGCATAGTAGCAACGGAAGTCACGCACTGCACAGCCTGGACCACAAAAACGAGCAAGGACGAATGAATCTAGCCCAAATACAGAGAGCATTCCTAGAACTTGAACCGAGAAAAAAATTACTTACCAGAACCCTTGGTTTACCTTGGTTAAAAGATGTTAGTAGGATGCTAAGCAGGAGAGGAAACCTAATCCTTAAAAAATTGCACCTAAAAATTGTGATTGAAATTGCAACCCAAAACAGATAAACGGAGTCACAAAAGAAAACAAACGCATAAGGCTAAGAAGAAAGCAGTGATTATAAAGCCTCCCTCGGGGAAAACTTAGAGAAAGCTCTTTCAGTAGATACACGGAGGCGTGAGCACAAGCAAAGTAGAGGTACATTTTAGTGAAATAAAAAAAAGTCGATGAACAGTAACGTGCTCCAGACGCTCATCAAATGCGAGGATATTGCGAGATTTGATGATGTCATTCAACCGGTTTGATACCTCGGGGAGATTAAGAAACATGTTTTCAAGGCCAAAATTGAGATATTTGACCTCGGTAGCTCCACAACTGGGGAAGAAGTGGTGGCAGCAATTTGGGAGAGAGAAATCGCGGGTGTTAAAATGAAGCTGTTTTTTTCAAATGCAGGGAACAGAAGAATTGGACGTAGTAGAATTGGACGATATAAAAGCTATGCAGCTAGTTTATAATAGGCATCAAGGAATCGGTTGGTTGTATGGCAGAAGAGAGAAGTGACTCAAAGTGCTGCTTCAAGTGCATGGGCTACGATCAAACAAAAAAAAAATACTGCATAGAATCAGATAAAAGCCGCAAATGTTGGCCATCAAAAGTGTGCGCCACTGAGCCATTCTGCTTGTTGTCTGCTGACAAGCCAAAAACAGAAGAAGCTAGGAATATTTTAAGGTCAAAAGCGTGCAAAGTTTTTAGCGATGCATGCACTTGATGTGCTGAAGAAGAAGCTACTTATATGAGAGTCCTCGAAGGGAATAAGCATGGTTGTCGCTCCACAGAAGATTTGTTCGCGCAGCTGAAGTGTGAATCCAGAGCCCAAATCCCATTGATTACATCGTATACAGATTCTTCGGGGTATGCAACTCTATATATCTATGAGACCAGAGTGGTCTTCATTGCGGGATCAAGTAAAATTTACCAAGCAAAATTCAACTTTCGCAGAACACAAATGAGCGAAGAAAGAATTGAGGAAAAGAACTACAAAAGTGAAAGAAAGAAAGAACTTTAAAAGTGAGGTAAAAACAAATTGACAACCATTTTGCGATGAAGTTAGTGGGAAGCAATGATGGCAGGGCTACAAACTAATATCTAGTAGCCTTGGTCTACTCATGGGGGCGGATATTGTGAAACATATTCTGGTCTCATTGTTCCCGGTGCATTTTGTGAGAGTAGAAAATGCACTCGTAGTCTATCAGGAATACATTTCTTTGTTCACTCAAGAAGATTCTACCAGTACATTGATCAAAATCAAGAAACGAAAGACCTCCAAACTCTGAGCATCCAAGTGGAAGTGTTGAAAAATGTGCCTTTAATTCAGCAAGATAGAGGTTCTTGGTTTGCTTGAGATCCTTGGTTAAAATTTTCAGGTAGATGACTATTTGTTAGCCATGGTCCGAGATTATCTGAAAAATCGTCAATTGATATATGAGATGAACCAAAGAGGAGTCTAAGTGTTCGGTCCAAGTGACCTGTAGAATGCTGCGCACGACGGTCTCCTGAGCCTTGAGATACTGGAAGATGTAGGAGCTGTCATCACCTCTAAATCTCCCAGTTTCGCTTAGCTTAAATTTAAGCAAGTAATGAAAAGGGCTGAGTGGTGGATGGAAAGCCATGGTCTCCAGCTGGTGATCACATAGATTGTCATACTGATGAAAAGAATGTTTGTTGGCTTCGAAGCTGTCGAAACCAGAAAATGACCTAAGTATTTTCTGAGTTACTCCTGATTCGAAGCTGAGTAACGGAGAGCACATTCGAAAAACATACGATAGGGCATTAAGGATTGTAAACTCGCTGAGTAGGCTCATATCAAACGTTCGCGGTCTAAGCGCGAGTAAACGCAAATTACTTATGATGGCGGCTCATTAAATGCTGCTCTATGGTGCGGAGATATGGGCCACTAACTTGAAAAGTTAGCCCATAAAGTTCTTGCAAAGTATCGAGTTAGGATGGCAAGCATTCAACGTAGAATAGCGCGAAAAATCAACATCAGCTATCGTGTGGTATCAGGAAGCGCCATGTTGGTCATGCCAAGGGCAGTCAATCAAGCGTAAGGAGGTCTTCAAGAATAGTGAAATACATTTCTACCTATGTCTACCTATTTATATCAGGTCACAATAAACTTTTTCAATTGTTATCAAAACTGAGTCAATTGCTATCAAAAATGTAAATTGAATATGAGTTTGGAACTGAGATTAATGGGCATTGTATTTTATAATTGTATATTATAGGTGGATAAACTTGGTAAGTTTTTATGAAGTTGCATCAGAATGCGCAAATTGTTATGTCAATCATTTAGCAGCAAATAAGTAGATACTGTGTATATGTTCCATGACGTTTTTAAAAATGTAGACTGATGGTTTATTATTACAAATTTAGCAGTTATCTGATAAAACACAAGAACAAATATTGAAATTAATAGAAGTGGGTTTTTAGAAACTCAAGATTTTGAAACACATCATGTGCGCTAAAATTTGATTTAATTGCTGTTTTTGAGGATAAAATGTTGTAACAGCTCAACTGATAAAAATAGAAAGGCGTAAGAAAATACACTTGATTATGTGCAGAAAAGCTGGAAAAATTTCAATTTTCTAATCAAATTTTTGCTCCAAAATGATTTTTTTGTTAAATTGCTTATTAATCGGTTTTTTTTATATTTTTCATTTTTGGACTCTATTATTGCTTTTTTGAATACAAGAAGCTTCACAAGAAGCATCAATAATTACAACAGGATGCCTCGTAAATTACGGCAAGAAATCACAAGTTTTCTATGTGTTTTAAAGACTTAAAATTGATATTTTATGGCATATAGCTTTGATTTCACTCTTGATTCTTATCCAGTCGTTTAATTGGTGCCCCGTTGAAAGATTTTGAGACCTTGTTTTAATGTATTTTGTGTATCGGATTCTTTCCAAAGTTAAGTTTTTTGACGATTTTTATTAAAGTTATATTGCACCAAACAGATTATTCAGCTTATCTGAGTGAGTTGTTAGCCAATGCCTTTTAAGTCTTTTTACTACAAAAAAACCAATATAATATCTGCACTAATATAAAGTGTTTTTTTAATTTTTGAAGAAAAGATAGTAGTTTGAACGTATTACCGATTGAAAAAAATTGATGAGTGAAAACTGTTGTCATTCAAGGCAAAAAGATTGAAATTCCTGAATGAATACAAAATAAAATACAAAAAAAAAAATTTGCTACAAAACAATTCATCACAGTATGCTAAGTAAACGATTCTATCCTACTGACTATCTCTTGTTTATTATCATTACAAGCCGTAAAACCACCACTCATCAAATTTCCAGCCAATCATAACACACAAACATATTTTTGCTCTTCATCAAACAAACATATAGGTCTTCAAGGAAGGCAAAATGTCACACACAGCTTCAAAAAATTAAATGAAATAAAACCTCCAACAAACATCCGTCAATATCAAATATATACTATATATATGAAACAGAGCCTGTTAGCTGCACAGCGAAAAAGTTTTGTGGGGTGTTAAATAAATTTCAATAAACTCACTCGAGATTCCGTCAACATTCAGCCAAGTGGAAAATTCGCTACTTACGATGAAGATCTCGTTAATGTTTACCATCAAAACATTTTTAAAAGGTTAGATCGAATTCGTTATTGGATTAGGGGACAAACGATTACCCATCGAGTAACTAATTTATTTCGAGAATTTAGTTAAGTGACTTTGTATATGTATCTGAGGGGTATGGAAAATAAACTTAAGATATGCAATTTTTAGATTTTAACAGTTATTGGAAAATATGGTTTTGCGTTATGGAAAAACTATAATTGCTGCTTGGTGTGGAGAGTAATATGATTGTGATAGTTTTAGTAAGTAATGAAAATCAACTTTATTTGAAGAAATAATGTTCGATGACAAAGAACTGTGGAGTTACGAATTTCGTAGAAGTTTTTGAATCTTGGTTTTCCCATTTGTTTGATTTAAAATAGATTTTTTTATGAAATGGAAGATCAAACTAAGAACCATGTACCGTTTTTTTTACAAATTTTCTGTTGAATTTCACCTTACTTAAGTATTTTTGTGTACAGTAAATTTAAAATATCACTGGACTATGCGAATGAAATCTCATAGTTATTCCACTTGCGGTAGAAACGAAACGCAAGTTCGTTGAATGATTTTAATCAAAATAACTCTGATTCAAACATGAATTTCATTTCCCAAACATATATAACGTGATTTTAATACTCTACCACTTCGAGCTATAACAACATACATATTTCACTCGCATTTCACCGTGCATCATCATTTTTTCATCATATACCAAGCAATAAAATATTTATGGTTCATTTCAACATACCTTCAAAGCCATCATTTTGCAGATCCTCTTGAATCTTCTCGCATTCCTTCGTCTGGTCATCATATGCACTGATTTATCACGAACAAAATACAACCCACTGTTTTTCTTCGCTGAACAAATGTAACTAAGAAAAAATACCCACACTGGGCGCCACCCTGCAGGACGAAAGATTTCGTTCCAAGTTCAAGTCACCCCAACCACCTTATCAATGCAATATAAGCACATTCACCCTGCAACCGAAAATTCCCCTGAACTCTGTGAACAATCACATACGGAACTTGAATGAGCTAAGCACTAACTAATGTGCTTTTCAGCAATCCGAGCACACAATGTTCTTCGACCAGAAATGTTTTCGCACATTGACCGAACTGCAGGACTTTGCTGCGGGCATCCTCGACCATCAGTTGAACTCGAGTAAGCTTATGTTTCAGCTCATTTCTATATCACTGAGTCGAACCAATTTTCCACAAGAATATTTTAAGTCATTGCAAATTTTCTCGGCTAATTGACCTCCGAAAAGGTTAATTGCTCCGGGGAGTGTACGTTCGGCTTTTCACTTTTGAGTCACTTAATGTTCCGAAAACTCAGTTATTATAATTACGTTTAAAACATTCGAGAACATTTTGCAACAATCTTTCATAATTAATTTTCTCTCACTTGTTCACTTGACCGGAAATACATTTTCGTCCCTTCTCAGCTCACTTGATGAAGTAGCAGGGATAAATTAACCCATTAACCATTTCCACCACAACTTACAGTTAAACGTTCAAATTGAATTCAATTTTTCTCTGGCGAAAAAACAACTCCCCGGAATTTCTGAACTGTCCAAGCACTTGTCGCGAACTAACCGAAAACTCAGCTGAGCGGTTCTATTTGAATGAACTCAAGCTCGGGGCAAAATTGAAACCCGACACCGAAAAGAATTAAAAAGACGAGAACAATTAAGAGGACGCGGGCGCTGTAGCACGTCTTGAGCTGTTTCGGGCTCGAAGCTTGGAGCTTCACACAGACCGCGTAGCTACTCGATATATGTAGCTTGTGTCTTGTCCTGAACGGGAAGCTTCTAACCACCGAGGCCAATAAGCAGTCTCCAAGTTGTCGTGCAGTAGCTGCGTCCTGCACCTGTTCACTTCGTTTCCTTCGTCGCGACATTCCAGGCCAGAGCTCGTAGTTGCAGCAGTGCCAACAAAAGCAGTTCCTTTTCGACACTGCTTGCACTAGCTTGACTTCGTTGTTGAGGTGCCGCTTCGCTAACGGACCGTGGTAGCTTTAAGGTCGACTAGTTTCTTAGCATGTTCGGTATGAAGACGAAATCTTGAGTCCACCCTTAGCTTGTGGTCGGTCATACGATGAACTCTATGCACTGGATTTTGTCGTTACAGCGCATGCACAAGGACTCTCTGTTGAACTGAGGGGATGGTTTCTCTCGTGACGTTCATTTCAGGCTCTCGTGCAGAGCGGTATATGTAAGTTTGATGGACTTTCCCAGACATAGGTCCACATATCATTCCTTCGGGTTGCAAACATCCAATGTGAAAGTGGAGCAGAACTGTCATATTGGTTGTTGGATGGGAAGAGTTGTCGGTAGTCTTGAAAACATGTTGCAATTATTTATTTTTTTTAACAAATCGTGATTTGAAGTGGGAAAGGATTATGTTATATTTTAAGATTTATTTATTTTCGAGTCGATTCAAATTAATACATTTGAGTGATTTTCAAAATTCTGCAAATAAGAGCAAAAAGTATAGTTCAAAAACAACACAGCCTATATGATTGGGTAATAAAGTAGATTTTAAAAATAATAGTAAGGCAGGTAACAAAAAATAGGCAACATTGATCAAATTCCTTTGATACATTGTTAAGGAAGCAGTTTCTTTTGCTTCCTAACTCGAAAACGGTTTATTTTAGAATTTGACGTGGCTGTTATTTCATTATCATGAACGCCGTCCTGCCATGGTCAATTGTAATTTTGAGTTTCAGACGCTATGATTTTGCTTCAACGTGGTGCAGTTCGATATTCCCGAATTTTAACATTTGCGGATCAGTTGTTTGGTTCAAATGATTCGGTCTGTCATCTGGCACGCTGCAATATATTCTACCTCAGTGGTTGACAAAGTGATGACCTTTTGATTCTGTGATTTTCAGGAGATGGTGTCCTTTTTTTAGCTGGAGTATGTTTCCTGTAATCGATATTTTGGTTTCAACGTCACCAGTTTAGTCCACAACACTGTAGGCTTTAACAACTTAATTGATGCCGGGTATCGTTATCACCGACGAATACATTAGGCTTTCAAGCGCCTTGTGGTAGTGCCCTGTTATTTATATACCTTATTAGGATGAACTAATGAATTTATTTCATAGTGTTAAAAGACTGGTATTGCGACTAGGTTTGGATCCTGCATGTTAAACCCGCATAAGACTCTTCTCAGGTAGGACTCTTGATGAAGGAATATGGATCTGTTTTGGTTTTGCTATATCCTGAGGTTCAGATAGAATCCTTCCTCGTTGATGTTGATTTCTTTAATCAGTGCCCAAATAAGCAATTCGGCGATGCCATCATTTTTCACAGCAATAGTGATACTGCAACCATATTCAGCCAGAACACTCAAGTTTTTATTCCAACATTTTGATGCCTGTTTTAACCTGTTAACTGGGGAATAAACTTTTGCTCAACTCCTTTCATAATGGGGGCTTTTTTCTTCGCAGTGCGAAGTAACGTAATATATCAACATAAAGGTTCAGTGAGTATCACTCATGGTTGCGTTACTCGTTCGAGCTGAAATTTTCAGGACATATTGATGTATAAGTACTAGAAGTTGGTCGGAATCAAGATCACATTAAAAGACTATTAACCCTTTGGAGATTTTAATGAATTATAAGGTACTTATGTGTTTTTAAGGCAATAAGAAATTTGCAAAAAATAATTATGTATGCAAAATTATAGCTAATAATGTTTTCAGCCTGTTTATAATACCGTTTTGAAAGTGTTTAATCCTTCGTGGGTGGTGAGTGCGTTAAAATAGGCACAGAATATTTTTGAAATTTTGGATTGTGATAGCTTCTGATTGAGTGATCAGATCTTTACGATGTTCCCAAAACATATTAATGCTTTTTAAAATAAGACCAGTGAGGTTTTCGATGAATTTGCAATCAGGCAACCTTGAAAAAATCCCATGTTTCCTGGTTTTCGAAGAAAATTAGTATTAGACTCACTTTTCCCAAATGCACTATTTTCAAGATAGTAATCCTTTCCATAGAATGAGTAGATGAGGCTTGGAAGATGACTATGAAGTTTATGAGGAATTACGAAATAGATTCGTATCAGAAACCTCATCTGCCTACTCCAACTGCATCGAAGAGTTATGGCAAACTTTCATAAGCCATCCTAAACGTTTTTGAAATTTTGTAAATTCAAAAAGGTATCATGATGGATACCCTTGTTTTTTTTATCTCTGACGGCATGGTCATTAATAACTCGCAAGCTATCAGTAACGTAACGTTATCATCTCCGTATGGAATATCTCTCTGCGACTTCGACATAACTAATTTCATAAACTCCCCTAAAACGACGTTGGGAATGAAAAACCTATACATCGATACTGTCACTATCCTAAAGCATATATCTCACCTTGAGAAAAGTTTTCATCCTAGTCCTGATGGATTACTGACCATAGTCCTTAAGCATTGCCCCGATCCTCTCTCACCACTGTTGGCTTACCTTTTTAATCTATCCATTTCTTCCGGCATTTTTCTTAAACTTGTGGAAATATTCGTCTATTATAGACCAATAGCTAAATTACTATGTGTTGCTAAGCTCTTTGAAGCTTTAGTTGTGAAGGTGCTACCTTTCCACTCTAAGGCATTTATCTGGCCTTGCCAGCATGGCTTTATTAAAGTCAAATCTACCACTACTAATCTTTTAGAACTTGCAAATCTAGTCATCCCTGCGATTGAAGAAAGTAAACAAGTTGACTGCATTAACACAGACCTTACGAAGGCTTTCGATAAGTTGGATTATAATATTCTTATATGTAAATTGTATCTTCTATAAGTTATAAGTTTATTGTCTGGATTAAATCCTATCTCACAGATCGTAAACAGAACGTTCAATTTAGTGGCACTCTATCCACTGACATAATCTGCACTTCAAGTGTGCCACAAGGCAGCCACCTCGGTCCGAATCTTTTCGCTGTTTATATTAACGAAACGATCTTATCACCTTCACTCCTGGATCCTCTATTCTACTCTTTGCTGATGACGCAAAGATTTTCAATATAATATGATCACTTGACGATTGTACAATCCTGCAACGCAATGTGTCAAATTTTTCTAATTGGTGCTCTCTAAACCGTCTTTCACTAAATGTTGACAAATGCTCAATTATCTCTTTCTCCCATAAATCATGTCCCATTAATTTTAATTCCTTTTTAAATGATGCTCTTTTAACCCATTCCAATCAAGTTCGTGATTTAGGTGTTTTATTAAACAGTGCTTTTACTTTTAATGACCACATTGACTCTATAATCATAAAAGCCAACTGTGCACTTGGCTTCTTAAAAGGACGGTCTAAAGAACTCAATGACATTCGGATGACGAAAATCCTATTTTGCTCCCTGATTCGCCCAATCCCAGAATATGGGTGCTTGATGTGGTCTCCATATTATAAGGAGCATATATATCGCATTGAATCTGTTCAAAAGAGATTCTTAATTTTTGTTTTTAGTTCTTTCCGCTGGTCTGATTCTTTTTGCTTACCTCCTTATGATAACCACTTGCAATTATTGACCATGGACACTCTTGAAACTAGACGTCAAAATTTCAAAGCTCTATTCGCTGCGAAGTTGCTCAATGGAAACGTGAGCTCTGAGTTTTTATTATCAAAGTTAAACTTTCGTGTTTGTCACGGTGAGCGTATACATCATAGCGCCTTATCCATCCCATTTCATAAGATCAAATATGGATTAAATGAGCGTACCTGCGCTTTAACTCAGCACATCAAATGTTCGACATTAATCATACTGTTGAAATTTTCAAGTGTCGGCTTATCCGACCGTTTAACTGTTCTTAATAAATTCATAAATGTATTTTTTGTAGTAACCATTTTGTTGGTGAAACTGTGATTAACTAAATAAATAAAATAAATATATATATGACACTTCACAACATTAAAAGTGAGGGAATTCGCTGCGCACCAGGTATTCAAAGCATCCAAATCGTTCTGCAATATGGAAGAGTCATTAGCGAATTCAATTACTCTGAAAATTTTAAATTGATCAGCGTACAAAAGACAGGGTGTGTTAAAGATGGAAGGAAGATCATTGATAAGCAAAAGGAACAATAAAGGGCCAAGAATGGATCCTTGCGGAACTCCTGAGGTAGGAAAAAAGGGTGTAGAAGAACAAAAGTTAACAGTACCAACACAACTGCCATCACAAACATAGGAAGAGAAGCAAGAAAAAAGGACACTGAACAGACCAAACCCTGCTAGCTTGGACAGAAGAGTATAGCAAAGCATTGGCAAAGTCTGTATATAGGACATCTGCTTGCTTTTGCTGGTCAATTTCGGAAGCAACGGTGTTTGTAAAAGACAATAAGTTTGTAACCGTTGACTTACCTGTGATGAATTCATGCTGTTCACTAGCCAGCAACGACTCTTTCGATGAGTTTACTAAAACATGGCAAAAGGGATATGGGACGGTAATTGGATATGGAAGAAATATCACCAGTTTTATAGATGGGAAATATGTTGGCGGATTTCCAAAGCGATGGAAAGGTACCGGTTGAGATGCTAAAAGTTGAAAATTACTGACAGAGGAACACACAAAGAAGATGAAATTAATGAGAAGATGAATAAAAATTTGGAATGCCGTCGGCGCCAAAGCTAGCGCTTGCGTCGAGAGACAACATTAACGATTCGACTTCCAAAGCATTAGTAAAAAAGCAGAAAAGGTACAATCAGGTACAGGAAAAATGGTTGATGGCGAAGAGTTACTATGATGGGAGGTGAAAAAAGAGAAAAATTGAGCAAAGAGCTCACAAGAACGTTGAGATGAGGACGCAGACTTATCACGAACATACATAATAGTTGGAGCAAAAAAAAAAACTATCTTGACTTCAATGATATTCCCAAATACATTTTCCTAACTATTTCTACTATTTCTGTTTTCTTGAATCAATCGGATTATGTTTTTTAAGCCGTATTAAAAGGTTTCGCTGTTCAGCTGTTCTCTGTCACCATTTCATAAATCTCAATATTCATGCTGATTGATGATTTTAATCAGGGTGTGTATTCAAGCGTTTCACTCATGTCCAATATATCTTACCGAATTCGTGGAAGATTAGTAGCACATAATGTGTGAGGTATGGTAAACTATGACATAAACTAAAAAAACTAAAACATGACAAAATCAGGCGTTTAAAGAGGATATCATATTTTGGTTTTTCCAGGACTGATTGGAGTAAAGGTAAACACATTCAGAATGTCGTGTTTTTTGTGAAGCTGACACATACATTCATCAAAGATGCAATCGTTCTGATACTCATATAAATTATTTACTTTTGTGTTTATGCCAACTTTTGCTGTTAAATAGCATTCTTCGAGAAAATCAAGGAACGAAGTACACACTTTTGTGCTTATAGTGACGATGAATGATTTTTCTTTAAGCGTTTTCTACGTTTTCCGCAGAAAAGTATTCTGAAAAGATTTGAATGCAAAACACCTCCTAATAAGTCTTGTTGCCTCATCCAAACATAGCTTTAAAATTAACCCCGAAATGTTTAGTACGAGTGAGTATTTAATTCAAAAAACATTCAGCCCAATACACAATGCTACCGCTCCAAAAGCAAAAGGTCATTCCCATTCGAAGCTCTGTTGAATTCATAAGTCATCTATTAGGATAATATCACCTTTTGAAGAAATAAGCCGAAACTTCAAATGACGTATAGCCTCGTCAGCATGACTTCTCCCAGTTCAACTGGCTCCTACTATTTAGCTTGAACAGGATGATACTACACTGCATTATGAAGAGGAATCCTAGTCCGAGCGGCTGACTTTCGACAGCTGGTACCACGATATTGTGGTCGGCTGGTCTCCTTCTCTTGTCGTATCCAGCATGCAAAAGGAGCCCAGAAAACAACGAACCAAATGAAATGTCCATGAACAATGGAAATAAACTCATCGGAGCTGCCGTCATCGTAGTTGTCCTAGTATAAGCGGCAGTATTAGTCGTCGGAAACGTTTCGTGAGATGTTTTTGGCTGTTTGTCGGATATTTGCGGAGATTGGTTGAGTGGTTACAATAATAATGTTATTTTCAGAAGAGACGACTGAAGATTTGCTTGCTCATTGCACGATTTGGGTGGCATATTTTTCGGGGGATACTGCTGCAAAAAGGATTAGGCGTTGTTGTGAAAATTTTCGCGGTAAGGAGGGGAAAATATTCTGGTTTTTGTGCGAAACTGTTAAGAGCTTTTGACGATAAACATTTAGAAGCAAGTGAAGGATATAATTGCTAATTATGTTTGCTTATTAGTGGTAGGATAAGAGGGAATGAAAGAGTGCTTGGGATGATGAAGTATAAGGATTCTATTGTTTTTTGATGAAGCTTGATGTTCTCGTTGAAGAAAAATAGGTGGATATGAATGGGGGATAATCTAGTTATGATGAGTGATGGTGTTTTGATGGTAGAATTAATTTGTAAGAATGTAGTCTTTTTTTAAAAAAAAAACAAGGTCTTAATTGTGATAGTCGTATTTCTTGAAGCAAACTTACTCTAAATGCCTTGGGAAAAAATTTGTAGAGTAAAATAGAGTAAAATATTTTCTCTGCAATCCTAGTTGGATCTAGAGATTGAACTTTGGTACTGATTTCATTGACATTCAATGTATACGCGGATTGATAGGTTTCACGACTCGCTCTAGCCATGATTTGACACAGGTATCAGGAGTTCGCTCAAAGTTCGGTGTGTGGCCATGACTGGATTCAAACCATGAACCGAACACGCTAGCAACAGGGGCTCTTCTCCCTCGGCTCCTTAAATTTCTTATGCACTGAACGACGGGCTGAAAAATGTGGTAGATCTTAAAAATTGATTTGATTTTTCTGAATATTTTCATTCGCAATGGTGAAGTATAAATTGGTTCTTTTATCGAATAGCAGCTCACACACCAACAGTGAGAGAAACACTTTGAAAAATAGCTTTGAATTAGATTCAAATTCAATGAAAAATTGAAAATATTACTTATAAAAACAAAATGAGTAAAGTCTATGAAGTTAATTGTAGCATATATTCATTTTAATTATCATAGAAAATTCTGCGCTTACTTTTCCGCAAAAATTAAATCAATTCAGCGCGAATGAAATAAATAAAAAGATTTCTAATCAAAACAATGAAACTTAAAAAAACCGCTCTCTTCCTGTCCAACACGAAACCAATGAAAACCAATTCATCGATACACATACATACTTTCTAAATCAAAACTAATATTTTTGAAGCTTTTCATAAAATCTCCGTACACTTTCGACCTATCATTGTTTAGTGCATCTGTTGTTGACACATTGCCAATCCTACATCTAGGATAAATACCGAATTTTCCATTTCCACGGCCAGTTCAGTTCGGTCCGTTGTCGTTTCATACAATTCGGTCCTACTATCACAAGCCGCCACTCTCCAAATAAATGGAGTGTCAGTCGAGTGTTTTAAATATGAAAGTGACATATGAACATCCTTCAAATATACAGGTCATGACCGTTAACATTTATCCCAATAATCTCGGTCCGTTTTGTGTCCTCTAGTCCTCTTTAGTCATTTCGTCCTTACGATCGTCGTCCCATACAAATTTTCAATTCACACCGGACCCAGAGATTCATATTATAGTAAGCCCTTTATCCATTTGCTTTTCGATTTGAAGATGCCGCTGTCCGGCCTGGACTAGCCTGGGTTGTTCCATCCTGTATATTCTGCCCTGAAACTGGTCGCAATGAGTGAATACCCTTTCCAATTTTCATGGTTTTTGTAGGAACGTGTCTGGTGCACGATGCATGTGTCTGGTAATTGAATGAAATGAAATCAATTTGAAATGTTTACAAAATGCAGAAGGACTGAATATTGGCTATCCGATGTCTGAATGAATATGCTAACTGACTGCCAAGCTTCGGAAGACCCGAGGGTTGAACAAATTCACTGCACCCGTGAGTTAACTTTGTTTCGAATAGGGCTCATTAAATTAAACTGTTTCATTGCTTCTTGAAATGACTGCTAGGCTGTGATTGATTTTAAAGAAAATATTTTTTTGCATTCGTATGAATTCATTTAGCTCACGATCAGAATATTCATAGCCTCATTTTTCCACCATATCGATACTTTTTCAGTTGAAAGCACACTGAAATCATCAAGCAGTCATGTTTGATACCAGTGAATGAATTCCCGTGAGTTTAAATGAAAACATATTCATAATACCAATATTGTCAGTGTTGTAGGACGGAACTGGAAGTTAATTCTCGGATGCAACTCTCCCCAAAATTAAATGGAAATATGCTGCAAAGATAACGCTAGCCATGCAAACTTTAAATGCACAAAGCTTTTGAAGGTGAACATTTTTTTACTGAAAATATGTAGTCTTTACATATTTATGTATGTCTTTGCATTTGTAGTCTTCAAGATTTTTTCTGGTGTCAAAACGTACAAGCTTATAAGTAAGAGGGTGTGCTTTTGTGATTGCTTTTTTCAAACTTCCAAGCACAGAATTTCGATTGTTTAAACTTCAAACAATGTGAAATCCTAGAATATGTAAATAAACCAACCTTTGAAGATAAACTTAAAACCATATCATCAATTTTTCAGAGCCACACAATATGACGAAATAGAGAGAAAATGACAGTTGAGAGCCAACTTGTTTGAAAAATGGTCCTAAGAAAGAAGAAATGGATGTTTTTTATTAGCCTGCAAAAGTACAAAACTCAATCGGCATTTTTTGTTGCTGGATTAAAAATAACTTACGTATGGTATAAACTGAATAAAATTTTAATATTTAAATTTCAAGTATGTACTAGCCAACAATCTTCTCTCATTACTTTCTCCATACCACTCTCCAAAAACCTCTTCTGATTTTCTAAAATTACAACGACAATTATTTCAATTAAACTACTCAATTAAACATTTAGCTCTTGCGTTGAGTATTCGTCGTTGTCTTCATCGTCAGTGGCGGCGACGTAGTCTTCGTCGTCACTATTCCGTCGCCATGTCGCTATTTAATTAAAAAAGTAACCACCAACTTTCGAAACCGCTTCGATTAATCGCGAGCGCAAGCAAAACGCAATAAAATCGTTGACCAGAATAAAACATTGTACTGTGTACGGAAAGGCAAATTGCTTCAGATTGAAAAACAATCAACTTTACCCGATCCGCAAGGAATTCATGACCTCTAAGCTTAGCTTGTTGTTGGGCATCGAAGCACTCACCAGGACAACCTTCTTTGCAGTTGTTTTTTTTTTACTGCCCCGCGCGGACTTGCATTGCAATAGTGATTGTTGTTTGCACGGTTTTTCCTATTTCCTGGTGATTACATCCCCCGAGTGAATTAGATATGGCAGACAGGAAATATATCGGGGACCGTTTCGCATCTTTGCCTGGACTATCGGAGCAGTGCAAATCGTTGTGGTTTTAACGCCATTAGCACTGTAAATGTTGCATTGCAACGTCAACGCAATGTCTTTCGTACTGTTAATTAAAGAATGAACTCAAAGTTTTTACGTTCATGAGAGGAGCAGAGAGGTTGCAGATTGAAATGATTTTACAATTTATAATAGAGTAAAAGAGGCTTATTTCATCATAGCCAAAAACTTGATTTTTTAAGTAGTTGTCCTTTAGTATTATATTTACATTTTTTATGCAAGGTTTTAGGTTAGTAGATATTTAATTTTACTCAATTTTTTAAGCCTCCAAACAAATATTGCACATTTCTTGAATTTGGACATTCAGCTTTCGGCCCTAGACGGCCCTAGAAAATCTTGAGCTTACACCAGATTGGTTTGCCTGTCAAATTCTCCACAGATTAGAAGATGCAGGTAAAAATCTCTCTCTTAAGACAAAATTATGAAGATAATTTTTTCTAGCTTGTCCCCTGCTTAGCTAATTGCTGCTTGGTGGCACCTTTAGCATGCCAGTTGAGATTCTATCAGCTTATGATTATTTTTCTAACCAACACTTTCATTGATCACATTCTTGACTCTTCCACCTCAACTTTCATATATTCATAGGATCTAATCCTCATAAACTTCATTTTCAAAAAGCAAAATGAGATGAGATAAGGGTTCAAAAGGGCAAAGACGTCATATTTAAGATTTGTTCTTGCTTGATACTCAGTAATACTCAGTTTTCTGGTTTATATTCAGTGACTGAGGATACATTTTGCGTCATCTAGTAATGGAGCTATCAGCTTTCATTTAATGCTACGAGTTTTCCATAAATTTCTATGCTACTTCTTTCAAAAGCTTTTCTTTTATTGTATATCATGGTAAAAATATCATGGGCAAAATATTTTCGGATTTCCAGGAGGAAGGAAACATACAGGAAGAAGTACTAAGCTTAAAGCGGACAGATAAAGGAACGCCCCAGGATGATGACAGTGACTTTGCAAAGATATTAGGTAAGCCGTCGGATCCACAGTTGACACTGCTGTCTATGCTAACAAGCAAACCTACGACCTCCACCAAGTTTGTCAAAAACAAACGAAAACTATTAACATCTGAAGAGGAAATATTGGTAGAGATGGATGAACTAAACTGAAAAGTAGCAGAAGAATGAGCAGAAGAAAATGAGCAAACAGATTACAAGATTAGACCAAAAAGCATAGAACGCTATCATCAACACTTAGACCTCTAAAAAAAGCAAACCAGTTAACAGCATTAATTTCATTGGACATGAAGTCCGCTTTAGCGAAGCTATAACGCAGCACAGATGGAAATTTCTTATGAAATGAGGTAAAGGAAAGTTATATAGCAAGAGGATCAGTATTAACATAAGGTGACAGAGCAGCACATAAACGAACAGACGACAAAGGAGAATTAACAAAAACAAAATCAAGTATTCTGTTATGAGCAATAGGCACGTTATTTTATTGAGAAAAAGAGCAAACAGAGAAAAAGGAGGATATTGCTAAGGAAATATTGCTCCTTGATAAAATTTCAGTGTAGTCTTTATCCCAGACTAAGCCGGAAATATTAAAATCACCACATAAAAGAACAAAAGACGAGGGGAAGTAGGTGTTAAGAAACGAAAAACTCTCCGTAAAAAAACGCTCATAAACTACAATAGGACTAGACATGGGATATAAATCAAGGATACAAGTAATACAGTAGATGGAGTAACATATATACGAACAATATGATATGAATGGTACATTCAACAAGCGGAGAAAACATGAAGTCGGCACAGGAGGTCACGCTAAGTGTATTGCGAATAGTAACTATAACACCGACGCCGTCGGATAAACCACTGGCTGAGCGGTCACGATATTTGTGGAAGACAGTAAATAGAGGTAAAATTGCATTATTGAACAAATCCCCAGTCAGCCAGGTTTCGGTTCGGCATATTATGTCATACGCGATAGTTGAGGAAATTTTAAATTCATGGGTTTTGGCCCTCAATCCTCGAACGTTTTGGCAATAAGCCTTAAGATAGTTCCTAAGTACGATTTCTCTTCACCGATCTTCGTTGAAAATTTCCAGAAGTTGTTTTTACAAACTGCTTGACAAAAACATCAGTAGAAGTTACAGTGTTGCAGAATGAGGAGATCTGCTGATGATTGAGGCTGTCACGAGTGAGCAACACATTAGCGACGAGAGAGTATGTCCGAGCTTAGCTTTAATGTAAGACTTCATCGGCAGTATATGAGAACGGTGATACGAATCAAAATAGACGGTGCAAAGGGCATTAAAAACGGTATGGGAAGGTGGAAGATTGAAAGACAACTCGAGATCAGGTAGAAAGAAGAAGAAACCTGGAGCGATTGACAAAAAAGTGCTGAAATCAGGAAAAAAATCGAAACGTGAAAAATTTGAAAAAGGCTTCCGGTTTTTTATTTTTATTTATTTATTTATGGAAAGAACTTTTTTTATCAACAAAATTGTGTTTTCATTATTGCAAATAACTATTCAGCCGAAAAAAAGTATAATTATTAACGGTGCTTCGAACTATTGCGCAGATCGGTTTATTTGATTCATAATTGGTTTGATGAAATGGAATGGATAAGGCGTTATAGTGTCTACGCTCACCGTGCTCGCACGAAAACCATTTCTGAGTTAAAGTTTACAATGAGCACCTCCGAAGCGAACAGAGCTGTGAAATTTTGACGTCGAGTTTCAAGCGGGTCGATGGTCAAGAGGTTTTCATAAGGAGATCAGCGGAAATTATTGAGAAAGAAAACCAAGAATCTTTTTTGGACAGGCTCCAACTAGATGCTGCTTATAATATAAACACTTCACCTTATATTCTAAGATCCAGAGGGCCCAGAGAGCAAAATTGGATCGTTGTCGGTTTAGAGTACACCTATTGGGAAAATGTGATAAATCGCGTTGCAGGAGCATACAATTGGCAAGTGATAATAACCGTAGAGTAAATATCGGAAAATCTTTTGGCAATAGTACTCGGGTCATTAATATAAATAGCGAAAAGAATGGGACCAAGGTGGCTGTCTCGTGGAACACTGGATGTGACTATTATGTTAGTGGATAGAACGTAAGGTGTAAGATAAAATTTACCCCAGTTAATAAACTTATTGATCCATGATCCAGCTTATCGAAAGCCTTCGTGAGTTTGGTGTAAATGCAGTCAACTGGCTTACCTTCTTCACTCCCAGTGATAATAGATTCGCAAGTTCCAAAAGTTTGGTCCTGGTGGATCTAAGGACTGTCCCAGTAAAATTTCACACATTATTAATATAATATTCACAAGGGTAAGAATATTTCCGTGTGTATACCTGCTCCAGATCTTTAAGCCAAATGATAGCCTTCTATATTAAAGACAGAAAACTATATTAGTATTCATTTAACCAGGAAATCTTTAACTAGTAACATGGCGTCGAAACAAAAAATAGGACAACAGCAAGTTATTTTGAAATACGTGAAAAAATCCTGAAATTAAGTTTTCAAACATTGCTAAGGACCTTAAAACGTCACTTTCAAGGGTCAAACGATTAATACGGAATCATTAAAAGGGAGCTATTACAAAGAAAATAAGATGAGGTAAAAAAATTGGAAGTGTAGACAAGGACTTAGCGAAAAAAATCATCACGAAGTTCGAAGTCAAACCCAAGAATTCCGGTCAAGATAAGGCAGTAGTTTCTGGTACATCGAAGTCAACGGTCGTTCGAATGAAGAAACGTTACAACATGAAAAATATAAGATGCAGAAAGTTTCAGATCGATTCGAGGAAAAGGAGAAAGTAGCAAAGACAAGGGCTCACAAAGGGTGCAACAGAAAGAAGCATTTAAGTTGAGGAAAATTGGTAAATTTCCTAAATAGTAGGTTGATATAGGAGCGATATTTTTATAGCGGAAGGCACAATCAATGCCCAGGTTTACGTCTGCGGAAGCGATTGTTGCCTTTCATAAACAGGTATAAAGGGTCCGTGCTGTTTTAGCTAGACCTAGCATCAAGTCGTTATACTCAGAAAACGCTTTAGTGGTATGAAAGTAACCACGTCAGTTTTGTCCGCAAGTAGGCCAACCCACGCAATTACCCTGAACTTTGATCAATACAACGATACTGGGCTTAAATGAAACGAGTATTGAAGGAAAGCAATGGGAAAGCTAAGAATGTAACTGACTTTAATGAAATGGATAAAAGCACACGAAATCTTTAATGAGGCCTTTGTTAAAAATTTAATGACAAGCCTCAATCGAAAAATTCCAAATGTTCACTATAAGCGGCACTAACGTTTCCAAATGTAGTTTCTGTACGTCTTTAGGTGGTAAGCTATAATAAAAAAAACAACCCCATTTTCCTAAACTCAAAAGGTTTCATTTTATGTGCTTTAGTAAAAGGATCAAATTTTACTGGTACAGTCGTTACCTTTGGCATGACGAGATCAATGTCTTAGAGTCGAAACATAGCACTTCGACAACTATTGCTTCAAAGAGCTTGGTGGCGCATGGCAATTCGGCGATTGGTCTATGGTTGTTCACGGTTTTTTCTGCTGTCTTTTTGTGGCTTGTGGTTACAAAGAAATATTTTCACAAGGTCGGAAAATATCAGAAGAATTGATAGGTTGAAAAGATGATCCAACAGATAAGAAAAGATGATCCAACTTTGATCAGAATTCCACCCGGACTAGGGTGAAAAGTATTGTTAACGTCGATGTATAGGGCTCTTATTCGCTTCTAAAGTCGCTGATAAGTGATCCACACGCAAATCAAAAGTAATCTAAAAATAAGTTACTGATTGCTTGCGGGTTATTAAAGACCATGTTGTCAGAGAAAAAGAGATAGACTTATCCTCTTAGAGTATCCTTCATGATACTTATAAAATACTGGCTTAACTCGTCTATATAGTTGGAGTTGAAGAATAAGCTACTAGAATTTGCACAAAATATATTAGTACGAGACTGAACGAAAGAATAAATTAAACTAGAAAAACTATAATTAGAGTGAAGAAAAAAAAATTGAATTTAAAAAGTATGAAATGGGTATAAAATTAGTATTCAAGTAGATTATCATGAAGCAGAATATCTATACAAAGAAAATTTATGAATACTGTCCTTACTTTAAAGCTATAATACATTATGTAATTTAAAAGAAAAATATCAGAGAATTCTTTGTGGGTTGTGTAGAACTGCTTATCGTATGTTTATTATTAAATAAGTTGATTTATATCCAATTTCATGCTAGTATCGTTATTTCAAATTTCAACGAAGGCGGGATTTTGTTCCATTTCCAGGTTTGAGTGTGCTCTTTGTGATAATTCAGTTTACTTTGCCTGCAATCTAATAGGCTAATCATATTTAATTTCTCCACGTTCAGCAATTAAGGGGACTGCTGAGGGTCGAAGAAGAAAATTTACGATTTAAAATACCATTCTATCAATATCAAAGTTTTTCATTCTGTTTCACAAAAATCTTTAAACTGATCTAATTATCACAGCGCACGATCATCTACAAATTTAATAAAACAAATAGTGTTTTATTGAATCCTTTAAATTACTTATTCTTCACTCTATTTATCGACAATCGCTTATAAAGAGAGATCAGTTAATGGAAATCACTACTAAATGACATAAAAGACAATCTGTCATTCACCTTCACCCTATAAATTATTCAATCTCGTCACAATTTCGACAGATTTAAATTCAAATAAAAAAAATGTCGAACACCTCAATACGATAAATATCAGCCACATGTCACATTATGATAATCATCAACATCAATATGAACACGAAATCAATCCAATACCGTAACATCTGGCTCTCACTTACCGCACTTTCATTGCACTGTATTTCAATTTGTGAAATTTCACTTAATTTCCACTCAATGTACAGCACACTGACTAACATTTCGAGTGTCACATCATTCCCACTCCTAGAGCACAAAGGCCATATAAAAAAAAACATGGCGACCTGCAATGATCCTGTGACGCGTCATTGTACCCATATAACGCACACGGAAATCATGGACGCTTGAATGGTGGCCATAATTATGTTTTTTGCGGTTGTAAAACGCAATGAATCGTTCAACGGTTGTAATTAATTTGCATTGCATAATTAAAAAGAAATTTGATTGAGGGTACTCGGTATGGTGATTCGTAGCCCGGCAGTATGGCGGTCGAGGGTCGACGAGATGCCTCTAGTTCGTGACTGATGATGCTGCGGTGAAGGGTTCCAGCTCATAACTCGAACGGATTTAATGGCTTTGAAACGGCGTAGCAATACACGATCCCATTATTTTCTGCCGTTTTCTGATTCCTCTTTATTGACGCTAAAAACTTCGTTGCTGCCATAATGCGAAATCTCACCTGCTCACTTATATTCCTATCAGGTTCGTCATAAAATTCCTGTTGCTGGAGCCCGTTCTGCTAAAACACCATGGACGTAGTTCCTCTGTGCCAGCATCCTCGGCAGTTTTTAAAACCCACTTCCTAAGCCCACTTTATCGCAAATTTCGCATTTACACGTTTACGTCGTGGTCCTGATATGGGTTTCTGACACTGCACCTTCTTTCTCGGTATCCTGGGCAACTTAACTGTAATACTGAAAGATCTGAGATGCTTTAAAAATATTTTTCCGGTCATTCGTTCGAGTCAGTTTCGAATCTTGAAAGACCGTTTGCGAATAGTGAGTCGAAACTTTCCCGTTGACCAGAAAACTGAACATAGCAAGGATATTCGCTTCTAAGAAACCATAGTCTATTGAAAACTTATCGCATGCAGTTTTCAGTTTGAAAGAGCTTTTTTCGTGGCAGATATCTTTGCCCGGATAGTTTCATTCAGTTTAACAACATGTACGAAAAGGCTTTAGCACTATGGCGACGGGATACAGTTCGAAAAGTACCATGTGGATGATTGTCATAGAATTTAATTACCAATGGTCCTGTCTGTGGCTTAAGATGTGCCATGCAATTGAATTAAATGGTTATCAGTGGGAAGTAATACGCAAGAAATTGAACACAATTTTTTTCAGCGTGTTAAATTCTGGGAGGATTCATGAATATACGTGCTCTCATCTTGATAACGAAAAAAAGTTAGAGGGAGTTGTTTGCGTTTAATCACAGCCATCGATATCTTCGCTGAAACTGTAAACCTACAACTGCGCAAACAACTCCAACTAACTTTCCCAATAATAGTTTTTTCGCACACTACACACTACCATCAGCTTCAAATGACAGCAATCCACACACACACACACACACATTTGCATCCATATCCTTGTTCTCAACTGATGAAAATGTATTCCGTCCTGCAAAAGGCAGACTTGCATATTTTTCTTTTTTATGATTGATGACCACTTTAATTGTGGGTATTAAATGACAGTTTGCCTGTTCGGTGTAAACCGGATAGCGCAAAAAACGTCCCCAGGAAAAAGTGAAGTGAAAAAAGCACAAATGAAAACAAGCATTGAAAAAAAAACCACAACGAAGATTCCGAAGAGCATAGTGTCCACATCGTGGAATCTGTCCTGTGTTCTCGGCCCTTTGGTCCCGTTCCAATGAGCAAGGCATTTCGAGATGGAGATGGTGCGTTTTAAATGTTGATGAAGATAATGGTAATGGTCTGAGGACGAGGGTAGCTAACGTCTGTTGAGGTGACAGTAGCCGGGGTGGTTCCATCAAACTCTTGGCATACTAAAAGTATTTATGTCAGCCTCATACATCACTGAACAGGCAATCGTATCATATTCCACTTATCAACTTTGGCATTGCACTGGACTACTGACGATGGCGGATGGCGATGCTGAGTTCAATAAACACACATTCGTTTGGTCGAATGTGAATTTAGTGGATGGAGAGAATACAGCCTGCGGTTTAAAAAAAATTGGGTTTGATGTGAGAGTTGTTCGGAAAGTTGTTAGATTGGGATCATGGAGTAGGGAGTTTCATGTGTTTTTTTTTTGAGAAATTTTGAGTAGCAAAGGAATTATTTGGGGTTGTGGAGTGTTTCACTTTTATTTTGAACGCACGTATGCGAAGTTTATGGTTGCATGGTATAGGTTCTGCTATAATAGGATAATCTTGTAATATTTGAAAAAAAATACACTGCAAAAGCTTGAATTCTTAATCTCGAAGTTGATATGAAAAGGATATGTGAGCGATTGCTGGTTGCAAGCAAAAATATTGTCTCCCTCATAGAAAGAACACAAATTTTTTGTCGTTTTTTTCCTCTAAAACAGTAAGTAAATTTAAAAAATTGTAATAACAATAAGGCAAGTGTGTTATTTAAAACATGATAATAAAAGATTATAATTATGTGTGAAAAATAATTAGCAAATAAACTTTGACTTTCAAGTGATAAAATATATTATTTGTAAATTGTATTTAATGTGTATTGTATTTAATGTAATTTTTTCCTAACCGATTTTAAATACTTGAAATACTTCAAAGCGATGAAAGGTGTTGCAATGGGAAATCCTTTATCCCCACTTATGAGTGAGATATTCATGGATAGACCAGAGAAGAAACTTTATCAAGAAGGTTCGCTTCCTCGGGTGTGGCTGAGATATGTAGACGATATTCTAGCTATAGTTAAAAAAGATGCTTTGGGAGAAACTTTGGAGAAGTTGAACCAAGCACATAAGGACATCCAATTTTCAGTGGAAATCGAAAATAATGAGAAACTGCCATTTTTGGATTTAATGGTCATAAGGAAAGAAGGTCTTTTTAGTTTTAATGTCTACCGGAAGCCCACACACACCCAGAGGACCACACCATCCACGTCTGATCATTGGCATTCCCAAAAAATGGCCCCCTTTAATTCGATGATTCACCGGCTACTAACAGTGCCCATGGAGCAGGAAAGTTTTAACTCAGAAGCTAAATATATTAAAGACACGGCGAGAAAAAATGGATTCGACGAGAGGATAATTGGAAATCTTGTCAAAAAGAAAAAGTATAGAATACAGCGTGATCTTTCAACGACGCTTTTTACGCAGGAAAAACAAGAAACAACCATAAGAGTTCCAATTATTTATTCATCAGTGTTCAAAAAAGTTCGGGTACTTCTTGAACGCTTTGATATCAAAGCAGTTCCAACCAGTAAAGCTAAAAAATTAGGTACTATACTATGTCACGTGAAAGACAAAAAGGATAAAAATCTATATACGATTGCATGATACAGGCACCTATTATCAGAGGGGCGTTTTTAATGTTTCGTTATTCACGTCGAAAGGCAAGCGGTATCACGTAGTCGATACGCAAGTAGTTGTGATATGATGCCAAATATTCATAAGAATATTTCATCAAAGCTTCGAAATTTAAATCTAAGATTATGTTTTTAATCAAAACCTTATTTTTGTAAAAATAAAAAAATGAAAAATTTTATCAATGGTAGAATTATTTTTGCATACCAAAAACTAATAATTGACTTCATGTGATGAATATAATTATAAGAAAAAAACTCCACTTGTTCCCTTACCTGGAAAGATAAAAAAGGCAAATTAAAGTCTAGAGCTTCGTTTTTAGATGTTTATGAATAAGTAATCAATCAAGTCAGATTGGACAATAATAGAACACCGGATGGAATCCATTTTGAAAACTGTGTCATTTTGAGTTTTTTAGCAAATCAAATTTCAGTTTCTTAAGCATAATATAAGAAATCAGCTAAACAAGCTGCTATTTGCAGCCAGCTTTCATCCAAATAGGAGACTAACATGTAGTACATGAAAATATGCATATATATATAGGGCGAATTAATGATTGCCACGATGCTGGCAATCCTCTTGACAACCTAACCTATCTATTCGGGCTGATAGTCTAATTATAACCTCTTCGAGATGGCTCCGGTAAACAATCTTTCCGAAACGAGGGCTTGGCCAATGTGATTGGGAAAAATCTCCAAGCCGACGTTGGAACAGCATAGGCCGGTGAATGGATGGTTGCTAGCTAGGCTAGGCAGTCGCTACTATAATAAGTCGGGTGTCAGATGGCAAGAGCTCGTCTAATTTCATGCTGAGGCCGGATTTCAGAGGATAATATAATTTCTCATACCCGTGGGAACCAAATTGAGAGTAAAAATATATTAGTAAAGGAAGGAACCAAAAGTCTTCAGAGTCTTCAAACAATTAAGCTTATTTTATTTTATTTATTTATTTATTTCTTTATTGCAGCTATTTGTTTTACAAAAAATAAGTAACATATGTTTATTTTATTGCTCGCAACTCGCCAAAGTGGGAACACTTGTGCGCGAGAGCGGGGATCTTTCCATGATTGAAATATTTATTTATTTTCCATGTTTAAAGAAAATGTGAAGAAATAAATAGAAATGAAAAATGAAATGAAATAAAAAATGAAAGCGAAATAGTAATCTTAAAACACACAATGAATCAAATTCTCTCCTCCTCTCTCCTCAGCGAAACAGCTTTCGGATCGTCAAATCGCATGGCAAATCTATAAAATTGGACAGGAAGAACCAGAGGCCAGAGGAAGGGGGAAAAAGACAGGAGTAAAACAAAGCTCCACACCAAAAACAAAATATAGAGAATGCAAGGACTAAGATACCCAAATCCTATTTGGTAAGAGGCAAACTGGAAGAGAGGAAGAGGCTTTTTTTAGGGCCCCTTTTACCTCCGACGGCATAGCCTCAAAGAAAATTGCAGAGAAATTCTCCCGAAGCATGAAAACGCTCGACATGACTTTAGAGAAACTGCCGAAGGAGGCATCAACAACGAAGAGTAAAAGTGGTGCAGCCAGAAAACGGATGAGGTTTCTCTTGAAAAGTGACAAGCAAAAAAGTACTCCTATCAATGGCTCCAGAAGCCAATGGGAAAATATTCAGGCCTAAAAATGATACTCCAAAACATTTGAAACAATGGAAATCCTCTAAAAGGCAGCGACAAGTAACTTAAGCGTAGCCAATCTGTGAGCCAAGGAGGAATCCCTGATTCCCAACCCCAAAGCCATTGTCGGCTACTACTACTTAGTCGGCGTGGCAGCAAAGAAGATCCTGGTGTTCGTAGAATGCCAAAATAAGGGGATATTAATAATGGGATCATTCTCGAGCCGTATCATGCCCACTTTGCCCTCTAATCCCATCTTTGTGGAAGTATTCGGTTGCAGGTTATGAAGTCCCGCATTGATGCAATTTCAATAGCAATTTCAATTAGATTAAAACAAACATTAACTTTCTTTTAATCTTATATTAAGGGGTCCAAGAACAGGTTCCAATTGAAGGAGGTGTAGTAGAGGCGATATTTGCCTCAGCCTACTTCACTAGCGATGAAGACCAAGTTCAAGAAACAACATCAGGGTACTAAAAGACAAGAAAAAGAGCTAATAATTAGCTGTGATGCCAATGCACATCACACGACATGGAGGAGCATTGATGTCAATTCTAGAGGTGAGTTGCACTTAAAGTTTTTCCTAACCAGCAATGTAGCTATAACTAATAAGGACAAGGCATCAACTTTTGAAGAAATACAATAGACAATTAGACAATGCAATACACTTAATGAAGAGGTGGAATGTCCAAGTTTGGGCCTCGTTATCTGATCGTAGATATATAACCTTCCAACTTTGGAAGGATAATGTAAAAAGAGTCAAGTATAGGTAACAAAAGTGTAAAAATGGGCAAGACTATTGAAATTGCGTCAAAGCGGGACTTCATGACCTGCAACCAAACACTACTACAAAGATGGAATTAGAGGGTAAAGTGAGCATGATAAGGCTCGAGAATGATCCTATCCTCGAGTCTTACCATCATAGCTGTCCCCAAAAAACTAGTAAGTAGTGAAAAAACAAATTTGCCCTGGTTATACAAGATGTTAGAAAAGCTCAGAGGAGTTGCGAGAACAGAGATCAATAGGGCCAAAAAACAGCGAAGCCTGCAAACAAAAACTCTCAGAATACAAAAAAGAGTTAAGGAAATTTAAAGGAAATTCTTTAAGTGCCTTCTGTAAGAGTGTGAATAGACATCAAGGATACAGATAGCTCTGTCCAAAAGCCACTAAGAATAACTATTATATCATATTGAACTACTTCGAACTCCAGGTGAAGTGATAACGGCCATCTTTGGGGACACATTGGAAGTGTGCGAGGCTGAAGAAGAAGACGACGCCCTGAGAGTACAACTCATTTACCAGTGATTTAACAAATCACTTCGTATAAAAAAGTTGTTGGACTATAAACTCCTTCAAAACCTTTGAATCACCAGCTCCAGATGAAATCATCTCTCCTACAAAGAGCCGCAGCGGAACTTAAAACCATACTGGTAGACCTGTTTGGAGTGAGCTTAAAGGGTGGCAACAAACCAGCCGGCCTTCCGAAATAATACAGGTTTATCAGCTTCACATAATTCATATTCAAGATCTTCGTAGATACGAAGTGACCACTTACTGAAGATACCACTACACAAATCGCAATTAATTGACCTGGTGTAAATAATATAGAAAGCATTAGACGATAAGGAAATTGCACTACGCGCTTTCACGGACATTGAAGGAGCCTTTGGCAATGCAAGACAAAGCTCACTGCTTAATGCACTCCAGAAGAGTGCCTACTAAAGAGGTAGCGAAATTGACGAGTAAAGTACTAAGGTAGCGAGGGAGGTGAAGCTAAGGGTGAACACTTTGAGGAGATATCCACAGAGAGGCGTATTTTCCCCTCTGCTATGGTCCATACTGATTATTAGCTTTTTTCGGACCTTCAACAGTAAGGGATTAACCACTTTTGGATATGTATATGACATCAACGTTATAATGAGAGCTTCAGACTTGGATCCTTTAAGATCCAGAATGCAAAATACCTTAAGGGGACATAGCACCTTCACATTTTTAATAAATCGATTTTTTTTTTTGATTGAATATGTTAGAATGCTTTAAAAACATTATTTTAATAATATAAAATTGAAATTCTAAAAAAAAACAATTGTGAGCATATATAACGAAGCGCACCAAGGTCATTTTGTCTATGATTTTCGTTCACTTCGCTATACCGCTACATCGACTTAGGCGAAAGTGCAGAGAAAGATAAGTGAGTCAACTCGTTCAAAAGCAGCAAAAAAAAGTTAACATTGGCAAAAAAACAAAAAAAAAAATGGCTGAAAAAAAAGGTCCGAAAAAAGTTCAACTGACATTACAATTAATGAAAAATTTATCAACATATTATATTGAAAACATGCGCAAAGAAATTTGGGCTGCAAATAAATAATAAATAATAATAAATAAATAAATAAATAAGACTTGGTGTAACTGGCGCAAGGCAAAGGTGGTAATGCATTCAAAAATTTCAAGCATCTTCCACCTTTAGATGATGAGGTACATGAAATTTTAAAGCCTATTTATTAAAACTTATCATCAGAAGATTTACTAAAGCGCTGCTTGGGCAATTTTACGCAGAATAATAACGAAAGCTATAATTCTTGTATTTGGAATTTGGCCCCCAAACATACTTTTTGTGGAAAAAATATCATAAATATGGCTGCAAATATTTCTGCATGTACATTCAATGAAGGATTTATGGCTAACTTGAAAATAATGCAAGTCATGGGAATTACAATTGGCCAACGTGCGCTGGAACATGCAGAAAATAGAGATGCTGCAAGAATCAACCAGACGGAAAAACAATCGACTGAGGCTTCTAAAGAGGCCAGAACTGCCCGAAGGGAGCAAAAATCTTTGGAGGAGGAGGATTATGAACAAGAGGAAGGTACATTGTATGGTCCAGGCAACGCAGATTAAATTTCGGTAAGATTTATTACAAAATATATTGAATTTTGACTTTAAACGCGATTTTCTCGAAACAATCTTTTTCAAGTTGGCGTGCATGATTAAGAAAAATGTTTTTATTCAATCGTTTCGAAATTTTAACACGTTAATTTGCATATGTTAATGCTCAGAATGAACTACGGATGAAAAAATCAGCATTACATTTTTTTAGTTACAACCGATTTTTGGGGGAAAAAACCTCGATTTTCGAAAAAAATCCAAATTTTTTTCCACCAAATTTTTTTATTTTAGCTTTTTTTTTCGAAAAAAAACCCAAATTTTTTTATTTTAGCTCATTTCAAGTCCGCTTTGGTGATGATAAAAACCCTGTTTTTGTTTTTTTTCCAGCCTTTTCTGAGGGCAGTTATCGTGCACGCCAGGTTTTTTTGATGTTTTTTTTTTTCAAAAAATTGTAGCAGACGACAGAGAGCCACAAAAAATGTTTAACAATTTTTTATGTAGTTTAAGGCAAATAAAGTATATGTACAAAGTTTCATTAAAATATGTCTTTTAATTAAATTAAAAACTAACCTTTGAAAAATAACAATTTTTTTTTTCAATTTGAAGGTGCTATGTCCCCTTAAGTGAAATCTTTGCACCATAGAGGAGGGTCTATCTGTCACCATTCAGCAGGAAAAGAAATCGAGATAGCATCTCTAATAATATGGGGTACAGAGGTGCGTCTATAGGAAAAAGTAAAATTTCAAGAAATCCACTTGCATAAGAAGCTCATCTGGGGCAGTCATCTAAACACAACGACACTGAAGGCCACTGGGGCGTCAATACAAAAGCTTGGAGGCAATTGGAGACAAACTCCAATGCAAACACTCTGGGCATACACGCAAATGCTGACAACTATCATTTTCTATAGATCAGCCTTGAAGTGGAAGAAAATATACAAAAACTTGCTGTTAAAAGGTTCAACAACCCTCAAAGGATGTATTGGCTGCTGTTTACAGGAGCAATAAGCTCCACTCCAACTCCAGGGAATTTAAACCTTGAACCACTGCAACTTAAATTTTAAAAACAGGCGGCTAACCTATAACAGATCTGCAGGGATAAATCAAGAGGACATTAGACCCATAATTGAAATACTGAGCTTAAGCGATTAGATATTTCGCATTCCTGAAAAAAATCAACCACTAAAATAATTTTAAAGCCACATATAAAACTTTGGGTTTGAAAATTATTGAATTAGACTCTTCCTTCGGTCCAGCGAACTCTATTGCAACGAAGTGCAATTAGCTTTTGCGAAATTCCACGCCATAATACAAATCAATTAATATAAAAATTAGCACTCTGGTTGCGAAACAAAACTAACTGCATGCAACCAACCATACTAGCCAATCTATTCCATCTTCGCATCTCTGCAACCCAAAAATCGGATCTCTTCTCAGTTTCACATACACCGAACTCTCCCAACAAAATGATTAATGGCTTATTGTCCCAGATAATTTTAAAAAATAATCCTCTAACTTATAGGGTTGATAAATGTCTTAATATACTAGCTGGGACTCGTAGCGCTTTTTCGTCCTCGCAACGGATAGATTTGTGCTCTGATGCATGATATACAGCGTTTCGGTCGAAGTTTTTTTTGTACTTTTCGGATAAAACGCACTATGTAGCAAACGACACAGCCTGGCGAGCGAATGAAGCGAGGGGAAAAAACTATGAGTTGTTGGACGGATGTTGGAAGGCAGGAAGAAGATTGAAATATTACATGAATACTCGAACTAGTACGTTCAGTGTGAGCAGACAAAGTTTTCGAGAAAACTTGGGATTATCCCTAGCGAGACGAATCATGTAAGTGGGAGGCAAATCAGTTTGTTGTAGTTGAAGATTTAAATAAACGGAGTTTTTTTCATTTTACTCGGTCAGTTGCGATTCGTAAAGAACAGCGATATTGAAGGAGACAGAAGAGAATCTATTCGGATGATAAGTTTTCGAAAGTTCGGTTTAAGTAACGAATGGAACAACGATATGTGTAAAAGTCTGTGAAGAATCGCTTGAAATTAAGCTGTTTGTAGAGTTTGTGAAAAGTCACTGTGGTTATGCTAGCTCTCGAGGTTGTCATTGAGAAAGTATGTTTCCTATTGAGTTTCTTATGAATTTTTAATTTCATAAATTTATCATTTTGATCTAAAAAAAAAACATTGCGGAAAAGAAAACATGATTCAATATTTCTACAAATATATTTACCAACGAAAGCTATCAGCCATCTTTCTTATGCATTTTATTGTTTACTTTATTTATATACTCGGTCAAAACATTCGCAAACACTGCATATGAAAAACATCGAAATACCATACAGCAATCGAAAGCTGATCAAATTTCTGATTAATCAAAATTAAATCACATGTTTATCTTAATCGAACAATATAGAGCTGAGTTTTCAATCACACCAAAAATATGGTGATAAGTCAAACTGATATCTACTACCAAGTATCGCATCTGAGCTCTTTTTTTTCATAAACAAGTTTATTTTCGTCTCGTGCAAATGCAGACAAGATACTAACCGACGAAATATCGACCAGACGGCCTCTGAAAATATGTATCTTTAGATACAAACATGGGAACATGCTAATTTGAAAGTAAAATAAACAAAAATCAAGTCACTCTCGCTTTCAAGAAGCATGATTTGCACTTCAGAGGTCTTGTTTTTAATAGCGAATAGAGACGATTTAGTGTTTTTGATACGTTTTTGATTGCGATTAAATTAGATTAATAAGACAAATTTGTTTGCACTGCAAAAGATAGTTGGCTAACACACATGAAGTTTCCGTGGTGTAGTGGTTATCACATCCGCCTAACACGCGGAAGGCCCCCGGTTCGATCCCGGGCGGAAACATTAATTTTGCTAAATTTGAGTAAGATGGCAAGAAAAGCGTGATGCTGGCGGGCATACAAAAAGAGTGTAGGGTTTAAATGGCTATATGGTCGCTTCTTCTATTCACTGTTTTGCAAAAAACAAATAATAGTTTTGTATTTTTAGATTTTTTGTGTTATTTTAAAAGTTTAGGAAAAATTGAAATAATTTGAGACAAATAAAATTTAAGACATAGCATTAAGATAATTAAGTAACATCGTGAAAAAATTAAAATAGTTATTGGTGTGTATTTCGCTGACATGACTTCAGGTATTTAAAAAATTTGAATGTAAAATTATGAATTATAGAATTTCGATTAAAGCATCTTTGTCTATGTCGCATGAAGAATTGACCTCACGAATTGAAATTTACTTTGGAATTTTAATTTAGGGTTGATACTTTTTAAACTACGTTGGAGTATCATTATACACTTACTATGGGAGTTTGATTTTGTTCCAAATAAAGAAAATTATTTTTAATTTTATTTATCGACCTAAACAATCAGTATTTACATTAAATGTTTAAAAAAAAGCAAAAGCTACGAAAAGAGTCAAGGGGAGGCTTAGAAAATCTGGCCAAATAAATTCTTAGAACCTCCAACGAGCCGAAAGTTATCTACATCTCAATTAAACTCTCGAAACTTCGGCTGAAGAAGTACATAATATCATTATCCAGGAAACATGCGCAAAAAAATCTCCAGGAATTGATTTCATCACAAACGCTATACTCAAACAGTTGCTACCGATCGTATTCTCTTGGTTTTCTAATCTGTTCAATGCTATCTTCCAAATCGGATATTTTCCTGAAGCTCGGAAAACAGGCGAAATCATAATGATCCCCAAGCCTGGTCAAGACTCTTCTCAAGTGAAGTCATACAGTCCTATTAGTCTATTGTCGTGCATCTCCAAAGTTTTCGAGAATGTTCTGTTGAAAAAGCTACTACCAATACAAGAAAGTGCAAATAAATTTTCAGAACATCAATTCGGATTTCGAAGGCATCACTGTAACATTCAACAGGTCCATCGAATCACGTCAACATTCGAAGATAAGAAGTACTGCTCAACAACCTTTTTAGACGTAACTCAAGCTTTCGATAAAGTCTGGCATGAAGGATTGATCTTCAAAATTAGATCAATGCTTTCGAAAAGCTTCCACGAAATACTTTCTTCCTACATAACCGACCGCACATTCCAGGTGAGATACATAAGCTCAAGGAAGTGTTTTGGGACCGGTGCTTTACACAATGTTCACATCAGATCCAGTTATCACATCTCAAATACTGCAAGCCCACATCTCATTTCTTGAAGAATGGCTAGCAAAATGGAGAATCAGAATGAACGAATCCAAATTCATCCACGTTACTTTCACATTGCCAAAACTGACTTGTCTTCAAGTATATCTAAACAATCTATCAATACTTCAAAGTAACAAAATGAAGTATCTCGGAATGCACCTTGACAGGAGGCTCACCTGGAAACGGCACATTTCAACTAAAAACTTTAAATGGATGCTCAATGGCATGTCAAAACTTTCTTTCGACTCTAAAGTGCTCGTCTATAAGTCAGTTTTAAAGCCAATCTGGACCTACGGTTACAAATCTGAGGAGCAGTTCGTCCATCAAACATCAACATCATCCAGAGGACCCAATTAGGAATACTTCGATCTATTACCGGAGCTCCGCGGTACTTCCGCAAAGCTAGTCTCCACTAGTGAAAAAAAAACTGTTTTTTTCAAACTGTTTTTTTTTTCAAATAGTTTTCGTTTTCTGAAAACAACAGAAACGCCCGCCACTAGTCTCCACAAAGACCAGCGGATCGACACGATTGCCGATGAAATTAAGAACCGCAGTGTAAGATATATTGCAGCCCTCGCTCATCACCCCCACAAGCTGACAAAAAACACTAACTCATCGTAAATTTGAGCCGATGAAATAATAAAGAACTGACCCGTTAGATCTTCCATCTCTAACGTATAAGAAAACAGCTTGCGTAGCACTTTTCATTATATAAGTTGTAATTTTAGAACACTAGCTTTGCTCTTTGCTCTCTGACTCTAAGTCAATAATGTTACTTGCGTCCAAAATGTAGACGTCCTTAATTGTGAGGAAAACAAACTGAAGCTTCTTTTACAAAGATAGCAGTATAATAAAGTTATTACAAAAAAAAAATAATCGATTAAATCCAAACCAGCTGAGATTCTGAAAAACTGCAAAAACATATATTTCAAATGTAAATTCCAACTAAAAGTATACTTTCCTCAATTAGTTTTTGATAGAATTATATTTTACAGCGGGAAAATGGTGAGCCACCTTGAAATACAATATGGCTTCTGTAGAAAAAACTGTTTTAAATTGAAGAGGTTGTAAAATAACTGTTAAATTATGAAAATATAACACTAAATTCATCTTGTATTTATAGCAACTTTTTTTTTTAAATACTAATGATCGAAAAAGGTATCATTTCGAAAATTTATAAAAAATGGAGCTTAGAAATTTTCGATATTGTCAAGCTAAGGAGTCATCAGCTATCTACTTCTAACGTTTTTGTAGTTGTATATGCAACAATTAGAATTTATTTTTCGTAGATATGCACATCCATTGTTTCTACTAATTTGTTGTACAAACCTTTTGTAAAAGGCTCATCCTTTTTCTTTGTTTTCCTATTTGATATGATATGATTAATTTTCTTTTTATCGTTATAAAATAAATAAATGAAAGCTCTTAAATAGTTCGTACTGGTCAGTTCAATGACTTTCAGTTCATAAGTTCCTTTCATCTGAATACATGTGGCTTTCACTAGCATAAAAATTTAGTCTAACTCTAAACCCTTGAATACAGGTCATAGCACAATTTTGTGATTCGTGTCAAGAATATGTAACTGTTTGTAGTTTTTAGAGAAAGGTAGTAAAAGCTTTTGGAACATCTCTAAAGCTCTCAAAAAAGTGCTCTCAATTTTATCCAATTAAAGTAGACGGTGTGCCCGTTTCAAATAACGTGTCAAAAGCTTAGCCTTTGTTCAACATATGCGTAACGTTCACATGTCAGCCACTATTAATAGCGATAGTGACACTGAAGCTCAAGTGGCTTCTTCTCTCGATGCTGTCGAAAGTAGTAGCAGCCCCTTTATCCCCTTCATGTCTGTCTCCTCTCTAAAGAACATCATAGCTGATTTAAAATAAAGTAAGGCTCCGGGCAACGACAAAATCTACACTTTATTTCTAAAAAAATATGCACAGAACGTTTATATACCTATCAAAGTTATTAAATGCGTGCCTTGTAACATCTTACTTTCCGACTGCCTGGAAAATTGCAAAAGCTATTTGGATCCCAAAACCTAATAAACCCAAGTCCGAAATTGGCAGCTACAGACCAATAAGCCTAATCAGTGTGATTGGAAAAGTGTTTGAACGCTTCATTCAGATTCAGCTCCAAACATTTGTTGTGCACTGAAAAAACACATGGCGCCAGACGCCATAATTTATAGACTTCTGGCGCCATGTACATAGCCGATTTAGGGATAGTGATAAAATATAGCGCCACACGCCATAATACATGGCGAAAAGTACATAGGAGCAGACGCTATGCTTATAGCCCTCCACGCCATGTACTATAGTCCTCCACGCCATGTACATGGCGTACAATAGTGTATGGCGTGGAGGACTATAGTGTATGGCGAGGGGGACTATAGTGTATGGCGTGGAGGACTATAGTACATGGCGTGGAGGACTATAGTACATGGCGTGGAGGGCTATAAGCATAGCGTCTGGTCCTATGTACTATGGCGTGTGGCGCTATATTTTATCACCAATCGACTGAAATCGAATATGTACATGGCGCCAGAAATCTATAAACTATGGCGTCTGGCGCTATTTGTTTTTTCAGTGCACCAAATATAAATTCCACCAAATATAAATTCGATAAATTCGAATCGACATACTCACTATTGAATGTTCCTGCTCCAGTGTGAAAATTCACCGGTCGAAGTATCGAAAATATCGCAGCCAGTACTTCAGTTCAAAATGAGTCAATTATGTAGACACAAGCTCTAATGTCACTTGCTGACATTTATACGTTCCCTCACACAGCATGGCTGCGAGCTATAATTGGAGTGCCATGAGCCATATTACATGGCTCATGGCACTATGTAATATAGCGTGTTGGGCCATAATTTCTGCGCTATGTAATTATGGCGCTGGGAGCCATACTGCATAGCTCAGGGCACTATGTACATAGTGTGTGGGACCATAAATGCTGCGCCATGTTACATAGGACCAAGGGCTATGTAGATTCTGACATTATGGCGCGGGGCGCCATATTGCATAGCTCAGAGTACTATGTACATAGCGTATGGGGCCATAAATAATGCGCTATGTTACATGGCTCTGGCGCCATGTGGATTTTTTTCAGTGTGTCGCAAAATATCTACCCCAAAGAGAGCAGTTTGGTTTCAGACGCGGGTACAGTACAATTCATCAAGTTCGAAGGATAACAAATATAATCAATACGAGTTTTGGACTAAAAAAGTCCACTGGTTTGCTTACTCTCGACTTGGAAAAGGCATTTGACTGCGTCTGGCATCACGGCTTGATTTACAATATGCGAATACTTAATTTTCCTCTGTCCCTTATTAAAATAATCATGAACTTCCTGCGTGACCGATACTTTTGCGTTGATATCAATGATTCGGAGTCAAATAAGTTCCCGATATCAGCTGGTGCTCCTCAAGGCTCGGCGCTAAGCCCCATATTATTTAAAATCTTCTTATATGACATACCACTACAAGTCAATTACATTATCAGTCTGTTTGCTGATGACACAGCCCTTTTGTCATCAACTCACTGTCCGATACATGTAAAAACCTCACTAGAAAATGGGTTCACAACACAATACAGCACAATGCCAACTTCCCAGTTCTCTAAATATAGATGGTAACATTGTCGGGTGGAAAAATATCTAGGAATTTACCTCGACAAAAAGCTTACCTTCAAAGCCCATATCGGGTTCTCCATAAAAAAATGCGACCTTCTGGTCAAATCCTTGTATCCGTTAGTAAATAGGCGCTTGCAGCTGTCTATAGCAAACATATTGATTTTATTCAAAACAGTTTTTCAGCCTGTCATGCTCTATGGTGCTCCGGTTTGGACAGAACAAAACAGAACAAAATTCTTAAAATGATCCTGAATCTCCCGTTTTGCTATACGACTACCTCTTTACATTCAGTTTCAAAACAGTCCCATATTTCAAGCAGCATTAAACGCATAATACCAAATTTTTAAACGCTTGTGTTGCATCAAACAATCCTATGGTTCGAGCTCTAGTATAATGAACTTCAACTTTAAAAGCATCCACATTATAAATGACCCTCATTTAAATCCGACTATCTTAAATTAGCAACAATGCTGCTCTTTTGTTAGTACGTAGTTAGTAATAAGTTAGTACGTAGCTAGCACTAAGTAAGTTTTATATTACAATTCATTCAAATAAAAGGTTTTTCCCGTTTCCTTTTACATATCCAATGTAATTACACAAAAATTTATTCAGCTAAGATGCATATTAATACAGTTGTTTAGGAATGCAAGAGCCAAAGCTCGATTCACCTACTGGAATTTTTCGTACAATTTGTAGTATATTTAATGTATGGTTGAATAAATAAATCTAAATCTAAATAATGTTATATGCTTTTATTTGATGATCAATTTATCGCTTAGAAACTATGTATTTCAATTACTAGGCATAAATTGTTATTTTGAAGGTAATCTGCCCTCCACTTCAGTGGATCGTTGGTTCCCCTGCTAAATGTTTCCTTCGCATTTTCCATAAATATTAATTGTTCTTCGCATTTTTCATAAATATTAATTGTTCATTGTAGTAAATCTTTTCGAAGTAATATAAGGGAATAATCAAAATGCTGATAAAGCTGCTATTTTACTATTTCCCTGTCACTTATTTCAACTAATAGCTTATTGACAACAATATTAAAAGGTCACACATGATGTTGCATTTCGACCGGTTCATCTTAGAAAAATATTTCAAACGTAGGTGCAAAGTTTGCAAATGCAACACTAATGTCCTTAAAATTGAATAAAACAGAAGTTTTTACATCAAAAATGTCTGCAACATCGAACATAGCAAAATACGCTCCTGAAACATATTACGTTTTTATCAACATATAAACCATCCTAATCAGACAGCCCATCCCACTTGTATTCTCAGTGCTGTCTATAATTCCACAAGCTAAGTAATTCAAAGGACATCCCATCGAGATCGGACGAGGCGAGCAACTGGCATTATTACACCCAGCTAGTGATAGAAAAAACTCATTCGTCTCATTGCTTGCAAACTACACACCCTCAGCCGTAATTCCCAATGCGATATTATACCATGAACTGGGACTTTAATAATACGACCATTACTCGAGTTTGTCGTCGTCGTTGTCCTGTTGCGCTACGTTCAGACTGTTCCCGTTCAGTACATTGAATATAATGTATTCAAATCGGACATTCATTTCTCCAGTTTGTACAGTACGAACAGATCCCAATTTCATTCTGCAAATCTCCAGCCACCTTGCGCGACTTCAACAAGCTGACACCGAGGGAAGGTCGTAGTGAGGGATGATGGTGGACATGAAGTAAAACTTTCATTGCGACTTGCCGCTCCAGTATGCAGGAGCCTAGTCACCCGTATCCCATTTTGATGCGTAACAAGTTTGTTGGCGCCACATCGACCGAGTTTTGTTTATTCATTTATTTGGTCTACACGCGTCTGATGGCTGTCCCGTCGATAAGCAGACAGGGGAGCAAATGAGCAAGCGAGGTACTTTAAAGTAATGGAAGAGAAGTTGAAAGGTGACAGTGGTGGTGGTTACTGATAAGAGTTACAGGTCTTAAAGAACAGTGGTTTGTCGTATTTAGGTCCCTTGTGGAATAGGAACTTCAACTTTGTGAAGTAGATTAGGTAATATAAAAGAATAGGAACTTCAACTTTGTGAAGTAGATTAGGTAATATAAAAGTATCTTATAGGACTGTCAAATGTTTTTTTTTTTAGTTTTTCAACCTTTATTTAATTATAGAAAAACGATGTTTTTAGAAAGCTTCATCACCTAAAATTGAAAATTTGCATATTGTTCACCAAAATAGTTCCAATTCAAGCACAATTTAACCACTCTTCATCTGAAACACTGCTGGAAACTCTAGAGTAACAGAGTAACAGCTCCTTCACTACTAAATTCAACTTTATTATCGACCCATTTTCCCTCACAGGACATTTTGTCAAGCTTATTACTTCCAATTTGGCAGCTTCTCTAAAAACAGGCCACGAATTACTCCGCCTATTTGACTTGCATTCGTTCGCTCACCACAAGAGCGATCCATCAATCGCGAGCACAACTTTCATCGCAACACAACACAAACAAATTACACCAAGCCACCTCATCTCATTTCGACAACACGCATTGGTTTTGATGGTATACACGATGAATTTGTTGGTTGACGATTTGATAACAGGGAAACGGTTTCGTTGACGATGACAGTCCTGAAAGTGACTACGAATGATGCCGCGATGAATATTATGTTTGCTCTTGCAACTCTAGTTATTATGGATTTGAGTGTCGCCATCGAAAATATACGGGATTAGCTTTGCAGAGCCTGAGAGTTAAGTCGTGTATCATGCAGTAATGATAATTTTGGTGGCAATAAGGTTCCTATTTCTTGGAAAATCATGTATGCGAACTGTGTTTGCTGGCAAACTTTGCAATAAAGTTCTAAATTACAGAGCGGAAGAAGTATAATTTTAGGGTTTTTGGTGAGAATACATGTGTCTACCAAACTTGAAGAGGTGGATTGACATTAATTTGATTTGACTTTAAAGGAGCTTTGATAGCGTTTCATTTGAGTCTGGTGGTTTCAAACTTCGCATTATGTTTGGAGGGAGATGTTTTATTCGATTGTTCTTGATTCTAAACAATGCATTGATTTGGTCCTTTCCGCGTTTCTGAGAACAATCTAATTGGAAAAATACATTAATCTTGTTTCATGCAAAACTTTGACTCAAAGCAATTTGTAAGAGTAAAAGAATGAACGAATTTTCAACCAATATCCATTAAAAACATTATTTCAATATCAATTCACTTATAAGATTCAATTTTTCGCGTGCACCTTACCAATATTGAAATGATTTTATGTGCAGTTTCACATAAAATCATTTCTGTGATGTCCTGAAGTAATCGTAAAATCAAACTGATGCAATTATGATGCAACATGTTTATGCAACGGCCATAAGGACGCAAATGAAAACCAATTAAAATAACATCAAAATAACAAAACCGGGCCCGAAAAGGTCACCTTATATCCCATTATAAATACTATCACAGCAATCTCCCTCGACTATCTTTTAATCATCATGAAATCCATCACATCAACATTGTCCATAGTTTCACAGTACAATACATCGTTTTTATGACCCGACCGCCTTCTCCCTGTACCCACATTAATTGCATTATAGACGATAATAATAAAAGGTTTGTCATAAACTCGGTGGTGAAAAATGTGCATAAAGTAGTCCCAACCGAACCAAGGACACTTTCCGACCGACGACAGTTGTGCAATAGCAGCGGTACAAAATGAAAACATGATCGCCTTGAATAGTGTAGCCAGACCATGCAAAAAACGCTGCAGAAAACATGACAGCACAGTGACATTTTCAAGACGAAGAAGATGATGTTGATGATGATGGTGATGCGATAGCTCGACTGCACTGACGACAATCGACACTGCCATCAAACGAACGCGTAGCTAAAAGGATTTTTATTATTCGAAACATGCAGGACGAAAGTATAAAATTACTTCAGAATAATGTTACGGTATGTAATGTGTGTGTATAGTTTGAAAATCCCGTTGCTGGGATTTTTTTTCCTGGCCGCTGAAGACGCTGCTGACTGGCTCGCCCGCTACGCTTGCCACCCATTGTCGTTGCTTTTATTACTCGATGGCCATTAGGATCTCTGTCTCCATTATATCGTACTCGAATGTCTGATATTCGTCTTAGGAGAACACTTGCGTAATCGTTATTAGAGATGATAACGAGAACAATGTAAAAGGGTTAAGGATTCCGCTGGAAAAGAATGGCCAGAGTGCAACGATGAGACCCATTGTAGAGAGGAAACTGTAAAGGGCGTGTTTGGAGAGCCATCGCTTTGGAAAATTTGATATCTTGTTTCGCATAATAAACAAATAGAAGCGATTTTTCCGGTTGCATTACTTAATGGATTGTAATCGTAGTTCAAAGAGGGTGTCAGACTCTATGAGAATGAAAATTCATTTTGGATGTTATGGACATTTATGAAAAGTGTTTCGAGAACTTTCCATATGCATGTGCCATTTTTGTCGAAAAAAATGTGCGATAAAATACAATGATGTAATACCAATAATGTAAAATATGAAATTTAAGCCAATGAATATATTCTGTTTATTTTACCTCCAAAAAATTAAGCCCATGGTCTTGGTTTCATATTTTTTTCACCTCTAGTTGTCTTTAAACTCAGTGCCCGAAGCTTTTACGAGTTTAACGAGGTTAAATTAGAAGGTTGGCTTTTTTGTCAAGCAGACTAATTTCAAAATTGATTAAGGACGTTTTCGCAGAGCTTCAGTTTTTTTGAACTTATATAACCACCAAACTAACACGTGAATTGTGATGCGTCGGTCAAAGTTAATCAAGACGCAGCGAATAGCACAATGCTGAACATGATGAATTTCTGGATTATATAGTTTTTGCAAATTCCACGATTTGTTCACCAATTCTTTTGCCATAAATGGGAGTGCTACGAGTAGTATTGATACAGCGTTGACCATAGGACCTATTAAGTCAATACCAAGGTGTCGTTTTTTAAAGAAAATTTTATTGTTCAATCATTTTTCATTGCACTATAGGTTTATTATATACCTCCTAGGTGCTTTGAAAGAAACATTCCAAGAAGAAAGTCAGAAAACATAGTCTTCTTTCAGATACTTTTGCTGAGAAATCCCAGTTCTATGCCAAAGATAGGGACGCTTAGGAAACATACTAAAAAATTTAGGAAATATACTAGAAAACTTATCAGTGGCGCTTAAAAGTACAACGCAAAAAATTTCAAAACTTGTTTTGTGGTCTCTAAAATGAAAATCGTTGGAAATCTATAAAAATTTGTAACAATCTACTCTTTATACTGTCGATTGGTCTATTTTGGACAGTATGCCATTAAATGGAGTAGTTAGCTTCTTTTACCATTTTCTCAAAGTTGTAATATATTGTACCGTTCCTTGAGCTACTTTAAGTGGTAGTATATTTACTGTTTGGTTTTCCTCTGAATTGGAAGATTAATTTATGATAAAAAGATTGCTGATTTGAATTTTAAATCTACCGCTGAGCTTTTTCACTATAACTTTTTTCTAGTTTAAATTCTCAGTGTAAAAAGCAATCTAGCATTGACTTCCAGCGCTAAATTTATAAATTAGAGTCCCAAAGCACACAGAATACGAAGTACTCATAAATCAAATTACGGATAACTTAATACCACATTCCAACATGTCTGAATTGGCGAAATTCTTTGCAGCCTATTTTTAATTTATAGTACCAAAGTTAGTGAATTTGATCCACCTATTCAAAACTCATCATTAAATTTATCGAAATGCACTATTAATCCCGACTCCCGTCTACAAAAACTTCGCACCTTAGACGTTACGAAAAAGCTGCGGCTCAGATGGTATTCTTCCTATGTTCTTAAAAAAAAGTGCCGGAAGCATAGCTCTATCGCTTCTAATTTTATTTAACAGGTCTCTATTATCTGGAGTTTTTCCAACCCAATGGAACGCTAGGTATGTATAACTGTCTTCAAGTCAAAGAATAAAGCTGACGTTACGAACTATCGTCTCATATGCATATTGTCTGCTACACGTAAAGGCTCACACTTGGGGCCACTTTTGTCTTTGATATTTAGTAATGACATACATATGGTTTTCTAGAATATAAAATTTTCAATTTTTGCTGATGACAGCACAATATTTAGAGCAATTTCTTTGTGTGACTTTATAATGACCCTGGAGCCTAATTTGGATAGTTTCTACACTTATTGTGTTGAATCTTATCAAATGCAAATACATAGTCTTTAAAAAACAAGTATTTCAACCGACTTATACCATCAATGCTGTGCCTTTATAAAAAGTTAGATTGATTGAAGACTTAAGGATTCTTCTTTAAATTTAACGTATCATATTTATGATATGACGAATCATATTTATGATATCAAAATGTTCGAGTTTGTAATTAGGAATGCACACAATTTTAACAATATACATATCTCTATACATTTTGCATGTTCATATTAAATTGGAGTACAACTCGTATATTATTACGTTATATTGCTTAATAACCTTACATCTCTTCTGAGGTTATGGAGTATGCCAGCATCTTGTCTTTTTTAAAAATGGTAGATTCATGTGAAACTTGAATTAACTTAATTTAATTTTTTCTCGCTTTCAAAGCAAAATATTGTTTTTGAAGGACCAATTTTTCTTTAAGAAGCTGCATATATTTCAATTTATTGACAATTATAGATATTTTGAGGGTAATATGCCCCTTTTTCAGTGTCTGTTGGTCTTGGTCTGAAAATGTTTTACAGAAATTTAAATGATATTCAAAACTTCGGAATTGAATTAAGCTCAAATGAAATGATTATTTGTGGATGTTCAAAGTGAATGTATGGCCCCCATTCACGAGCAGTCTAAACGGCCTGAGTCAATTTAGCTTGAGTCCGTTTGATTTAAGTCCAATTTAGCTCGCCATACAGGATAGAGCCTCGATCCAGTTAGTCCATTCCCTTTTCTGTCATTAATTTAGAAGAAAATAAAGAAACACTTGAAGAAAAAATTATTTTTAATTTATTAATGGATCCGAAGCACATGGAGGAATTGTTCGCAATCTACATAAAAATAACGAAAACCAAAAAAGAAGTGGCAATAAGGATGGCCTGCCGAAAGAAAACAAATGAGTCACGTAAATTTGGTAAAAGAACTCACACTTGAGCCGTCTGATTGGCAAAATTATTTAAGAATTGATGAAACGACATATAACACGTTGCTTTAGTTGGTCACCTCAATAATCAAACGAAAAGATACGAATATGAGGCTTACGAATGATTGACCGGTACTTTGCGGCACTTAGCAAGCAGTTGCAAGCTATGAAAAGCTCAAATTTTCTGCAGTAATTTCACGTAAAAAAAACTTTCTAAACCAAATCAAGGCAATCACTACCCATTATGCTGAATTTTTTGATTAAATAAAATAATCACAGAAACAGTCAATAAGCTTGTCACAGGTTATAGTGTGAAGCAAGACTGCCACGTTGTTTGGCTTGAGGCTTCAACACACACGACCAGTCCATTTTATGGATTGTCAAAACTCTCCCTACTATTTCCCCACATTGACTTTGGATTGATTGTAAATCCAATTTAGTTCCTTCAGTCCATGAGTCCTTACGAGTTCTCCCACACATGGTGAGATTTTGGCCTGGCCTCAGGATGTTTGGACTGAGGGACGGCTCGTGAATGAGGGCCCGAAATTATTTTCGGAATTTTTTCTCTAAGCTTACTTTGAATAAAAGTAGAATAAAAGTATATATTGATCAGTTTATAAAGAAATGGTGACGGTTAAACGAAATCAGTTGGTGATTCTGGGCTGAATTACTTTCAAACTACTAAATATATGCATATGTCGGTTTGTAGGTATTTCATCTTACTTCAGCCATTTAAAAAATCAAAACGAAAAAAATGCAGAGGTGGTAAATCATAGAATTTCAGAGCCGATGGTCTGCACTACTGTATGGTATTTTTCAAAAAATAAAACAACAGTTTCAGTGCTGTTTTAGTGCATTAACTACCCTAGGTTAGGCCAGGAATTATTGACTGAAACAAAGTCACACATAGACCTATTGAAGAAGACCTGGAACTAAAAGCTCAGTTCCAGTGGCTATCTGTTTGCGACCGAAAGGATGTCCTTTAGCCTCTGCTCCACCACATGCATGACGTCCATCAGTCGGCACTCGTCAAAACAGTGCTGTTTGGTTTCTCCCACCCTAACAGCAGCAATTCTTACTTTAAATTATTATTGAGTTGACGACAAAAATATGACTATCGAGATCAAATTGTTCAATTGGGGCTCTTTTTTCAATGATGCTTCTGTTGACGAATGTAATTTTGACTAAAAGTCTCAAGTCTATGGCAAGGCGCCAAAATTATAACAAACCATGTGTGGTATTTTCGCCAACATTGAATATTCTATTAGTTTTAACCATCATAAACCTTTCTACTTAAATATCCGTGGCCTGAAAAATGGCCATCGTTTCCCATATTCGATGTATCTTAATAATCTTCGAATCCTTAAATAAATTTTGAACTTACGCTTAAGCATTTTTCCTCACCTCCAGTGCCATCTGATGTTTCCCCACTTGCTATTTCATCGCCTTTTTCTTTCATCCAAACCAAGCATTTAAAAATCGAGCCCATACTTAATTGTGCATTTCTAATAACCGGAGGATTGCCTCCTTCGGTAAAACACTGGAAAGAGTTGCTTACAACAAACTTATTTCAGTCCTTTCATCCCTTCTTACTCCTGAGCAGTATGGATTCATCAATTGACATTTAAGCTCATTACCTTCTATAACTTGGTTGCATCTGATTTGAATCAACAGAAACAGGTTAATGTTGTTTACACTAATTTTTCAAAAGCGTCTGATTTTGTTGATCGCAAGGCTTTTCTCTTTCGAACCTCCAGTGTTTTGTGTCTTCTATGTGTTTTTTGTGTGTTGTATGCCTTCTATCTTGATTTTCTTCCCAAGCTTCGGGCTGTATTTGTACCCTAAATTTAAGTTTAATCGTAATTTTTCTTATTCTATCATAGTTTCGGTGTTCCGCCGAATCCATTCTCGGTGCTCTCGTATTCCTTGTCTTTATAAGTGAACTTTTCTTGAGTAGTCAATCGTGCTGCGTTCTGCATACTGATGATTTTAACGTGATAAGAGCTATTTCCCCAAACGTTTGTTGTTTAAGGGAGGGGTAAGCGTGCATATATCGGTCTCAGCGTGCGAAAAGCACTTATTTTTACGAATTTTTTTTAGAAATATGGATTGAGCAAATTTATTTAAACCTTTTGTACATTATTAATTGTCATTTCAATAACATTATGTAATTTTTTTAAAGCCAAAATATCGACAAACAAACCAGTGACAAACGTTTTTCAAGAACGTCTTTGGAAAAAGACGATCTGCGGTGCTCACTGTATCTCAGCTGAAAATTATAGGAAATCAAAGAACATTGAAATTTAGTCAAAGCATCATTAAAACCAACCCCCTCCCCCATGTTCTCTGATTTCTATTTTTACTATTTTTAAATTTTTGGTGGTCATTTCAAGTGAAAATTGCTATTGCACGAACATTTTGGCATTTTTGTAGGTGAGAAACCCCCCAAAAGTAAAAAAAATCTCTAAAATTTATGGTTGGGGGAAGTATTTTACATGTAGAAAGTGTGTGCCAAGTTTGAAATGAATCGGTAATGTGTTTTTTAAATGGCAGAGAATACAGACTTTTAAAAAGTGGTTTTGAGAAAATGACTACTAATATACAAGCTGTCGGAGCTACAATGATAGAGAAGATGGGACTAAGTATTCAATAACTTCGAGAATTTTGCTCTGGTTGACATCAAATTTTGGGACTATATTCTTGAAATGTTTAACTATAAGATAAAACAAATTATTTTTTTCACAATGAATATACAATACCTATATGTTAGTATGGTGGAGGGTGGGGGAGGCTATAAAGAGAGAGTCTTGATGATGTTATTTTTAAACGTTGATTTAGAGATCGTAGGGGAAAAGTTCTCGCTTATGCTATTGAATTGCCTGCAGCATCTATTTATTGGCTCGTTTGCTGCGTATGTTGCGTTGTGTTGGTATTCAATAAGCAATCGTCGGGATCTAGTGACTCTCAAGGGCTGATTGAGTACAAACTTTTCTTTCAATATAAAAATACATATAAAAAGCTTTGATACATATAAAAAGCTTTCTTTAATGTTTTCTTATTTTTTCTGGATCAACTTTTAATATTTTTCAAATTTTCGAAGACCTTGGTTCCCCTGAAACTTTAGTTCGATTTGCGAATTCGAATCCAAGACTTCTGGTTTATCAAGCTTTGATAAATCTTTTGATAACTGGTCTGCTTTTAAACAAATGTTTTATTCTTAAGTTCGTAGTGTCCTCGAGTATTGGTGTCAAGTTTAGTCGCTCCAAATAAATATCTGATTGATTTAATATATTTATTCACCAAATAGGATACAAATTACCAACTCAATACCAAAAAAAAGAAAAGTAAAGTATAAAAAAGAAAAAAAATTAATAAGTAAAAATTTTTACCAATACAATAAATAACACATTGACAAATACTTTTTAACAATTAATAAATAACACATGGACGTATAGCTTAAGATTAGGGGGTACGGCTGGTTTGGACAAGGATGGATTGAAAGAATGATTTGGAAACCGTAAGGAAATATATATTGCTTATGCTATTGAATATCCTGGAGCATCAATTAAGCGGCTCATTAGCTGCATATGTAGTCGAATGTGGATATTCTTTAGTGTTCCTATTGACGCGGTTGAACACAAGCATCGTATATTTAGTCGCTTTTTGTTGTTTAATTTCGACAGCCGTTATTGTAAGGATAGTTTTCGTTTATCCTTATTGCGAAACCCTTCTTTGGAAGACCGAAGAGTGGTTCTAGATAAGTGTTTGTTGTTTAAATTTTTCTAAGCGAAACGTTAATCGTTCTGATCGATCACTATTAATACTCGACTTTGTTTTCTGTACTTCTGTATTATAATTTTTTTATTTTTAGATTGATAAATATATAAATAAATTCCCAGTCGTTTCGATCGTGATGTTCCACAATATTTTTACATTCATTGATCGTTTGATTTTTGTTAAATTTTAGCGGGATTCTGTGAGACGAACAAAACATTCAGGAACTACGTTTTCATACTGTAGATTACTTAATTTTTAGTAGGGATAATATTAATTCTCATATTGATATTAGAAAATTATTAATATTTTAATGCTTATAAAGGATATTAATACTTTTCTGACATATTTTCATGTTTTTAGAAATTAATACATAATGAATCAAAAATATGAAATTGTACCTCCTAGTTTTTTTTTTTTTTTTAATTTGATGAGTATCTAGCGCTTTGCAGTTCTTCTCATGTTTTGGACTCCTTAAATATTTCCAGTATTGGCGGATGTTTTGTAGTTATTGGGTCAATCGCTTATATTCTGTTTACGAGATTAAATTTTACAATTTAACATCCATTTCTGAAAATTCATTTTCTATACATTCGACGTTTCTTTCTTTCTGTCAATAGAGGATCGTCTTACGGTTCTCCTACTATTTTGCAAATTCTAGACTTATTCAGTCCCATCGCTTACAAAACCTCAAAATTTAAGATTCAATACCTCAAAATTCGCCATTTAACAGCAGTCTCTTGAAACCTAGAAATAGGTTTCATATGTGAATACCTAATAACCCTCAAAAACTCTGCTTAATTTTTAATCCCGTTGAGGTTGTAAGCTGTGAATTTTCGTTTAAAACTATCAATAATTCCTACATTTTCTCTACCTTTAAAATAAACTATTTCCATCCAGCTAATTCAGGAAACCAAAAACAATGATTCCACATGCCACACACACAACGACATCAATAAAATATTTACTACACACATTCATGTTACAACGGAAACTAATTAGCGCACTTTCAGATTCTTGCAACAAATATAATCCTGTTCGGATACATTCCGCTCAATTAAATCAAACAGACTCTTGCCGCTTGTCTAAACGGTAACGCTCATCTTCTTCGCGTTCGCTACATCCATCCATACACCACTCAAAATACATGCCCGTTACACTTGTGTGATTTTCAGTGAAATGCAATCCTTGCACAATTTTATTTCGTAATTAGTTTAACTATTCATAGGATTTCTTATTGCATAACACTTGTTAGTGCCAGGATACTTTGCTAACTTTAGAAGACGTTCGTTTCAATTAGATTTCACATTCACGTGTCGCGCACGGATGTTGCAAGCAGCATTGAGCATTGACTATACCCGGGGTGATGGTGGCAGTAACGGAGGAGGATTCGGGGTGTCTGAATGCATGATACATGTCATTGCGACCGACAGTGAATAAGAGAGCGTATAGTTGTCGTTGAACTAGTCTATTGTACAAATCAGATCCTTTGGCAGTTTGAAATCTGCTTAATAGGAGTTTTAATATGGTAGATTTGGGGTGAATTACATGTCATTGCCGGAAGGAATTAGCGGAGTTTATTATCGGATGAAACTTCAAATTGGATAGAGGAAGTTTCTTTGTGAGGTGATATGTGAAAGATTTTTAGTTGATAGTGAGATCTTGAATGTAAAATATATAGAAGCTGTCAAAAGACTGTGATGATTTTGCAAGGAATCAAGAAATCAAATCATTTTCGTTAGGGTATTTTCTACCACACTCATTGGAAAACACAGTCACTTCCTCTGATTGAACAAATGAAATGTTTTAACCATCAGTACCAAACAATAAACACCAACGCATCAAATCCACAAATCCAACACCTCAAAAAAAATCATAGCCACTCAAAACCTACATTTTAAAATAAATCAAACCGTCTTTTGCACTACCCTCAGCATCGCACTCTTAATTGATTGCCATCATAGTACCACCGAACATTCCATTCCATTCAATATTTATTTAGCACTTGTTTTAGCAGTCGACCGAGTAATCCATCATGCCATTTATGAATGTCAATGAAACAGGAATCCGTCGAGTAAACAAGACCTAATCAATTACACAATACATTTGTTATTTGTGAAATTAACTACGTCATCGGAAAATATTTCCTTAAGCATTTCGCCCATCTACGATCCGATATCGCATTCGTACCGGTCTAATTCTTCAGGCGGCGCAATCATAGATGGTCACCGTGGAGGAGCTTGAGATGCGGATGAGAATGGGATACGGGATGGAAAATAGATTTCATCAATCGTTCACTTAGAGTTCAAGTCCTTTTATCGGATGCCATTAGGGGATTTGCTTATAATCCTCGATTGAATTCAATATTGCCGTCGTCTTTTTTCATAAATATCAGATGAGAAATTGGTTCCTTAGCCGGGCGATGAGTTGCAGAAAGAGGATGAATGAGTCCCAGGGATTTTCGATCCGTTCTCGATTGGAAGCCTGTGAAAAGTGAGCTAATCACTTTTGGGAAAAATCTTAAATATTTGGAGTTTCAAATTTATGAATTCTTTGGGGGAAGATGCCTGTTGCAGACTTGCTACGTTATAAAGACGGTTTTAATTTTTCAGTGAGGGTCCTCCACAATAAAAGGCCCAAAGATTTTCAACCAGAAAATAATTTTCATTCTCAGTACATCTGCAATCTGAATGAAATAATATGCATTGTGCTATGATCTATTCTGTCCAATGGCACCCTCTTCTAAAGATGCGTCGTACCGGGTGTCTTCGATCACTTTTCAATGGTAACCGGTGCACCGGCAAATGAACAAAGCTCACTCGCAAGCAACTGATTTATCAAAACGTCCGATCATCGCTAGCAATGGAAAGAAAGTCTTTCGCCTTTTCGTAATCTCGCAATGGACATGAAGGACGCTTGCATTCATCTACAGTTTCGTCCATTGTTCGCTGGGGGAGTGGCGATGGAGACCGGACAAAAGGTCAAAGCGACAAGAACTCGAACGGGGAAAATTAATTTAATGATTAGACTACAATATCACACTCCACTAACTCGCATAACGAATTCCGAGAAAAGAAACGAAAGGATGGGATTCCTATCAGAATTTCATGACTCACTTCGTTACTTGAAACTGGATCCTGACAAGGAGCACAATATGGCTTCATTCACCCGCTGGCCGCCGGAGACCCAGAGCTCCAGTATCGTGGCAAAAACGACGGTATGGAAAAAAATGAAAGAAACAAACAAATAAACTCAGTTCCTTTCATCCAGTGTAAATCACATGGAAATGATACTCCGCCACCCCATTGTCGGGGCAGAAAGGAATGGGGGTTGCGACCAGAAGATAACTTGACTGAGTTCGGGTCGGAATCTGGTCAATGAGGACGGCGCTAAGCACAAAGACTGCCAGGAACTCGAAAGAGTTGAGAAGGTGAGAAGCCGACCAAGTGCATTGTAGTGGGCTAGGAGCAGTGGCTTGAGAGTGAGAACGGGCACGAAGATGAGGACAGCAAAAATCAGCGACAAAGAAATGAGACAATAATATGAACAACAAGGACTAAACACAGGATAGACTCGACTAGTACGATATCGGGACGGGCAACGAAGGCTTGGCGTGCATAGTAGCGACCGAACTGAACCGAACCAAACCAAACCAAGCCAGGGCAGTTCAAGCTCGAACGGTTTTCATTATGTAAAACGTATAGCTAGCCATTAATATTTTCAGTGTCTGCCTGTTAATTAAAAGTTTTAATTCCAGTTGAAAATGTTATCGTGGAAAATTCCAATTTGGTTTCTAGGGGCATTTCATTTGATCCGGGGGCAACAAGGACTTAAAGTTTCACATCGAGCTCTGACTGCCGCGACGTAAAGACGCGACGATGCTGAAGCGGAGGCCGATATACTGATAGTCCGTCCGGCTTAGAAGTGAGGTTGGATTCCTGTCGTATTGTCTGAACTAAATATGAATTAAAATACTTGAACGATTGTCATGAAACTAGTGTTCTTTGTGGTTGCGGTTTTCGAACAGTTCACAAATGAAATTATGTTGTTTGCGGAAATATTTGGTTGGAATATGATGATAACGAAAAAAATGCAGTTGTAATAATTGAAATTTCAAAAGAATCTTTTCATCATAGAAACCGAAGATTTTTTTAAAAAGATTTAAGAAATGTTGAAAGGAAATTACGTCTGGCAATGCTTTTAATGGAACTTTACAATATTTACAGCTTTTTGCTGCATATATTTAGGGGCAATCAATTATAAATAGGTATGTTCGTTCACTGTATCAAAGTGTATCAGTATTGGTAAAAATGTATCAAAAGGTTCCCAAAAGTGTATTTGGGTCGGGGTACTGAAACTATAAATTATAATATTAAAAAACTTAGTTTGGACCTACATACTATATTTATTGAATAATATAGAACCTAAAAAAATATAACAAATTACTTCTGCTCTTTGTTTTAATCTATATATTGTCATTAATATTGAAGCCACACAAAATAAAATGTGGGTTCTTTGTGTCAATCAATACGGAGCGCTGATAATTTTTAAGGGAAGTCGCTGTTTTAAATTTCAAAATAAAAAAAAAATATTCTTGGGCTTTAAAAGAAACCATATAGCTATCGGAATACTGATGATTTGCTGAATATGATGAATAAAATGATATGTTTTGGGCATTGTTTGGTTTCTTGCTTCCCAAAATTTCTCTTATCTTATCTCTTTCAACTCTAATCAGTTTTTTCTTACATTGCCATGCAAGTTTGATACAGAAAAACCTCGTTTTCAAGTAATCTATAGGGTACAGCTATTAAAGACAACATGAAGAAAGACGGCAGATGACATTGATTCACCTAAATTGTTTTCAACAAAACTCAGTTAATCCCAAAACACTTCAACATTCATTTTCCCGGTATTATTTAAATAGCGTGAAAACTTCAAATCTTCAGATATTAGATATTAGATATATTAGACATATTAGATATCTTTCGTAGTTCAGAGTGTAAAGTAGATTGAAGTTGGCAGTTTTTACTGCTAGAGAGAGGAGATTTGGTAGAATCATGGCAGCAATATTAAAAAATGAATTTATTTGCTGGATGACAAAATGTATCATTTCGTCATAACTCAGTGAGTTGCTGTATCATTGTATCAAAAGTATAAGTTTCAAATAAAAATGTATCAAAATGATACAAATAGATCAAAAGTGGGAACCCTGCTTGCAGCAGTAAACAAATTTTGCAGCTGGATTCTTTTTGTGGTGGGATAACATTTGGGAAAAGTACACACCTAAAAACACACAAAAGTACGCTTGGAAAAGTAACTTGCAATTTTCTGCAAGTAAACTCCCAGAAGTGTCAAATGTCGGCGGTTAAAATTTGAAAAATGCTCTTGTCGACAGTTTGTAGATGAAATATAATTCTGAATTGAAAACGCGTTTTGTTTAATTTTATGATTGCTGATGCTAGCGAAACATCAAGTGATGGTATTGCTCTGCCTTAAATACTTGCAAACAAAACGTAAATGTTCTGATCAGTGTTGCAAATGATGAGAAGAGAATTATTATATCCAATTATAATGAAACAATTATATGGAGTGCAAGTTTAAAACGCAGTATAGACTAATCCGTGAGCTTCTTTAATGTCTCAAAACGCGGTTTGACGGAAGTCAAGTGTTTTTGAGCTCTTCACTCAACATTTATATATAATTGCCGTGTTCTATTTTTACTAATTAGTACTTGCAAGTACTTGGGAGTAGAGCACAAAAGACAAATTCTAACCTGTCAAATTGTATGCAGTTTTCAAATGTAAAACAGTTGAAAATAAAGAGAGAAAATAACGAGCATAAACTACCACAATCGATAGAAAATATAAAAGCAACTAGCAGAAAATTACCTCCTTTAACTTTCGACACATTATGAGGGATATTTCCATTTTTCTAACTACCACAACATTGAACATAACTATGAAAAAACCAAAAACACCTATTGACAACTAAATAACCACCTCATGGCAAAAAAAGGCGTCACTACTCATGAACTACTCGGGAACGAGAGCGCGAGTAGTTGGAAGTAAACAGATGTACTTAAGGTACGCTGCGGCTGGGAGCTGAAACCTAAAACTGAAACTAAAACTTATTTCGGTTTTCAGGTTAGCAAAGCTTAATGACGTCATTTTCGATTTAGTTTAGCAAGGAAATGCTGCCGCTGGTTGCTCAAACTAAAACGTATATGACAGACACAAAACCTGTAAAGTATTTTTCTTGTGTTTTCGCGATTGTAAAATGAATACGTGTCGGCAAAATAATCGACGAAGAAAGTGTGTGTGTTGAACATTGTGTTATTCAATGTGATATTGTGGAACTAGAAAAAGATTTGACTGAAGTAAAACGATGCAGAACAATAGCACCTTTCTTCACTAGCAGGCAAAACGAAGGAGCGTCAGAATTGCTGATCAACTGTCACTTGGTTGATAACCGTATCAGGTTTAAAGAATATTTCCGCCTTTCGCCGCATTTGTTTTAATTTATTTTAAACGCAATCAGAAACGATATAGCAGCTTCCAAAACAAAGGCGAATTCAAAACACCAAGACAAAAGCTCGGTGTTACATTAAGATTTGTATAAAGAAAACTATACCAACTTATGAAATTCATATTTTTGTTATTTATTGTAAATTTATTTCATATTTGATGGATCTTTTGTTCCTGCAGTCAGCACTACAAGCGAATAAATAAATTTCGAAGCCAAAACTAAAACTGAAAATAATGAACATGTTCATTCCTCACTTTTAGTATCTGAAAGCTCAGTTTGACAGAAGTTTCAGTTTTAGCAAGAGCTTTCAGTTTTAGCATTCTATTGCAGCAGCTGCATGGGAATACTCTGGTTCATTCTAAAACTGAATTAGATTCAGTTTAAGTTTTTAGTTTTAGCTTCCTGCCGCAGCGTACCTTTACAAGTACTAAATAGTAATAGAACACGGACAATGTGAATGTGACTGAAACTATAATACAACTGATTATTAATACTAAAATCAGTGCTATTTGTAACTACTTTTCCTAGTGTGCTAAATAAAAATGAATTGTGGGAAACTCGGCTAACATGGACAGAGCCCAAATTGGTAAAGCTCGACTACGTGCTCCCCATAGCCGTTAGGTAATTTTACAGGTTGATGTCTGGCTAGCATTTTTGTGCCTGTGTGTTTGTTTGGGGGAAAGTTTTGTTTGTTTGTTTGTATTCATTATGTTGTCTTGTCGTGTTTTTTTTTGTACGTTTTTGCAAGTCATTCTTCAATTTTTGATCCGTGTTCATCCTATGGTGGTAGCAAGGGGAAAAACTTGAGGAAACATACTCAAAAATATACAGAAACTAGTCGAGAAGGCAACACGATGACGATAACCAACCAAACAAGCGAAAAACAACCTCATAAACAAACACACAACCACAAAAACACAATTATCTACCGGCTATGGGATAGGGCAAGTAGTCGAGTTTTGTCAATTTTCGATATACATAACAATCCTTTTTGGCAGTCGGTGCAGTTATCATATGAGTTCCATTAATAGATGGTGTTGTATAAGAAGATAAGTATATAGAATTGTATACAAAGCAGTATCTACATATACTTCTTTCCTGATTCCCTAATGCTAATAACAAGATCCTTGACCTCATCCTCTCTAACGTTGAGTCCTCTTCGATTTTACTATCACCTGTCCCAATACCCTACACGCACCATGACCCCCATCATCCTATTAATTTGTCCATTTCCTTTTCAAATCGTATTAAATCTTCCACTGCGCGACGGTTTAACTTTAAAAAAACTCTAGCGCACTTGAACCGCTAGAAACACTAATGTTCGAAGCACAGTAGGAGAATCGTGCAGATTTCGAGTGCATATTCTACCACACGAGCTGCTTCAAAATATGGCATTTATATTTAAGAGGGAGAATCGTTGGATTTACTTCTTTAAATAAAAAAAAAGAAAACCTTTATTGACCCATAATGCCGATTTTCGGAGATTTAGTTTCGTGTTATTGAAGAATATTTGAATGATTCGCTTCTAGTAAATCCGGTCGTAATATTTTCAATGGAATGATACGATTAATCGTCTTTGAAAAACAGTTACTGCTATAAAATCTCAGGTTTAACTTGTTTGTTTTGTTCTATTGCTGAGTTTTGTGAAACTTTTCTGATAGCATTGACGAACAGTTTTAATTGAAGCTGGCCCTTGTAGCATTTGCCCATTTGAATCTCTTTTATTTGTCATTCAAATTTGCGGCATACAATTTTCGATACACAGTGTATCGAAAGTATCATGCTATGGCCGCATAACGGAAACTTGTTTTCCAAAAAGAAACCCCAGCGAACTCACTTCCAAAAACAATTTAGAGTACTAACTGTAAATTGCTTTTGAAAATCGTTGCACGAGGTAAGGAGACTGGCTTTGAAGGAACGAGAGAAAACTCGAGACAGTCGGGTTGTGGTTAGTGACGAGTGAGGTGCGAGCTTGAGCTGAGGCCGGATGGCCTCCACTATCAACAGTTATTACCGAGTATCAGAGAAAATCATAATTAGATTCAATCCGGTGTTTCACGGATTTCTGGTTCTTTTCCTTAAATTATCAATTTGAATAAGATATCGAGCAACTAAAACGATTTCCATGCGGCGGATGCGGATGCAGTGACGAATTAACAATTGTCTACTTGGTACACCCTTGTGTTATCTTCAATGCGATAGCCAGGCTGGCCCACCATATTGATTAACTTGTTGAATTTCAGATTCAAGGGAAGAAACTTGGCCCACCAATATGTTGTTTTTTCGTAGATTTTGATCTGATTTGTCAGGAGGCCAAGGTTAGTGGGTGGCAAGACGCCCTACTATCTGGGGTCTTGGCCCCAATCAACATCAGGTGTCTGAGGCTGTCTACCTCATCCTCGGGCCCGACGAAAAGAGGCAGTTTACCCCAAAATTGCTTTGTCACGTCTCGGCTGGGTCTGTTTTATAGCCCATGCCTGAGAGCTGCATCTGGACAAAAGCCCCTTCCCTTTTTGTTATATATCTTTGCGACTGGTATTGTTTCATTGCGGATGAAAAATCCAACCGCGTAGAGCTAGCAAACCGGCACTCCAGTATCCGTTGGGGTTAGACTAAAGGATGCTCCGCTAATGCGGACGAGGGGCCTTCACGGCTATTTTTAGGGCACTTTGCTCCCGGGGCACTTCTCTTTTTTTGTTGATTTGCCCCTGTTTAATGGTACGCCATCACTTTTACCCTGCCTGGCAGGCCCTCTTCTGGACTTCGGTTCAGTTGAGGCACCTCCCAGCAACCTCCTCTTTAATAAATCGCTACACCCTGAAATACAACGAATCCTTTAACTTGACTTGCTCAAAGTGGTATTTTGAAACTTTCTGCTACTCGAATTATGCAATTGTCAAATCCAAAAACTGTGCGATTTTTCTAAATTGAAGAAATTGGTGGGTCAACTCATCTACATGATCCTATATTTGACCACACCGAGCTTTGAGTTAGCCAAGCTCTAATCAGGTATTTGACGCAAATCTTGGGCAAGTTGACGTGAGAGACTAATAATTTGACCCTAGTAAAAGTTCGATCATGAGAAGAAAGCAAATCCACTCTTTTTAATAGCTTTTGTCTGTTTCAAGCTTTCGAGTATTTCGATAATTTTTAATTAACTGACATGCTCGAAAGCTATCTTGATAAAACTTCATCAATTTCTTAGCCCTGCTTTTCTAGATTGCAGTACTAGTTGACATAAAATCAACAAAAAAGTTGGCGGCAGCATTAGAGGAAACATCACAGTTTAATTACTTGATCGAAATGATTAGTTGAAATAGTCATACAACTAAAATGAGCTTATTTGCTCTCTGAACCATCCGTCCTTGAGATTTGGAATACTTTCAGTTGTGCACGAGGCTATTTGCGTCTACGCTTTTGCAACAGCGAATTTTCATCTAATAGCTACTAATAATTAGCTGTCTGATTCTTAGTCAGGATATTTTCTTCGAATACGCACGCTCCAGGACTCATGGAAAAAGACTAAATGGCGATGTTGTTCGGAAATACATTCACCTGAATCACTTACTTGCATACCGCTTGCCATTTTCTCATTTCACTTGTTCATTTCCTCAACACGTTGAGGCAGTGAGGAATAAGAGCCACCAGATTGATGAAATGATCTAAAATTTCATTATGTCATCAGAGCTGCTCCTATTAGAATTTTCCTGTTTGATGATGTCATAAAGCTAAAAGGCTTCGTTTGGCATTCAGCGATGTTGTTGGTGATAAAGTACCAACAAGCTGAACTAGAGGATGAAAGTGGTGAAAGACATTATAGACGAACGGCGTGACATTTTATACCGAGTGGATTCTATTACGGAATTGAAGGCTCTGAAAGACACCTCGGAGTGTACGTCACATATCGAAAGAGAGCAAATCAAGGAACCTGGCATAGATAAGACGTAGTCGCGGTTGAAAATTGGAGGAAGTTCAGAGGATGGTAATCGACGGCGAGCTAGATATATTAGCAAGGAGAAAGTACATCCGCTTTTTTTATCCGACATGTGTATATTTTTGGTATAGGTAAGACATTTACTGCTAACTGAAGAATGGGTTTTATAGTTTCCATTTACATATTGTTTTTAATGAAGAATTCATAGAACTCTTTTCAATATTTTTCAATATTTTAACCCTCAATAACATTATTTAGTGTCTTCAGTTTGGAACTAGTGTCTTAGTTTACCAAATACTTCATCCCAGTATCTATCCTGAAGAACTTTCCTTTCAACATAAAATCTTTCTCAGAATATAGTTTCCCCGAGATTCGCATAGTTTCCACAACGAGCTAATGACTGACTCATTTTTCATAAGAAATCTATTTCACAACGTGCTGTAGCTACAAGTGTCCTGCTGCAAATTAACACCACAATCGCAGCCGGTTGAAATTTTCCCAAGCCGTGGGTCATTAAGTAAAAGAGAGAAGTGCCCTTCTGAGTGTTTCTTTAAACAGAGCTTGCCAAAGGCAAATTACGAGTACTTGCGCTACAAGGACGAAACACGAAACACTCTTTCTCAAGAGCCGCACTGACATTTTCACGATGCAAGGACATCGTTTCAAAGTAGGTGATATTTTTAAGATTTAAGTGATGTTATAGAGACGTTTTCTGCTATTGAAAAAGTTCTTTAGTTTTTTTTTGCCAATTTGAATTTATAACGATTTAACCTCAGATAAGAAGCCTTAAAAAATAGCTATTAGACAAAAAAAATTAAAGTTTTCAGAAGAAGTTTTTCTAAAACTTCATTAAAGTTTTTCTACAGCTTTAATTTTCAGTCCTTCGCATTCTATGAAATTATGTACATTCCAGCTTTATAGTCCCGAAATGAATGAAAGCGATGTAACTGGCGCGAATAGGTCGCCATTTAACAGGAAATAACCCATGTCTTTCCAGCAAACATAAGCAAATACCGAAGTGAAAAGCAGACAACATATTAAGCACCCTCGAGCGAGGACACCGATTTTCACAGTCCTCGCTCGCGTTCACACGTCTGAACCTAAAAGATCTCGTGATACCAGCATCGAAATTGACTTTGTACAGGAAGAAGATATCACCGCCCATCATCGCTTCTGTACTTGTCGTCGACAGAAGCGTTATATGCCGTGTCACTCGACCCTCTCTGCCTTCCCCCCTCCATTACCTCACACTATATGCGGACGTGACGAATTTGAAGTAAAGCATCGTGGTGTCTCACAACGAAACGAAACTTTTCATCGAGCGACTAGCTAGTTGTTATGGAGTAAATGAAGCAAGGCATACGATAATTAAACTAAGACAGAGTGCAACTGTTAATTGCTTTCAAGGACGTTTCGGGCTTACGTTAACTAATGGAAGCCCGAGTAAACGCCAGGAAAATGTTCGTTATAGAGTTTGGCGGAGTGAAACCTAATTACGGACTTTTCTCAACGACGATAGTAACGTTGTCGGCAAAGAACGGTACTCAAAATATTCTCAGAGAATTTCGAGCCATCCTTTGCATTTCGGTATGCTGTGGCAGCGGAATTCTTTCTCAAAAAGATCTAATAGATGCCATACATACGATGAGAGAGTCTGTGCGTTGAGAGCCTACTGAAGTAATTGCAGAAGTTGTAAAGTAATGAGTTGAACGCAGTAGCTTATGAGACCCAAATATTTGTTTGATGCGTTGAAATGAATCTATGTTGGAGTGTCATGAGTTTAAAAACATCTGAAGAAAGTGATGTTATGAATTTGGAAGAATAGTTGAATATAATTGTTAGGATGTCAAAAGATTTCTAGGGGCTTGATTCTGCGATAACGAAGACCAGGAAATTAGACAAAACCTCTTAAACAATAGTCTTCTTTTGAGGAATTTAGTGTTACGTAAATGCGAAAAAGCAGTAGTGTGGAACTTCGAGCTTCCAGTCATTTGACGCTTCTCTAAATATTCGGATTTTTCTAAATATTCAAATTTATCTTTATATATTATCAAAACAAAAAGATCAGTGATTATTTGCCGTGATTGAGAGCTAAAATTTTCAGGATACATTCACTCAGAAAAATATGTTTCCGAAAATCAAAGAAAATATTTACTTGTTTACGAGATGTGAAATCTTCACAAATCAAATAAACTTTTATTTGATATCAGTAATTTGTATACATATCATTGAAAAACTTCTTATATTCAACGAAATACAATTTTTGCTTTACCTTATTTCAAGTAAGTAGTTTTCATCAAATCTTGTAAATTACGTCTATGAATTTAGTAAATTATATCTACACCGCGAATATTATTTTCTATGATTCAACAACAACCACGCTTCAATATTCGACGAAAAAATTGATAGTTTTTCTGTCTTCTATCAACTTTTCCTCTACACAAATAAAGGGTCGATAGCTTAGTTCGCTAACGTGTCAATCCAAAGCAGCGATCTACCGCTCGAGGGTTCGAATGCCGCCGGGTTCATGTCATGGTTGACTTTGTTCGTCTTCAGTGTTCCTAACTCCATTGATTAAGTGTAACATTATAGCTTAAATTGGCGACTGGGCATAAATAATACTAGCGCTTCAGAAAATGAGAAAAAAATATCGCACCTTAAAAAAAGGAAAAAATGGTTTTTTCAAAGTTTTTGCGTGCCAACAACATGCTATGCTTTCAAAGCGGTCCCCCATCTAAGTATTAACCGCGCCTAGCACTGCTTAACTTCGGTGATCGTACGTGAACCGATTTATGCCAGATGCCAAATGTTCTTGAAATTATATTAAATTTTACTCAGGGCAAGTGCAATATCAGTGCTTGAAATGAATGAATTCCTTTCTTTCGATTGAATAAATATTTCTTTGAAACTATACCAAGTTTTACTCAGGGCAAGTACAATATTTGTTCTTTGAAATGAAGAAATGTCTTTCTTTGGATTGAGTAAATATTTCTTTGGCGCAGAATCATTACCAATTTTCTTTGATAATGTGTTCATTTTTCTTCAAAAAATAGAAGTATTTTTCTCAGTGTTGGCGCAAATGTGGTTAATGTTCAGGTTTCATCAAATGTTGGTGGTCTTCAACCCTCTGGCGCCAGCGGCCATTTTAATGATATTTAAAGTACCTTCATAGTTCGGTTCACAAATGACTTTCGAAATAACCAAATATGTCGAATGAATTCTAAACGTGTTTCAAACTTGGATATGAAAACCTTTTGGATTTTTTTAACCCGCGATAAGTGCCTGAGAATAGATCAGGTAAATTTGTGAAACTTTTAATTGCGATTACTTCTGACAAAGTAATAATATCATTACGAAATTCGCAGGAAATTTGCAGATACGAAAGAGGGATAAGTATGTTAGAAAGAATGGGCAATCCTGCGGCAGTGGTGCTATCTTGATAAAATGCTCAAACAAGCTAATGCCATATGCTCCATAAAATGACGCAATCATCAGGTTTTATATGTTTACACCTAATTACAAGCCAAATTTGGTAAGTTATTAGTTAAAATACCTAATCAAATTTACGTAAGATTCCAGTTGTGGCAATTTTTGTTTTTTTTTTTTTACTGAATGATGCTTCCATTAGATTTTCTATTCATAATGATCTCGTAGCAAAAGTAAACAACGAATGTAAATATTTTTATTTTTTGCGAGCGGCACCCCTAAAAAACTTTCCACACCTATAGCTACCTACATAGTATCCGGACCAAAACGAAATTTTGGCTAGCCTTGTTACGCAGTTTGGACTATGGTGCTGACAAAGTGTTGCTAACACCAGACATGTTTGTTAATTTTGCAACAATAGGTCCTACACCAAAATTTCCAGATGATAAGCATCAATAATGAAAAAATTTGAAATTTCCCGGATGGTAACACAGTAAGTAAGTGAAATGACACATGAACAGTCTAGAAGTTTTGTCAAGATAAACAGATATAATTTTGAAAAGGTGATCGACATTACGATATGTCGCCAAGGACTTGGTTTTAGGGCACATGAGGAATATGGTGCGAGAGATAACCGTGGAAACGTTTTGGAATTTTGTGAATTGTTTGCGAAGCACGATTCAAATTTTGAAGAACATTTTAAAAACAGGGTTGCGCAAACGACTGTTGTGGCAAATTACAAAATAAATAAATAAAAATAATTGCTAAAATCGTTCACGTGGACATAACAGATGAAATAAAAGAGGAAGCAAAGGCCCACAAACAGGAACTACTCTCCATTGCTGTGAGGTTTGCTAAAGAACTAACAGTCGAAGAAGGGTTCTAAGGGCTTATAGCTTATGCAGGAGCTAGACATGACTCGTCTTCAGTAAGCATAATTTGGAGGCTTTTGGATAGTTATGGTTGTAGCGAATTGTCTGTTGTTGGACAATCTTATGATGGTGCTTAGTTTCATGTCAGGACAAAAAGCAGATGTTCGGACCAAATTAAGGCAAAAAACCTTGCAGCTACATTTTTAGCTAGTCACAGAACCAACTTTGCTGTGATGGACACATACTACACCATTACATCCTTATTCATTATTATCGAATCCCTTTACTTATCCCTTTACCTATGTCACTTTTCGAAATACATACCATTTATGAAAGCAGACAAGATCAATGAGACTTCACAATTGCGAATGTGTTATTGTCAGCTATGGGACTATAAAATACGTTATAGAAATAGAAAAGGCATGAAAGAAAGAAAACAAGACTCAGTTTATGCATCGGGGATTACTAGTCAATCAGTAATCGAAAGTTTTCAGCTTCAGCTTTCACTATATTTATTCTACACTGAGAAAACACATGGCGCCAGACGCCATAATTTATAGACTTCTGGCGCCATGTACATAGTCGATTTAGGGATTGTGATAAAATATAGCGCCACACGCCATAATACATGGCGAAAAGTACATAGGCCTACACGCCATGTACTATAGTCTTCAATGCCATGTACATGGCGTGGCGGACTATATTACATGGCGTGGAGAACTATAGTGCATGGCGTGGAGAGCTATAACACATGGCGTGGAGGACTATACTGTATGGCGTGGAGGACTATACTGTATGGCGTAGAGGACTATAGTACATGGCCTGGAGGACTATAGTACATGGCGTGAAGGACTATAGTACATGGCCTGGAGGACTATAGTATATGGCGTGGAGGACTATAGTACATGGCGTGGAAGACTATAGTACATTGAAGGAGCAAATCAGTCAAAACAGCGCTTCTTACCATAAATGTGCACACGGAGAAGTCAATTGCTTGCAACAAACAGGCGCTGGCTGCATTTAGAGTCGCCGAAGGAGCCATTCAATAATATGCGTCCTTAGCCGATTGAGAATGTTGTCGATCTATCGATGATACTCAAGTATCACTTGCTAACATTTATAGATCCCCTCACACAGTATGGCTGCGAGTTATAATTGGAGTGCCATGAGCCATATTACATGGCTCATGGCACTATGTAATATGGCGTGTGGGGCCATAATTTCTGCGCCATGTAATTATGGCGCTGGGAGCTATACTGCATGGCTCAGGGCACTATGTGCATAGCGTGTGGCACCATAAATGCTGCGCCATGTAACATGTGACCACGCGCTATGTAGATTCTGAGATTATGGCGCTGGGAGCCATATTGCATGGCTCAGAGTACTATGTACATGGCGTATGGGACCATAAATAATGCGCTATGTTACATGGCTCTGGGCCCTATGTGGATTTTTTTCAGTGTACAACAGACATGTTAAGCAAATATTTTCAAACTAAAAATGCTACTCTTTGTGATTAGATGGACCTTGTAAATGGAATATTTAAAACGCTATTAAGTGATCGAGAAAATGTTTATGTAGCTTGGAAAAAAATTATTCGCAGGGAAGAACTATCTGGATCTCACATTTACTAGACGATATATATTATGTTTCTCTGCTCGAACGAAACGATGTAAATTTAGGTTAGGTTAGGTTCAAGTGGCTGCCCATCGCAGAGGTCTGCCGCAAAAGGTATTTCATCGGGATTCCTATTAAGAAGGAGGATGAGACCTCCGGTAGCAAGGTTCCAAGCTTGGCTAGTTCATTGGCCTCACAGTTGCTCTGAAACCCCTTATGTCTAGGTACCCAAATCAATTGTACAGCCCAATATTTCGACAACTTCCTAAGAGATGCACGGCATTGATCAACAATCATGGACACTGTACAAGGACCAGCAAGGGACTTAATAACCGCTTGGCTATCGGTAAAAATACCAATATTGACTCCGAATATTCGATTACACAGAAGCCAAACGAAACGATGTAACTCTTAGTTGTTTCCTTTTTGCTGTGGCTTGTTTCTGGAACCGGTAGATAATGCTGGCCATTCCAGAGTCAAATATACTTTGTCGTGGTTAAAAAAAAGAGTGCGATGCAACTTTCTCCATCTCGATAGATTATATATGCTTTTCTTCAGGTTTCTAAACAAAAATGCTAAGCGAAAGACCAACTTCTCCCTTATAAGCTTTCTCGAATTCTGTCAAAGAAATCTATATTTTAAAAGTAATCTATCCACCTCTTCAGTTTCCACTAGAGATGGGCAAAATGCCTCATGGCTCATGAGGCATAGCTCTTTCTTACAGTGCAGCGCCTGAAAAAAGCACAGCATAGTCTGTGAGCGAAAGCTTTCGTTTGAATAAACTTAATGAAATGCGAAGCGAACAGTGTACTGAGAGTACGGCGCAACACTGTAAAATACTCTTAAAAAGAGCGATCAGTGGTGTGTCATGAGGCATTTTGCCCATCTCTAGTTTCCACCTAGCTAGCCGATACCCTTAAAATACTGTACCCCTAAAGTACCGGCATTTGTTAGAAAATTTTAATATATTTAGCTATTAAACGAAAAAATAGTCTTATATGTCTAATTACTTTCGTTCTATTCACATGTAATTTATGCGAGCGTTCATTCCTGAGCAGTGCTGGGTAATTCATGTCTAATCCCTACATAACATTCACATTATATATGTGCGGTAGTAGCAATAGCAAATAATGCATTAGCAAATTATATAAATAGTATGAACAGCATGTGTGCCTAACGGAGGACAAAATCATCGCATTTTTGATAATTACGGCCTCTGGACCCTGCCACATTTTAGGCTACGGCACGCCTATGCTCATGCACCGTAATATTCTTTTCATTTGTCTTTCAAATATGTTTATTTCAGTGATTTCGCGTCAGATGTGTTAATTATTTGTGTTTATTTTAAAACATCTATTTTCTCGAATTTTTTTTTTAATTTATTTTGTCAATATTGCACTTTTGATTTGATTTTAAATTCCTTTGGAATTTGCTTTGTTTTCTTTTTTTTTTAATAATCCAAACTGACGTATGTTTAATTTTTTCAAATAAATTTTACCACTAAATTAATGTTGGGGCTTTGCTCAAAAATGTGTACTTGGTAAGCACTATCATAAACCAATTTGAATGTATCGCCATAAGGCCAATACTTTTTCTTCCTTACTAAATATGTTTTCTTCGAGTTTGACGATATTGCCAAAACCCGCACCAAGTTAAGGTAACTGGCGGATTTGGCACGCGGGAGATGCTAAGGCCTGACATCAAACAAAATCTTACACTAACGGCAGCTCGGCGGAGTCAGCCGTCATAACATAGATTCAGGATCACAACTGACATCAAGACTCGAGTAAGCATTCAATTTCTGGGAAATTGATATAAACAAAAGAAAGGAATGATGGAGCATGAGGAGCATGTTGAAAAGGCAGCAGAAAGAAAACCCACCAAAAGGGTCTTCAATTTTCTTTCTGCGAATGCTGTGCTGTAGCTTAAAAAATATTTCTTAGCCTAAAGCGACCTCTTAAAAAGTTCTCAACAACAAGGCGAAAATTCTAGGTTCTTTCGACAAGAAGATTCCATAGATTAATCATAAAAATTTTAGAGACTTACCTCCATGTTAGATCCGTGTGTTCCCACTTGGCTCCTTGTATCACATAACGCTTTAATCTTCTTCGACGTTTTCGATTGTCTGATGAAAAATCAAAAGATTCACTCTGATCAGGTAAACCACATCGTGGTTTACGCAGTAGCTGAATAGTTTTCGCATCGATTTCTCCGGTTACTGGTATGTTACCGAAACGCTATGGAAAAATATGAGAAAATATGTTGTTAAATATTTCTTTTTATTTCATTCTTTGATAAAAAGTATGTTTTAGTGGATTGGTATTATTGTAGTGTAACACGTTGTTTTGACGTTATATGCTGTAATGTTTGAATGAAATTAAATGCACGCAAGAGATAAAATACATTTTCTTTAAATTGTAGGTAAGATTTTTTACTAATTTTTAATTTAAAATAATTTTCGAATAGTACCTAATTTGAATAATTATTTTGCACTTAGTTCATAAAATATTACGAAAAATATATTCGATAATCAAATAATTTGTAAAAGAAAGTTCATGACAAACCTGCAAATTTCGTATGGCAACTTTAAATTGCTCCTCTGTTCGCAAATTTCCCGTTTCAATATCTGATTTTGGCAAATATCCAAATTCCATTAGATAATTGTGCTGAAATGAAAGAGAAAAAACATCAAATAATTTAACAATTTTAAATATTTTTCTCGCAAAAACACACTATTTACTATGTTTTTCACTAAACGCTAAACTAAATCGTGAAAAAAATTGTTTTGTCAGCAACAACCACTAAAGTCAAGTCGAACCAAATCGAGCCATAGAACTTTCAACTGCATTTCCTTTTTATCTTCTTTATGTCGAAATCGAAAAAAAAATAAACGAAGAAGAAGAAGAAGGACTGACTGACTGAATCGACCAAAGTGCCGTTGCAGTTGAAAGTAAGTTTCCAAGTGGTTTTTTAATACAAGAGGAAGCCAAAGAATGCGAAACTGTTTGCTGATTAGAGTTCTGAAGTGGTCATCTTGAGGTTTGGCTTGTTGCCGCCCGGCCACAATACATAACGTGTTGTTTGTCGAACTAAACTGAACTGAATCCGTTCAAGTTGTTGCAAGCAAAACAATGGCTAATTGTAAGTAACCAACTCTCGAATAGCCTTTAGCGTTGATATATCGCCTAATTAGTTATGTAGTTGACGTGCAACGTTGCTGCAATTGTGTATTTGTGTTTTATGGGACATTGCATATGTATTATTTTTATTATTGAAAAATGGCGAAATATTAACTGTGCGTTAAGGATATGTGCGTTCGCATGTTACTATTTTTGCGCACGCTATGGAAATTATGTGGTAGATTGCTTAACAGGCTCGAGCTGCAAAAAACTACTATGCATTTTCTGCGGTTGAAACAAAGAGTCGTATTTCAGTCCTTCTTTTCGAAAGGTCATAGTTTCAATAAAATTAACAATTCTATAGTTATCCACGTGTTTATCGGACCTTAATAAAAAAAAGCAATAACTCAAAAAGTATTTCAATGAATTTCAAAGTTTCCTTTGTCGATACGAATAATATATGGCTAAAATGTCACATATTATGCAGTTCCGTAGTCGAAGTCTTTTCACATACTCACAATTTATTCGATTTAATAGCCGCGGAAGCGAAAGAAAAAGTAACTATTGGAAATTCATAAAGAACTCGAAAGCCAAATGAACTCATTCTCGCTGATCACAATCTACGAACTTCTCGTAGACTAATCAATTCCGGCTGAGTCGACACTTTTCCAATTACGAACGCACTTTATCATTCAGTGACTAGTAATACCAATCAATTCATTCAATTAAATGTGTTTACGAGTCTAATTCGATTCTCGAGCTTCTAGTCAAGATGATTGTGAAATCACAATGAATTCCCATTCCTTCTGCCGCCGACGACGATGGGACAAACTTGAATGAAAGCTTACATAATGGATGCACAATGCATTCCGGGAGGCTCCATCGTCCAAGTCACCGAGATGAGATGCTGTGTATGCAATGCACTCAAAATATTGGAAGCTACTTGAAAATGACAACGGCATATGCAGTGATTAGACGATGCCGCGTCACAAGTGGAAGATCTTACTGCCTGGACTTTTGTTACATTTCATTTGCTCGGTTCGGTTCGAAGCATTGAACTCGAATTGATCTCTGACCATAATTAAGAAATGATTGTGTTGCCTAAATGGGTCTCGTAGGCTTTGTGTAGGTAATGCAAAGTGCATTTGCAGGCGACTTTAATGAGCTTTTGTGATGTGATTCAGCACAATGGCAATAAAATGATGAGTGATGTTTGTGGAGTAGGAGAGGTATTTTGTTCCGGCAGAAATTACTAATCAATTCAAAAGAAAATTGAATTTATCGGTGTTATTTTTCCAGGAAAATGTATGGTTACATTGTTGAGTTCGCAGAATAGTTATAAATTTAGAGATAAACATAAAATCTAAACAAAGTGACAAATTGAGGCTGAACGAAACTATATAAGCTGAATATTTTAAGCTTCTAATTTATTTGGGTGCATTGTTTAGCATTTACTCAAGATAAGCAGCAGAATCAGATTACAAAATAGTTAGATTAGAAAAGATTAGAAAAGATTGTATTTTTAGAGTTTTTTTTGTACATTATTAATCTAATTTAAGTACTACAGTGGACGCTCGCAAATCAGAACTTTCGGAAACTAGAATCTTTCTTATCCTGATAAAGGTGCAGCTGGTTTCAATGCAAATGATGGTTGGTTCACGAAATTTAAACATCGCCACGGCATTTTTTATTTGAAAATTGGTGGAGAAATTCTCTCTAATGATGTCAACGAAATCGTACCATTTTTGAGGAGGATATGAGCAAAGGTAGCTGAAATAGGCTTATTCGATACACAAATATATAATGTGGAAGAAAGTGGATTATTCTTTCGTTGTCTACCGGACAGAACATATGTTGCTGCTTGTGAAAAAAAGGCACCTGGCTTCAAAAAAACAAAAGGAACGTATTTCCTTTTTGTTGGAGCAAATACAGATGGATCGCACAAGCTTAAGCAATTGGTAATTGGCCAAGCCAAAAACCCAAGATGCTTCACAGAATTCGAAAACCCACTTCACTGCGACTATTCAAAAAATGCCTGGATGACGTCTCGAATCTTTCATGAATGGTTTCACAGGATATTCGTTAGCGAATTGAGTTCGTTAGTTGCTGATTTATTTCATGTTTTTAAATGATTATGATTATTCAACGGGTTTTTCGCTTTTCGGCGGAAAATAATTTGCCTCCGAAGGCTCTGCTGCTAATTGACAATTGCTCTGCTCACGCACCTATTGAAAAACTGTAAAACGAAGACGGCAATATAGTCGCATATTTTTTCTCTCCCAACGTAACCGCAGCTGTGCAACCAATGGACCAAAACCCTATAAAGATGACAAAGCTCATTTACAGAAATAAGCTGCTATAATAATTGATTGCCGATGGTGGTGAACTAGACAAACGCTTAAAGCGACATACTATCCGCGACGCGATAGTCATACTGAAGCAGGCTTGGGATGAGTTGACGTAAGAAATTTAAAAAAAAGTCTTGGTCCAAACTGTTGAATTGGGACGAAAAAGAATTTGACAGCGAGGACGATTTGCTTCTTGCTGAATTTGTGCGAGCAAATCGAGATCAAAACGAAGCGGAACTCCTCGAAAGAAACCAATCTCTTCTAGCAGCTATCGTTCTCAACCACTTCGTCACTATTGAGGATATCCAAACATAGAATGAAGACATCTTTAATTGCGAATCCGATGAAGATAATAGTAATGACGAGGCTTCATATAGCAGCGATGATAATGTTATCGATGTCATGCCGATTGTTCCTTATTCTACAGCTATCGAGAGTGTTAATAATTTAATAAAATGATGAAAAAGAACTGAACTGTACTCTGCTAAGCACATGACATCCTTACTAGCCATCCGTAACGACATCGTGGAATCAAATTTTAAAAAGAAATCCAAAAAACAAACAAATATTACTGATTATTTGTCGAAAAAAAGCTTAATTACTAAATAATGTAAAACAAAAGAGATAATATAAGACTGAATTACTTGAAAATAAAGTATTTTAAACTAGTTTATCTATATTTGTAACTTTCTGTGACAGTTAAAAAAGACGTCCAGAAACTAGAACATTTCAGGAATTAGAACTACCCGAAGCACAAACTGGTTCTAATTTCCGAGCGTCTACTGTATTTACAATAAAAAAATTACTAACTAGCAGCTATAATATTTTGGCCTGCTGGCTCTTGATATTTTTATTTTTTTTATTTTTAGCTTTTGAATTTTATTTTAATCTTACACGCTAATTATCATACCCAGTCGTGTACACAGTGGCTGGGCCACTTAAAATCTACCTTACGCTATGACTTAAGTCTAACTTATACCTAACTAAAACTAACTTAGCCTAATTAGACCTAATTCCTTATCCTAGGTCTTATATCTAGCCTCTTCTATTCGTTGGCAGGCCTACATAATTAAAAAGCGCATCCATGAGCTGTCGTTGACATGCTATTTTCGCCGGGCGCATAAATGGCTCATTAGAGCCACCTGTACGCCCAAGTGACCGTATCAGTCCGTTCTCATGTCCGTCTGTTAGTCCGTAGAATCTTGTCGTTAATTCTAAACCCGGTTCCTAAACGGCTTCAGTCCCGACTCCTCATACAGGAGAAGGTTCTTCAGCCACCTTTTAGTCACCGGGTTGTAGAACCTACCAGTACAGTAGCGGAGGATTCTCCTTTCGAATACCTCCGCTTCTGCCATGGCAGTTTTGGAACAGGTAATCCAGGATGGGGAAGCATAAGTCAGGATAGGCCGGATCAGAGTCTGGTAGCAAATGGTGCGTTGATCTGATGCGTTGAAATGCGGACTTAGCAGCTCTGGTTTTACGCCGCACATAAGGATTGAAATTCAGGAATTCGTGGAATTCAGCACCGAGGTACTTTAGAGATGAGATTGGAGTAATCTTAGAGGTTCCGAACGAGACAGCGAGTTTTTTTGGCCTTGTTGCGGATTGTTTGAGCTCCCCGATAGGAAGAAGGATTGCGAAATACACAGAGTTGTGTCTTACTGCTATTTGGTTTGATGCCGCATTCGTCAAAGTAAAGACTTAGTTCTGCCAAGTAGTATTCCAGGATCTTCGCTGCTTTGAGCGGGTCGATGCAAATAAGAGCGTGTCGTCAGCATATTGGAGGACTTGGACTTGAGGTTGGCTTGCTGGAATAGGAAAATCAGCCGTGAATATTGTGTAAAGAATTGGTCCAATGACAGAGCCTTGTGTACTCCTGATGTCACAGTCCTTTTGGTAAAATTTGCTCCATTAGATGAAACAAATCAGCTCTGTAGTCAACAGTTGAGTGTATGAAAACAAGGCTGATTATACTCAGCGCAGCGTGTCACTATCTATACACCAGATAAGAAAGATTGAATTATGTTTTTCTGTGCTCTCAACGCTCATCTAGTCTTGTTTTTTAAATGTATCCCCCGATTTTCGAGCAATTGTTTCCATAAAAATCTGCATCAGCAGTAGTGATTGAGTTATTTTTGCATTAAAAAAAAATTTCAGATTTAATTTTTTTTTTTTGAATACTAGTAGCATCTCTGATGTTTGGGTGCTTGATACCATGATGATCCCATGTCTCCATGGTCTCAAAACTCGAAATTACTGATTTCCAAAATACTTCCGTTTCTTCTTTCCAATTTTGTAAACTTGTAATCTTTTAGAATTATCTACCTTTTGCTAATCGTTTTAACAATCATGCTCTTTGGCGGACAATCGTGGACCTTTTCAATTTCGTTATTTTAGAAATCTCTTGACTTGAAGAATGGATGAGAATGGATGGGATTACTTTATTTTTTACTATCTGAGAAATGCAAATAACAAACACCTCATTTACAAAATTATTGTATCATAAAGTAGAATTTCGCATTGAAAATAAGGAGTAGAATTATCTCAAAAGGATCAGAAGTGCAAAATAAACAAGTACACGTGTATGACCACACTCACCTTCGAATCGTAAACAAATATATTTACCTAAAATAAAGTCATATAAAGTCTTAAGTATATTCAGATTGAAGCTTCGTGAGTTGCTAGCATCTCCCATAAAAGCTGCGGTGAAACATGAGTGGAAAAACAAATTAAACAGAGTAAATCGTGTTTAGCAGCTCCTGCTAAAAGGAGAAATTATGAAGCGTTAATTTGCAACGCGCAGCATTTTAATCTTTTATCTTTTTTCTAACAGCTATATTATATTTTAAATTTCATTTGATTTGGTTGGTACATCTTTGATTTTATATTTTTTGCCAATCTCATAAGTTAACTTCTTGTTTTTGGCCATTTGACTATTCGATGAATATCAAAATTATTGAAAATTTTTCGTACTTTCTGGTAAATAAGGTATTCTCTTTATTTCTTAATCTGCGGAAATTAATTATAAATATTTTTCTGCATATTATCTTCGAAAGAATTCTTTCCATTTGAATAATTTTTGAATTTAGAGACTTATTTTTGCCAAACTCCTTTGATTGATCCCTTTGACCATCAAGATCGAATTTCAAGGCTGAATCGCCTGTAAATTGTAGGTAATTTAGTTTACATTCACGAGCTTCATTAACATTAGGAATTGTGTTAGATTTGTTATTGCATGATTTTTTATTGTATAACTTTTTAATTGCATGATTTTTTAGGGTATTTGGATATAAGGCGCGTCTAATACAAGTTTCATCACCCTAGATTTTCCTGTCTAATCCTACGGTTTTTGTGAATTCGTAAAAAGCGTGAAACATGTAAATAGTACTTTTATATCTTCTACTAGCAGTGGCCGTAAACGCATTATCCTTTTCAAACAATTTGTAGGACCTAATTCACATATTATGGTGTTCAGTAAATAAAGATGCTACAAAAACAGAAAAATAGCCACGAATGATCCTGAACAAGAAACATTCATTCTGGTGAAACATACGTAGCTCCATAAGATGCATCTTTAAAATGTGGGTATCAGTGAATCTTTACTGTAATGTAGTCTAAAAGATTCTTCAAATATATAGAATAAAATTCAGAAAAAAGGACCCGTCCAATTACTCGAAAAATGGTATGAAAAGTAGATGCTGAGTCCATTTATGTGAGTTTTCTGATTATCGATTGAAAATGAACATTTAATATCAAAATTCAACCAAAAGTGCCAAACAAAATATTCAATAGAAGTCAGGATGTAAACAGCAGTCTCCACTTTCTAGAATATATGTTAGTATATAGCTACAAAGAAAATGGAATGACAAACCTCTTGCAATTCTTTAATAAAAGACATCATTTTTTTAACTTAATTTAACTAAACTCTATGCGCAATGGTATCTTAGTGCGTAGTAGTCCTTTGCGTGACAAAAAGTGCGTGACAAAAAGTGCCTAAAAATATACGGAAGTATATCCTTAAAGTAACAAATTAATTATTATTTATCTCTACTGCTGATCATTTCACTTATATATTTCTACTAACTATTTAAGATTATTCCATACACCGCTCCTTTATTTTATTTATTTGGTTCCTCATTTTCAAAATGAGTTTAGGTCAGCAAAAAAAAATCTAGAGGCCGTAAATGGTGTTTTTTAAATCAATGTTGGCGGAATAATATTTGACCTATGGTAAAAAACTCAATTTACTATTTTTGATAAAATACAGGATTTCAGTAAATCATCAGATAAAAACTTCAAATAAGAACAAACAGTATAAGATAATTTGATTCATAAATCAAAATAAATGTTGGTTTTCAAAACGTATGAAAACGTTAGTGATCTGCACTGTTGAATTGTGAACTAAAAACCAAATAAAAGTCAGCCAAAAGATTCCTAAAATATTTGTTACATGCAATCAAGAAAAGTCACATAACGCTAAAAAAAATTCTAAAACAACGTAGCAATATCTACAGTGGGTAAAAAAAAGTTAAGGCACGAACACTTAGTAACAACAAAACACCTATTTTTAATGCGACTTTAATAATAAATGATTGTGTTTTTGCATTTAATTAAAAGTGTTGCATGTTTACTTTAAGAACAATATAAAAAAAACCGGTAACAAAGCAAATTCCACAACATTAACGTAACATTTTTCAGTGAAGTACCAAAATAGCACAAAAAAAGTTAAGGCACAGCGCAATTTTATCTGAAATTATTTCAATTGTTTTAAAGTGATCAATTTCAAAAAAATTAGCGTACATAGCTCTAATACTTTGTCGCTATTCCATGCATTTTTATCACTTCTTTCAGTCATTTCGGCATCTTTTTCGTAATTTTTTTGCAAAAAGAGGAAAATTTTAATAGCATTTGGACAGTTTACAAATAGCCCAAAGCTGACATTGCTCCAAATTGTGCTTCGGATCGTTGTCCTGATACAGGCCAAAATTGTATAAAGTGCCTAATTTTTCAGCAATTTTCTTTAATGTTTCTTTAAGAATATCCATGCAACAGGTTTGATCCATCATACCGTTCACAAAATCTATATTTTCAGGACCAGATGGCCCCATACAGTTCCATAGCATAATGTTCTCTCCGCTGTGTTTTAGAGTGGGAGTAGTATGATTCCTCTTAAATTCTGTAATAGGCTTTCGCAGAGCATATCGCCGTCCATCAGATCCAAAAATATTAATTTTTACTTCAGCAACAAAAATTATGGACTTCCAGAATGATTTTGGCTTTTTTACGAACTCTTCAGCAAAATGTTATTTAGCAATTTCATTTTTTGTACTAATATAAGGTTTACTAAGGCACATACTGCCCTTAAAACTCGCTTTCTTTTTTACATTTCGAATAGTTTGAGTTTGAGTTTCAACTCGTTTTTTACCTTAATTTGTAAAACTCGGACACTTAGTTTAGGGTTTTTCTTAATTTTTCTGATTATCTCTTTTTTTTTCTCGCTCAGATAAGATTTTAGTCCCTTCTGACCGATGCTTTGTTTCAAACGATTTGGTTGATTTATATTTTGTTATTACATTTCTCACTGTAAAGCTTGATTTTCCCATTAGTATTGCAATCTCAGAATATGCCATTCATGTTTTCCAACGTCGCAAAAAACATTCACGGATTTTTGCACCTAACGATTTCCTTTTCACACTCATTTTTAACAGCACCCTCAATAAAATTACTTTTTCAAAACACTTTTCAAGCTAGACTGAATAGAAATATCATATTTTCATGATTTTAAAAGTACATTTAACGGTATTTTTTTCAGGAATTCCAAATAATTTCAGATAAAACTGCGCTGTGCTTTAACTTTTTTTGCGCTATTTTGGTACTTCAGTGCAAAATGTTACGTTAATCTTGTGAAATTTGCTTCGTTACCGGGTTTTTTTATATTGGCTTTAATACAAACATACAAAACTTTTAATTAAATGCGAAAACATCATAATTTCCTTAACTTTTTTTACCCACTGTATAATCAGATGAAAGAAGGCGATTGAAACCTGAGAAAAATTACGATCATGCCTTTCTTACTGTAAAGAAGATTTTTCGAAACACTTTTGAGAGTCGTACACCAAAATAAAAAAGGTATTTAACAAATAGACTCTGAAAAAGGAGTCAAATCACTTCCACAAAGACATAAAAAACACAAGCGTCATTTTTACTTGAAAACACACTGCTTTCTATTCACAATTCGTTTCCGTGAAATGATGCCCCTTATTACATGACTACAGAGTTCTGAGAAATCTAAATATTTCTGGAAACTAATTGATATCAGGTACTGTAAATAAAATTCAACAAAAAAAAATGTATTTCTTCGGCATGTGTGGTGTATTTTGTAGTATTTTGTGTTCAAAGTTTACGAATCAGTCATTAGGAATCAGTTTATCGCCAATGAAATTTCAAACTTTGAAACCGAAAAAAGCTGTTACCGAACTAATCCAGCTGTCAACTGAACTTTCGCATTCATCAGTCAATATATCAAATGACACTAGCGTTTAAAAATATTTCCTCGCTTCAAAACACAACACCAAACTGTCCTTGCCGCTTTCAATAAGCAATTCTAAATATACTCAAAGCTCCCGTTTTGGATCAACTAATCGTTTTTCATCATCCATATGTCAGACTAATACACCCCCAGAATATTTCGTATTATTATTCCTGACTCCTCATTTACACAAAAGTCTCCCCTGATACTGTACCAGATTTATGACATCAAGCCAATTTGTAGTATTTTTTACCGTTTTCATATGTTCTACACAAGACGCGACTGAGAAAAGTCAATACTCTAGATATTGGACGTTGAAGTGAAGAAAAAAGATTTATTTAGCTTAAGAGCTGTGAAACTCTCACAGTTTCTCAGTCGATTGCGGAATTAACGAACGCTGCTCAGGAGTGTAAATCTCAACATTGATTTCTTAGACAAATTACAGATGGATATTTATGGTAGAAATCCATGTTCTAAGAAGATTGATGGTTTTATTGTATTAGGTGCCATTGTGGTATGGCGGTTGCTGAAGAAATGAGAATGCTTGAAAGTTTTGATTCTTGACATCAGGAAATTGAAATCGTTGCGAATTGATTGGCCAGTAAAATTTTAACACACCATTTGAAAAATTCTTTGTTTTGATTTATGGATAGTTACAAATTTATTTTGGATTTTAACTTTTCGCAGTTGGAATTTTAGAGTTAAGCAGTTCTAATCTACAGCAGCTCAGCAGTTTCATATGCTTTAAATCCCTTGCAGTAGCGATAAAAATATTTCGCTTTCAAAAATATCTTAAGGGGTAACACCTATGTAGAAATTTCAAAAAAATCTATTTGTTTGTTTTTGCTAAAATGGCAGGGAAACATGTCTAGAATAACGTCTTGAGTTATTTTCAAAAATAATTTTTTTTTTTCCGAGTTATGAGCATAAACGTTGGACGCCCCACCGTGCGGTCGGGGCCTATGCGGCGCGCGTAAGGCACGCTCTGCTCCAAAGTCCTTATACCTACCACAGGTATCCGTTAGCGACTTTTCTCATTAGTAAATTACCATTCAGTATGACAGGAAGTAGACCAACATTTGCCACAAAAAAGGCAATAAATCCACAAAGCGAAAACGAGAAACGTGAAAGAGCCGCCCTTTGTTTTCAAACTTTAAATGCGTTTTTCTCGAAATCACATTTTTTGATACGGCCCGCACGATTATTCAGCCAATTGTTATCCGATCAATTTGAAATTTTGGTGCAAGCTTCACAACATCATTTTCTATGGAAGTACGTACGATTTTGTTGATAAATTGAAAATTGTCATTTTTACGGCTGATTTTAAACGATTTTTTTTTACAAATTTTTTTTTTTCGCAAAACCGTACGCCAATCTTTCAAAATTCAATATTTTTGAAAACCCGTACGTACTTCCCTTGCTTTTAGTTCAAACTTTAAGAAAAATTTTGATTTTTGTGTTTCAGACCATTTGCGACGACGAAAAGTTGCGGGCCGTTGATGCATCTTTGAAAAATCGTCTGATGCTCGTAGCCTGGTACAGCCGCCATTTTGTATTTTAGGACGTTGTAAAAATTAATTTGTATACTTCAAAACATGTATAATAAAGCCACTTAATTATTTTTTCAATCAAATATAAAGTTTCCTTGGAAAAAAATGCAAAAAATCACCCTCGAAAACAGCGTTCCACATAGGTGTTACCCCTTAAGTCTAATTAATAGACGCAAGCTTTCCAAAAATATATTTACCCACATTGGGCGCCAGCTTTGAAACCGTTTTACAGTTAGACCTTGGAGTTTTTCATAAAAATTGTTAGCTAATCTATAAATTGTGCATTCAAATAGCTCTCTATCGTTACTGCTTAGGCGTAAGAACTTTAATTCTACCAAATAAATTTCACTTTTCTCTCAAATACTAAATGCAAATCCAAAGCTTCAACAGTAGTATACACTATCAGACTCAAATCACGTTCATAATCAAAAAAACGTTAAACATCCATCCGAACATAAGCTCACGACACCAGCCATCGAATGTGCTTAAGACATTTCTATTTATTTTTATCACTTTTATCATAAACCATGTAGCGGCATCCAATGATTCATGAGGCAATTGACATCGTCGACATATGGATATTTAATATGCATCGTACGATAGCAAGTAGCAGTGAAATAGACAACAAAACTAAGCATAAGCATAACCGCATGCGTTACGCATATCGTAATCAAAGATAGCTCCTTAGCTGGTGTCGCGAGAGCCAGGCAAAACAGGCAGCGGAAAAGGAAGTTCCTTACTGCAAAAATTCTTTGCTGATAGGTCTTGATAAGCTCGGTATGTTGAGCTCTGTGTCATAGAAACCATCAGCAAACGACGACAGCTCATTGCAGATACTCGATGCGAATTGCACTTGGCAGTAGAATGGATTTGAAATCGCATCTGTATCTGCATACGAAGACGACGATTGAAGAGTAATGGTCGGGGAATGTTGTTAATATTACATTAGGTAAATCATGTGTCTAACGTGTAGTAATTGGCGGCTCTGGTGGGCCTCCGATGAAGGTAAGGTATACAATCGATTTGATGAATGACAGAACAATGCGGTTACGATAGACGATTAGTGAGATTGTTTTGAGTGTCAATCGATTTCACGGACGATTTGTCCGTTGTTAGCTTGACAGGAATTGGTAAGATTGTTTGCAACACTGTTGCAACCGTGTTTTTTTATTGATGTGATTAAAATGATTGAGTAGTAGTTTTATGCGAAGTAGATTTTTACTATGATAATTGATAGAATTTGCTAAAATGATTAATGAATAATGCACCGACAGCATGTCATGATACTGAAGCAGAAAATTTTTCAGTTATTTTGTCACCTTCAGCAGTATCCCGCTAACTTACAAATATACTTTAACCAAGCCAGTAATAAATATAGAATATTCTCGGCAGAAAACTGACTGAAAATAATGCAGGCTTGCCTAAGGGTCTGCTATTACCTGCAGAAAGCTAGCTCGTGCCCTCCTTCAACGGTGAATTAAGCGGGCTAGTGCAAAAGCGTCAGGGTGGTAGCGTGCGAGGATCCACATTCGGCAGAACTCCATAAGCTGGCAGCTTTCAAGCTGGGAGAGCTTTGGTCAAACTGAAGGTGGTGTCCAAAGACAAAATCCCCAGGGAGCCAGATATAGGGCATGGATTTCCTGCTTCGACTCCGATTCAAAGGAAATTTTGGAAACCATCTGGACTTCTTACTCTGATCTTCCGACGAAGGATTGGAAGGTTTCAAAAACTGGAGAGCTCTCTTTATTTTAAATGAAGAGGCAGCACCGGTGTTAGTGGTTTGACATGGAATTATTAAATACGGAGGCGAAAAATCGGCCTTACGCTTGTACAGAAGTGATTGTTCTAAGGGATTTGGGTCGGACGATCGTGAGAACGACATAAACCGAAGCAAGTAGCTTAAGAACCGGTGGAGTTTTTCTGCAAATGACCTTCAATTGTTCAGCGGAAAAGAAAGAATCTGATGCAAAACCCCCTTTCCGACGATGGGGTTAGTGTTGATAATACCTCTGAATCTAGTGGTTGTCTAGTCATTCTGAGTCTGCGAAGAAAGGAGATAGCGTTCGAGGAGGACCTGGACTAAAGCATAATTGGTAATAGTGTAAGTACTTTTATTAATCTTTACCATTGCAAAGCTGCAACGGCTGCACAGCTCCTTTGCTTGTCAAAGACACGAGAATGAGCTAATATTGATCCTAGAATTACGTACTGCAAACAACTAAGTTTCTAATGTACGAACCAATGAATACAGGCTTATAATAATTGATGGATGGGAGAAACCACGAATCTGTATTCTTGCTAAAAATATCATTGATGTTTTTGTTTTTCATAATTTCTTTCACGAACCAATCGGAGTTCTTGCAGTTTTATTTTCTTTTACACTGCACACAATCCTGGCACAGATCCTGCTATGGCATCGTTAAGAAAATGGTAGTGGCAGCCATGATTCGCGTGCCCTTTATTCTAAGAGCCAAATTTAGCGTTGATCGTGAAGTGTGGGGCAGCTGCAACACAAATGGTCGGGGTTTTTACTTTGGCAAACGACATATATAGAGAAGTTCTTTGAAGAGAGATATTCTTGGCCTACGACATACGGAGGGAAGTTTCTGACGTTACATTTGCACACACGTTCGTTTTCTGGTCAAAGGTGTCTGCATAAAGCATAGTACTGAGTTCGATTTCACGTGAAATTTTCATACAAAATTTCACGTGAAATTGGTTTCGGCGAAAATTTAGCTTGAAAATAAGCAAGTTTGGTACTGTGTTCTTAGCATGAAAAGTTGCTTCGAAGTTGCTTTTGCTTCGAAAATATAGATGGCACTGAAACATGTCTCCAATCATTTCACGCCAATTTAGTTTGTGCAGTTCATTCTTTCGAGCTAAAAAGTGACATTTGGTGTTTCAATTTGAAAATGGAGCAGTACAAATGTCTTTCCAATAAGAAAATCGATCGGAAAGTGAAATTCTTGACATTTTATCCGTCAGAAATGAGCATTGTCTCTGCTTTTTTCCATTGCCAAAATTTTCGCTCGAAAGAATGACCAGATAATGGAGACATGTCAAAATTTCACGTGAACTCGAACTCAGTACCAGCCTTAATGTGGGAAGCTGCAGCTCAACTGAACAGGTAGCACTTATTAACATGAAATAACTGGTCAGATTTTCTCTAGCAGTTCCTCCAGGAAGTATCGATTCCTACCAGGATCTGGATCAAGCGGCCAACACCCCAATTGGTGCTCTCAACTCTCCAGTTAAGGCAACGTTTAATACATCCAAAGCCAAATGGAAACCAAAACCAAAGGGAACCCAAAGCCAAAAGAAACGCAAAACCAAAGAGAATTCAAAGCCAAAGAGAACTCAAAACCAAAGGGAACCCAAATCCAAAGAGGACCCAAAGCCTCTATGGTAGAATGTGTAAGTCACCTCCCTGCGGGGAAAGTGCAAGAAAGAATTTAACAGATCACTGTATAAAACCAAAGTGAAGGCTTTTCAACAGTATATTCAATAGCCTTCACTTGCTTTTTGAAAAAAACAGGTCCTCATAGAGATCCTCTGTAGCAATATAGGCTGCCTCAATGAAACATATTGCCTACGTGGTATAAGCTTAGCATCGGTATAGATTTTGGGGTGCGTCCAGAGCTCTGGTGACCAGTGAACTAAATTTTTGCCGCTTACATCCAACAATCTATAGAAGTTTGATATATAATACTTTTGCGGGAAGATTTTTAATGCACCTGGCAAGAAAAAAGAGTTGTGTTTATTTCTAGAGCAGGAACTATTTCGCATATCAAGCCTAATGGGCCATTTACACAAGCGTCCATGCGTCCGCGCGTCCAAGCGTTTTTAGACTACACGAGTCAAGTCAACTCAAATCCAGTTTTTTGAAGGCGGGGCTAAGGCGATAAGTGGATGGATTTTACACGCTTATGATGATGTTTTTTTGCTCCGTACAAATATATTGGTAACAGAAAGTTGTATGTATTTATCCATATGAGAATATATACCTACATATATATGTTTGTGTCTAGATTTTCAGATGCATTCAATTTGTTTTCGTAATAGTCATGCACGTAAGGATGCAAAATATATATTATCCACATCATTATATAAGAAAATAATCATCCACAAAACATATATTTAAATGATCACCAACAAATCATCTACACATGCCACTGAGCGAAAGAAATCATTTTAAAATGTATTGTACATGAATCAGCATACTCCACCTCCTTCGCTTTAGACCCGCCTATATAAACAAAATCAAATTGACTCGTGTAAGCAAAACACGCTAGATCGCATGGACGCGTGGACGCATGGACGCCAATGTAAATGGCCCATATGTGCTATCGTTAAAGATGTCTTAACTCTGCCTTGCCGAAGATTTGGGCAAGGACCATCGGATACTACTCTAAAATGTTAATCGATACAACGTTAATCACGCAGTCACAGCATTCTTATATAAACAAAAATATGGTACAGCTGCTCTTCACGCTCTCACTGGGCGAATCGAAAAATCTCTCTCTTAAGGAATGTACATTTGCTGCGTTCCTAGACTTTGAGGGTGCCATTAACAGCATTGAGCCCGAAAAATCTTGAAGCCACTTGTGGCGCTGAGTGCTGGCATCCAGCTGATATCATTTACCAAGCATCTCTTTTGATACAGAATCAAGCATCTCCTTTGATACAGAATCAAGCATCTCCTTTGATACCTGGCAAATCCTTACTTGCGCACCGCAAGGTTGAGTCTATCCTATCCTGTTGTAGGACATTACGGTAAATACTCTGCTGAAAAAGTTAGTTAGTACCGGCTGCAAACCACACATAATAGAAGGGTCAGAAAGGTACTTATCTACGCCTTTGAAGAGATAAAGCACTTCCTTGATACAATTTAACGTTGGAGCTGGCATTGTGGCTTGAACATGAATGCCAGTTAAACACAACTAGTATTATTTACAAGAAACTGCAAAGTTCCTCAATATGACGAGCTAAATTTCAAAGCACTTTAGGCTGAGCTGAAATCAAGGGTCAATTATTTGGGATCGATCATCCACCTTGCTGTCAATTCAGGACATTTGCAAAACAATCATGGATGGTCCATAGAGACATGTTAGTTTTAAATCGCAGTGCTCTTCGCTGTGTCGTGGTCGTTCTCACAGTTATAGGACAGCATGGGCCATCAGTTTGGCGTTGGCCTCACTTGGGGCATCCTTCCTCTCAGGTCTTACCAAACTATACTTCGTTGACTTAAAAACTGTCGAGCAGCTTATCAAAGGAGCGACATGATACACAGCCAAAGGTGACTTTATTTTCAAATAAATAGGTCAGTTTCATTATTTATCAATACGGTTCATGATTGAAAATTTTCAATGCTGAATGATATTTAATTATATTTATCTTATCAGTTTTTCTGTCTGAAAGAATATCTGGATAGGTAAGAAGAAATAAATTTCCAGAAGGTGTGATACTGTAGGTGCGTCATTTGTCTGGATGCTCTGATCGTATCCAGTCGGGCATATACCAAATCATATCAAACCGAAAAAACCTACACTCGTTTGTGCATTTGTAACCATGTGTATGAGCTAATTGTTCTAAATGTAATAACCACCATCTATCCACATATTTTGTATGTGACATAAAATATAAACTTGTGAGTGAGAATTTTATTCGCTGAAAATATTATTTTATTGAATTGGATAAATATGATAGGAATTCTACATTAGTTACAAAATTTAATAGCTGCATTTTGGAAATGCGAGCGAGTGCACACTATGACTTATGACTACCACTGTGAGAAGCCAATTTGTTTTGTATATATTTAGTTGAGTGAATTCCACTGCGATTAATCTTTTAACAATTGAGAAACGAAAAGTTAGTCTGGCCAAAGATATAATTAAGATAGAGAGCGTAAAATAGAGATAGAGAACGAGAATAAAGATAGAGAACGTGAAGAGCTTTTTCACAGAAGTTGCCCGGAAAATCGGACCATGCTAAAGTTAAGTAAACAATGCCCAAGAGCAACTTGATTGCTGCTTCAATGAAACTTCCAACCTGGAGTTGCCGTATTTAATTGACAGGGTAGTTAAAACAAATGTTAACAAGCAAAATTTGAAGAAAAAAAATATTTTACAAAATACTCACTTTGTCTCTTTTGAAGTTTTGGAATATGATAGGTTTTTGTGTTTTTTTTCGCAGATATCGAGAAGTGAAATAAGTAGAGACCAAAATCGTTGAGGTATGATATTAAATCCCCTGCGATTTTTGAAAGTCTAGATAAATAACATAATTTTGCTCTTTTTTCTAGTATATGTTAGAGCAAAAATTAATATTTTTTCAATTACTTACAAGTGCAAAGAAATCACGAAATTTAACGTGAAAATATGAACTATTTCAGAATATGATTGCAATATTTAAGTCCGTAAAGGTAATAATGATGCAAATCATAAAAGTCTATAGCTTCAAGAATTATCAAAATAATAAAAATTCAATTCAATTCATACGCAAAACACTTGCCTCAATACATTCTACCACTCGTCTCCTGACCCCCATTTATCATTTACAAAAATTATTATCTATCCGTTTTCAATACCACTTAACACCTACCCTTCCTGAACCACTTCTATTATCAACCAATTGACACTAGATTAACTCAGCTTTATAGCCATAATATCGATAATTGAAATGTTATTTTCTTGTCTCCGACACTATCACTTCAAAATCTCTTCGGAATTTCCAAACAAAAAACATTCTTTCTTTTCCCATAAAACTATAGAATACAATAATTGCTTCCATACACATAACTCCTTTATTTTGCAAAAATCCATCTCATACGGTCACTTTCCTAATAAATTGCAAAACTTCTTCTTACGGCTCTGAAACACACACGCTCGTCCTTCCGAAATCGAAACTTTCTTTCGCAAGTAGTTTCAAATTTCGGATATTGGGAAGCATTACAGGGCGATTCGAGCGACAACAACAACAACAGCAACAACAACAAAATTGAAAGTAGCCGAAATCGAAGAAGGTCCGGCTGTGTCAGAAAATAGAAAAGTTCAAAGTAGGGACAGGATTCGAATGAACCTGTAGCTGGTGGACCTTCCGGCATGTGTAGAATTAGTCATATTAACGATGTTGTTGTCCCCATTCCCCCTCCTACTACTTCTCTTGCCGATACCAACAAGTTGTCTCTGAAGTCCAGTCCAGGCTGTTGTTAACTGATGGGCTGGCTGTGTAGTGTGTAGTGACTCTACTTCGGCACGGCGCCGATAAATCATCTTTTAATGGAATGGAAAGTCCAAAGCTGACATGAATCTCCACTTATGTCAGATTGAATGAAATTGCAATGCGGTGCGCTTTTTCCATTTGTAGAATTGAGTGTACAGTACACTTGTTTCGTGGTCAGTGTGTTGTCACATATATAATTTTATATATATATATATATATATATATATATATATATATATATATATATATATATATATTATTTCTTGGGTTCATTTTGATGTAACGGATTTTTTTATTATAACTAGACTCTCATTCTTATAATTTTCAAAGTTGAAAGAAAAACTGAAGTGAGCGAAAAAAGAGAAAAATGTTCCAAGTTTGGAGGACAACAATTGTCTCTTAATGTCTATAAAAAAAAATCAGCGTTAGTAATCATAAATATCGTATGACAACCTTTTTCGTCCTAGACAAATCACCCTCATCAGCCCTTCTTGCATATCGATTCCCGTAGTTCATTTTATACTTGGCCCGGGGAGAAAAGTTGATTGGACACTCTCGTTCTCTTTCCCTCTCTCGCTTTCGTCCTCAAGTTCTCACTCATCACATGACGACGCATTCGATAGACAACGTAATTAGATGAAATAAGTGGAATTAGGTTTCTTTCTGCTTTTCCACCAGCAGTTTGGCGTCGCATGTTTGCTTAAAAGGCGAACTCGATAAAATGGCGTGTACAACGGACCTCCCTCGTATGAGATGAAGTCGCGGTTGTGTGCTTTTGTCTTTCCTCGAAGCAATCAACTCTAATTCAATTGCTAGATTTAATTACGGCGAAGGAAATTGAAGTAAAATGGACCGTAACCGTACGAAATGGGGCAAGTCAAAGTATCTATCGGCCTGCCAGTGCTTGCTTCGTATAAATACTGCTAAGAAGGTTGAGTTTTTCCGAAGAATCAGGTTGCTTTGATTATTGATGCCACGGTGAAAGGTTCAAGAAGTGGATTTATAATAAAAACGAACGTAAAGATTTAGCGGATGTTCATTCAATTGCATGGAGTTGAAAGTTGAGTGTAATAGTTTAAAAATGACATTGGAGCTATTAGGCTGAGGACTTGTGATTATCTTTTAAAATGACTTTGTGTCTTCGGACTTTTCTTTCTTCGCTCCCGAAAACTTAACATTAAATTTACAATGGACAAAAATTTATCAACATCCCCAAACACATTTGAATGAAAGAAACTTTCACTGCTGTGATTCCATCAAGTTGCATTCTCGTCTTTTACAGCAATTAAGCGCTACATCACGTTGCAATTCAAATTTTTAGTTGCACAGCTGCCTCATTTTCCAAGAAACAATCTTTTACAGTACGCAAATCGAGCTCCATTTGACAATAATTCTGTATTCCAGGAAACCATTTAAATAATTTAAAACATTTAAAATGCCAGAAGTTCATCATAGTTTCGTCGTTGCACTTCATTATTCATAACTTTTCAATTTGTTTCTTGTAAACTGAGCACAGAGTGCTACTATGTGATGCAATAAAACTGTGAACCGTGAAACTTCTCTCTATGCAGAAAATTGTGATAACAATTCTTCAGCATTCGTTTTACAATTTTGCATAGTGTGTTTTTCCTGTTTTGTTTAACTATACAAAAGATGTTTGAATTTGTGTTCTTAAATGCTTAATTATAAGAATTTTGTAGGAGTTCTATTTGAGTACGTAGCGATCATAAGAAAATCTGGGGAAAATTTGATTGAGAGTTAGTAAATAGTATTCATCAAAAAGGAATACAAAGGTTGTCGTGGGATTACTTTACTTTAACCGAACCAATTACATACTGAGTACGAATATAATTAACACGTGAACTGCCACATTTGCCTACGAAACTACAGACCAACAACTCTGAAAAATTCAAGCTGTTCATTCTGGTCTTCTCTATACTTCAAAAATGCCTACATACTTTCTATTAATCCGCGGTAGTATACGTGGAGGATCAAGTCCGGGTTTCGATGGCATAACTGGTGAATGTCTAAAAAAATAAGTGGATTTGTAATAAAACCATTGATATACCTAGTTAACCTTAGTTTTAAATTGGGTATTTTTCCAGACATATACAAAACCACTATTGTGACTCCAATTCATAAGGACAAAAGTATACATGACGTAAAAAACTACCGGCCTATCTCTTTAGTATCTAATATAGCAAAAATTTTCGAAAAAGTAGCTAAAACGCGTCTAATGCTTTTTCTTAATACCCACAACATTATTAACGAAAATCAGTTCGGTTTCAGGGAGCAACGCAGCACTCATGACGCAATCGCACTTTTAAACAATTATATAATAGAGTCCATTGACTTAGGAAATAAGCCATTAGCTATTTTCTTAGACTTAGCCAAAGCTTTCGACTCCATTCCTCATAAGATAATTATTGAAAAACTATTCCCCATAAGATAATTATTGAAAAACTTGAATTTGGCATTCCACAAGGTACAGTTCTTGGACCAATTTTTTTCTTAATATATGTAAATGATATATTCGCATTGCAGTTAAAAGAGCAAATTATTTCATATGCCCATGACACTGAACTGCTAATAGAGGATACTACATGGAATGATGTAAAAGTTAGAGCAGAACATTGTTGAATTATTTTGAAGGAAGGGTTAAACCTTAACTCTCTCTCATTAAATGTTGATAAGTCAAAATTTATGACATTTAGCATTACACAACGCGGAATACCGACAAATTTAAAAGTTACCATTCACACAAGCAAATGTAATTCGTGTTGTGATTGTGAACCAATGCAACAAGTAACAGAAATCAAATATCTAGGTATTATATATAATTGATCAACATTTAAAGTGGGATAAACAAATAAACTATACAATAGTAAAAATAAGAAAAATTATTTCAATTTGCCTCGAAGTGCGATCATTCTTACAAATGGAAAACATAGGAACTTTTTATTTTGCTCTAATATATCCGATAATCCAATACGGCATAATCGCATGGGACAGCGCAACACAGAACGCACTCAAGCCGTTGTTTGTCATGTAAAAATTGGTTCTACAAATTTTATACCGCAAACCTAGACTTTTTCCCACCGACCAGCTCTTAAGAACTTGGAATATGCTCTCAATTGAGCAAATATTCTATATGATCTCCGCATTTCAAGTTTTTAAGGAATACAAACAAGGAAAACTTAGAGTAAATTCAAATTCAACAAGAGGTGGTGCTGACGTAATTATTATACTCCCTCGTAGACATACACAAATAGGGCAGGATCATTATTTGTACAGGGCATTAAGGTATATAATGTTTTACCAGAAGAATTAAAACAAGCATATAATTCGGATGTGTTAAAAAAAGCTAAAAGATATTTATTATTCTCGATAAAAGCAACACTTTTTAACATTAATTTCTGATATTAAATTGTTTGTTTTAATTATTATTTTACTTAATTTAAATATTATTTATAAACAGTACTATTTAGGCATAAAAGCAAAATGTTTTTCGCTTAAATATTTTTATTATTTTTCTTTATATATATTTTCTCAAAATTATCTTAATTTTATTTTTATATTTTACTTAAAATTATTGGATAGTTTTAAGTTTAATTTTCTTTTTATTTTTTCCCCTTATGCAAACTCGATTGATATGTGAACTAAGAGTTTTTTTCGATTTTTTTTTTGTTTTTTATTTGTTTTTTATGTAAATGGAAATGAATTCTAAAAGATAGTATCTGAACTAGATTGCACTTATATTAAATATCAGAAGGCGACTCCTCACCCCTGAATCAAGGTGCATTTTACCTTAAAAGGGGGAGTAGTGCATTGTAATTTTTATTTTTGAATTTAAAATTGTCAAATAATGTAAAAAGCACTATTTTTAAATAATAAAAAAAAAATTCTAGCTACCAAAAACCACACCACTCTCTGCGTAAAATTTCTTTACAACGACTAAACATTTCAATCATAATCATCATAATTTCTCCATTCATTGTCAATCGACCATTCATATTTCATACAAACACAAATTTAAATATTCTTCATCGACTTTTCGGTCAGAATCGCTTGCTAATGAATCGTATGGTTTGGTCTTGAATCATCAAATAACTCAAATATTCAACTACCGCCACCACAGTCAGCCAACAAACGAGCATTATTATTATTAATAAAATAACATTTATTTTTGTCACGTACAGTATCTTTGAAATTTATTGTTCGATGTTTAACGAAATGTCAGCCGTCGCCCAAGTCAATTTGTGAGTGACATCCTTCCTATACAGATATTTTATGCACGCGATAATGCTCGCATAACGGAAATCCATGTCGTCGTTGTTCGTGAAATTTATTCGAAAAGAACGGATTGGAAGCTTTTTACGATAAATATTTTTGTTTTTGTTTTGTTAAAAAAAAAAGTCATGTCAGTGGATGATTTAATGATTGAAGTTATTATCTATTTGTTCCCGGATAAGATTTATGAGCTTTGAATACGTTTTACAATTGATGGACTAACAGATCAAGATAATGTGATTGGTATGATTTTAAATTTAGTTTCCCGATACCTCTGTTAAAGAAGCAGGGGGAGCAAAAACAGAAACAGATATTAGTTTTACTTTGAAGCAGAATTTTCGAAGCTATGATATGTATGCGCACATTATTAACATCAAGAGTTGACCCACGTTGGGCGCCGTTTCTTAATCATGAAAATTGTATGAAAACCTAATAATTTAGAGCTGTGGTAGCTCCAACGGTACAATATTTTTCAATAGAATCGTATAACAGTATAGGTTCAAGAAGTTTCTTCGATTAATGTATTTGAAACTTTGCGACCTCCACAGATGGATATGACCTCCACAGATGAGAATTATCTCGTTTGAACCCTTCAAATTTCAGCATAATTAAGTAAATTTTTTGCTGATACATGTAAGAAATACATTGGTATTGTCATTTTAATGCATTAATTATTATTATATATGAAGTCTTGTTAAATCAAATATGACTTCTCTCTATGTATTCCACGTTCGAAAGTCCCAGCGAAGTCTCACGAAAATACTTAAAAAAAACCTCACATCAATTTGCTTAAGGAGTTAGTCCACTGTTAAACTGCTCCAAATGAACTTTTTTTTTAAACAGCTACCAAAAAAAAACTATTCAAGATATCGATTTGAAATTTTACATGCATCTTTATTGAAGTTAAGAGTTAATATTTTCATTGGAAAAAATTATTAGAAAACAAAATGGCGGCCGCCCCAATAGATCGCCGCAGCACCGCCGAAAAAAAAAGCAAATTGCGCCTCGTAAATTCCTGGACAAAATAAGCATCTGTGAACAAATTATCAAAAATATTTTATTAGTTTTGAGTATAAAGAACTGAACGGGCCTAAATTTAGAGCCCTAAAGCGATTAAAAAAAATGTGGTATACCTTTGAATCAAAAAAATTAATAAAAAAAATTTTTTTAATCAAAAAATTGTTTCCCAGATCGTAAAAAATTTTGTTTTTGTTCTTAATTTAGGCCCGTGCAGTCCTTTATACTCAAAACTAATGAAATCTTTTTGGTAATTTGTTCACAGACGCTTATTTTGTCCAGGAATTTACGAGGCGCAATTTGCTTTTTTTTCGGCGGTGCTGCGGCGATCCATTGGGGCGGCCGCCATTTTGTTTTCTAATAATTTTTTCTAACAAAAATGTTATCTCTTAGCGTCAATAAAGATGTATGTAAAATTTCAAATCGATATCTTAAATAGTTTTTTGTTGGTAGCTGTTTAAAAAAATAGTTCATTTTGAGCAGTTTAACAGTGGACTAACCCCTTAAGTTTTCAGGCTATTAATTTTTATTCATTTCATTTTTTTTACTATTTCCATTTTATTTCGACCTAATAATTTTCTCACTTTTAACTGCTCATGTTTTACTAATCGCAATTGAGTATTTTTCAAAATTAAAAAAAAGTTTTTCAGAAAAAATCAATTTGAAGCACAGAAAGCAAAAGGGTAAAATAAAAGATAAAACAAAACTTCAACGGTATTTCTGAAACAAAAAAACATTTAATCTTATTTCTACTTTAATTAATCTAGTTTTTTTTAAGTATTACGAGATATGTACGACCTGGACCTTAAAAAATTACGACCTTGTTGATTTTTTTTTAAGTCAAAATATTTTAAAAAATTGCTTTATACATAGTCGTGCCATAAGTTCTGTCACACGTATATGGGCAATTTTTGTATAAATGAAAAAGAGTTTTTGACAAAGGAAAATATATTTTATTTTGGCATACTAATGGAAGTAAAATAAGCAACAAATTATTCAAAGTGGCCGCCTTAAGCCATTACACAGCTCTTTAATCTGTTGGGCCAGTCATCGATAGCAGTACGCACTGTTTCTAGCGGAAAATTAGCTACTGCTTCTGTCAAAGATCGCTTAAGGCTCTCGATATTTGGGTGTCGTCTCGTGCACACCATGGACTCTAACTCCGCCCACAGTTTGTAGTCCAGGGGATTCAAATCTGGGCTCCCAGAAGGCCATTCCGTCGCCCTTATAAACTCTGGAATATTGGTTTCCAACCACGCTTGTGTGGTTCGAGCTTTGCGGGCTGGCGCAGAATCTTGCTGGAAAACCCAATGTCGGTTGTTGAATAGCGTAGAGTTCAGCGGCTTCACACATCCCTCCAGGATGTCCGTTTGATAATTTTTCGCTGCAGTTTTTACGCCTTTTTCGCAAAAATGAAGCTCGGTGACCCCTTCGTAGCTGACACCCCACCATACCATGACTGATGCTGGATGATGTCCTCGCTGTACTCTAGTGGCAACTTCTCGGGCTTCTCTGGAGCTGTGGGCATACACCTTATCATTTTGGGGGTTGAAATGTTCCTCCACCGTAAACATTTTTTCATCGGTAAATAGAATTTCTCGATGTTTGTTGTTGCCGTTCCGCCGAAGGAGCTCTTTCGATCTGGTGCTCCTAATTTGCTTCAACTGCTCAGTCAGCAAATGTCCCGTTGATCGTCGAAAGGCACTCATCCCGAGGTCCGATTTTATGATGCGAGACATACTTCGGGTGGAGATGTTCATCTCTCGAGCCATGATTCGTTGTTTACGAAGCGGATTTCGACAAATTCGACTCTCGACCGCTTTGATGGCAGCAGAAGAACGTACATCACGCGGACGTCCAGAACGAGGTCGATCTTCAATAGTCTGGATCTCGTTATATCTCTGGATCGCACGATACACAAATCTTTGCGTTATTTTTAACGGGCACAACAACTTGAAAATTTCACTCGCGGATTTTCCACATTTATGTAGTGCAATCACTGCAATTCGGTTTTCTATTACACCCCATTCCGTCTTCACACGTTAACGAACAAACTTTAAATGACCATCAACTGTCAACAACATTATGACGTTTATAAAACTGGCCGATATTGAAATGTCACTCATAAAATAAAGTTGTTGCCAATGTGAGAAATTATGTGACAGAACTTATGGCAGGACTAAGTATAATAAATTAAATAAATATTGAAAAATATCAATAAAAAAAAATATTTTCGCATAATAGCACGTAAGATTTTTATTTGCATTAGTATTTTGAGTGATAATTGTTTGATGTAATTCACTTTACTAAACCTTTTTCTTTAATGAGGGAAATGACTCAGAAGACATCATTGGCTGTAAAAGAGCTTTTCAAAACATTGACTCGTTTTATCAATAATTTCAATACTGAAGCATAGGTGATTTAGACAGAGCACTCTAAAAACATAAAAGAATTAGTTTACTTGGAAAAAATATTATCTTGAACGCTGCTGAGCAATAGAATTGATTCAAGAGGTAGGAACAATTCTAGTAAAAGGCAATAAATTCGCCTCTTCAGTGTCTTAAAGGGATACTTCCAAGAATACTGAACTCAAATCAAACCATGAAATTTGAGGTCATCACATCAAAACAGTGCAATGCTAACTTTTCCAGTTACTCTCATTAGAGAGAATATAATTGGTCTGATGCAATTTTAAAACGTGACTGGGGTGTGCACTGGTTCTGCAAATATTGCATAAAAGAGTCCACGATCTCCTACGCTTCCTGAATATGTTCTGCGAAAGCACCTAATGACATTCTTTGTCCTTCTCTTTTAACATTAACAATAGATCTTCGTTTCCCCAGCAAAGAGGTTGGCGGACTAATTCGTACCGCCATCATTGTGCGTCAGTGCATGGAAAGCTGAATAAGGATTGTATTATAGGTGCAGATTTTTGCGATCCCAGCGAAGTGAGTTCAGCCCCACATACCAGCTAATCAAGTGACTGCAACTAGCACTACAACTCACTATCATAGTTTTTTTGGCCCATTATCAATTGCCTGTATTGTCCCTGTTTTTTTTACTAATGTTCGAAGAAGAACATTAGAATTAAAATCACTTGGGCTAATATATATATACATATATATATATATATATATATATATATATATATATATATATATATATATATATATATATATATATATATATATATATATACTGCCCTACTAAGCGCAAGAGCGATATCTAAAAAAAATCGAAAATTTGATTTTCATAATATTAGAGAGCTTAAAACAATACGCATCTAATGAACTAAACCTTTTAATGGTATCTTATTTAAAACATATAGAAAACACCTTAAGAAAGTGTTTTAAATCTAAGTACCCGATGTATCCAAGAGCGGAAGACCGCTCACTGAGAAAAGTGGAGTAAGGAAAATCCTCCACTAGCTCTAAACGAACCCAGTTCCTCGTCGCCTATCTCAATTTTACCTTAAATCACTAAGGGAATTAGAGGTTTATCAATATTACTACTTTTACAAAACCTCAATTATCTCGAAACTCGTTTTCATTGAGATACCGCTTTTGCGCTTAGTAGGGCAGTATATATATCATCAAAAAATTACAGTGAAAAAATCTCAGGAACACGCCATCCGATTGAACTGAAATTTTTAGGATACATTGATGTACATACAAAATAGTGCTAAGTTTTACAAAAAGTAAATAATATTTAACCCTATTGCGCCGGCGGCCATTTTAGCGATATTTTAAATATACGAATTTTTCTGTCAACAAATAACTTTCGCAGAAATAAAGCTTATGGAATGAATTTAGAACGTGTTTCAAATGTGAATATGCATTTTTTTTGAAATTTTTAACCCTATGTGTGCGCTAGGCGCTTAAAATGAGATTAAAATCTTTAGATGAAAATTTTTGAGCTGCGATAACTTTATTAGATCATTATGAAACTCACAGGACATATTGCTCTTTATAAGTCGTAGACTTGTGTAGTTTTTTATGAACGTGTTGGCAACCCTGCAGCTACGGCAGGCATTGAAAAGGAAAACCTTCAAACCATCGACTCTCCTGAAAAATTTTCGTCTTTTACAGGGAAAGTCAACTCATATAAAAATCTTATACTTGGTCTACACAACCATCACATCGGACAAGAACGATAACCCTCTTCCAGGTTACCTATATTTTTACGCATCAGAAACTTCTGTTCACGAGAACTCACGACCCAATTATCAGATACAAATTAAATTCACAGAATTTATTGTTATTGAATAGGACCAGGTCTGATAGAAGTTATTTTGAAATGCGGATCACTCTGTGCCGGTGGTGTCATCTTGGAAAATTATAGAGAAAAAAAACTGCTTTTTGCACTATGAATTCTGATTTAGTTATCAGATTTTCATGAAATTGACACAGTAGCTGAAAGTTGCTCTAAGCCGTGTTTGATAGAAATTTGGTTGAGAAATTCGCTGGGTGCAGCCAGTTATTTGAAAATTCGCTCAGGAAAGTAAAGCTTTTTGTCCTATAACTTCCAGTGCAGTCATGAAATCTAAACGAATTTCATATTATATATGGAACTCAATATAGACATTATTCGGAAGGAATCTGGTTGAAAAACCATGATAGGGTTGCCAGCTATTGTTGGTTTTGTATGTATTTGCAATATCTTTATTAAGCGATTTTATCGTAAAGTTTTCAAATGGTAATGATCTTGCAGTGACAATAAACAACAAATATGAAGTTTTCGAAAATATGAAAACTTTTGCGACTGGTAACCCTAAATTTCTTTGCGCTCCTATAACTTCCAATGCAGTCATCGGATCAAAACGAAATTCGCAGAGTAGGTTGATTTCAATGTGAGGCAGATGTGGTATATTTTTGGCTTTGATGCTAGCAAACGGTTGCCAGCGCGATGCGGTTTTTGCTTTTTTGCGTCTCAATAGATGCTTACATTAAGTATTCATATCGCGAACATTTACAATGAAAATAAGCTACCAATGTTTAAATTTTCTAAGTTCTAGAATATTTTTGGTTGCAAGCATCTTCGTTTTTTGACCCTAAACATATTTCTATCCCTGTAACTTTCAACGAAATCATCGGATAAGGTGAGGCAATTGTGGGAGACTTTGAGTTGCAGTGATGGTAAAGTGTTGCAAGCACTAAGCATTTTCTTCGTTTATTTTATGTTATGCTGCTTTCAAACTTTTGCAGTGCTTGGTTTTCTTAATCTTGAAATTCCTTAAATCCTTTAAATGCATTGTTAAGATCAAAGTGATTTTACAATCGAAACAGGTTCGAGCACGTGTGGTAGCATATGCACTCAGAATCTGCAGGATTCTTCTACTATTTATCGAACATTAGTGTTTCTAGCGGTTCAGGTGCGCTAGAGTTTTTTTTACATTCAGCACAGAATTGAATCTCAACAAAAACATATTAGCCTCAGCGCGTACATGTAAGTACTCTTAGCAATTAAATAGCACTTACAATTGCTAATTTCAAAGGGAAAATGAATAAAATTCACTTTCAGACTGATGTCACATAAAAAAAAGCTTTGTTTCAATTGATAATATTTCCAAAGCCAGATTTCACTAGCACTCTTCAGGTGTCTCGACAGTTGCAATCTCTTCATATCGTGCAAATATTCATCAAGATAAAATAATCTATCATTTCCATTAGCCTCAAATCTACAGTAGTTGTACACAATCCATCGATTCTATACCGAATATCAACGATCAGCAATGCAACTTCACATCAAACATCGATTTCATCTCAAACGAATAATGCACACACACAACACATTCATCTGAAGAGCCCAAGAAGGAAGACATGGCCATTTCATTTCATCTTTGAGTCCCTCCGGTCGAATGCAAGCATGTAACAACAAATCAAGATACCATAAACGGCAGATGAATTAAAATTTCAAATGAACAAACAACTGTGAGCCTACCACTATCTCAAGTTCTATGGCCTTTCCTTCAACATGTACAGGCTTTTGATATGGTAAAATATTGTATCTCCCAAGTGTTTAGTGAATCCAATCCCGGGATCCCGGATCCGGGTCAATTTCTGGTCCCGAAAATCCCGGGATTGATGAGTTCTAATCCCGGGATTTTCGGGATCAGAAATTGGCTGGGATTTCGGGGCCGGGAGTCAAGCATTATCGGCAATCAAGTTACAGCAAGACTCGAAAAGTGCAAATAGAATCCTTATTTATGAGAAAACAATTAGCTCACATCAAAATGCGTAAAGAATAGAGCAAAATAAACCGATGTAACAGTTAACAAGAGAATACAAAGGGGTTTGTAAATAAATAAGTATGGACTGTTTCGCATTTAGTGCATTCGTTACATCGAATGATTTGAGGAAATTAATACTAGCGAATGCATACACAGATTTACCAAAATCCTTAACAACAATCAAAAAAAGATTGTTGGCTATGCAAGCAGGATAAAGAAAATAAAAAATAAGATATAACAGGCTAGTATCTCAGGTGAACGGTTCAGTTTGATGTTTGATGAATGGACCTTGACTGCAAATAGGCGCTATATAAATATAAACAACTACTTAGTAAATTCTTACTGGAGCTTGGTGGGAGTAAGAATATCAATGACAGCTGGAAACTACCTAGATATGAGTTTAATGTTTCTCTAGGAAAAAACATTGTTACCATCGTAACTGATGGGTCAAACGAAATGCGAAAAGAAGGCAGACTAGTTGGTACAGAGCAACATATTTGTGTGGCGCATAGCATCCACTTGGCAGTTTGCGATGTTCGCTATAATATGAGGTCCATTCCAGATTAAAGTGATTTCCCGATAGTCTGAACGACGACCACGAAGATTTGGATGGTCCTGAATCAGCTAACTACGTTGAAACCGGTCGCCTGCAAGACACGCTAGATCTGACGAAGGACATCGGATCCGAGCAAGGCATTTAACTGTCTCCTTTAAATGGACTGTAAAACAAGATGAAATAGTCTCTTGACAATGCTCGAATAGTTTCCCATTTTGAAAAATAGTATACATTAATAGGCCTGCAATATTCAGAGCAATTAGAAGCAACAGAGTTTGATTCGATTCAGAAAATTATTGAAGTTTTACTCCCTGTAAAATTGGCTGTGACGGCCTTTAGTCGCAGACTTGCAAATTTATGCACTGCTAATACTTCATCAAGATTTGTATTTAGGCTGTTAGGAGAAAAACGGTCTATTCTTCTGAATGCTATGAAAATTGCAATATTGGACCAAATAAAAGAGCGTCAGTGTACCGAGCTATCTGGTATGCTAAGCTATCTCCAGAAACATCATTGTACCAGCGAAAATTTACCAAGTGAAATAAAATCTCTATTTTTTAAACCAAGCAACGCAAATATTAAAAAAAACATACTTCAATGATCTAGATGCTGAACCCTATGCTTGGTAGCCAAAGAAATGAAGAGAACCCAGTAGATACCCATATTGAATCAGAACAAGGTAGTCGTCAATTAACGCTACAAGAAGAGCTGCAAAAGTATGAAAATAATCAATCATGAAATGCCGCAAGAAACTAATCTAATTAAAACCATTGCAAAAGAAATGAATCTTTTCGAAAGTGGTGGCACTTGCATAGTTTGGAGCAGGCGTACCAATATTTCTCGACCGTTTCCGCGGTGTCCAACATCGGGAATAAATTTAGAAGCAGGCTTGGAGACGATACTTTAGATGCTTTGCTATTGCTTCAATGTTACTTCCGAAAAACCCAATGAACTTTGGCCGTATGTTACTTTATTATGTATCTCAATTCTAAGAGTTGTGTTTTGTTGTTGTGGTTTTTGGTCGTGATTTTTTGTTGGAATTTGTAATAGATGTAATTTATAATATCTGTCTTCATACTGTCAACGTTTTGGATAATTAAAATTATTGTTTTTATTTGCATCAATAATATAAAAAAGTAATAATGCATTTTTTTATACAGTTTTGAGCTTACTTATTGTTGTAGTTTTGAAATGATGGCAAATAATATAATCTGTTTACTAGAAACTTGACTTATTTTGTTGTGTTGTATTATGAATTTCAAATCCCGGGATCCCGGGATCCCGGGATTTGAGATTTTTTAATCCCGTAATCCCGGGATTGAAAATATGGTTCGGGATTGGAATCCCTACAAGTGTTCCACGACTTCAACGCCAGTACTCGCGGTATTTCTAGATATTGGAGATTGCCTCGACAGTAGCAGTTCCATTGGATCTATGAACATGTAGGATTAGCTATGCTAGTGCAGATAGATGGATGGATGGATCATCTACGATTCGCTCGATTCCTAGGAATTTTCGTCACAGCTATTTATATGTATATGTATTTATATGAAATGGAGGCGAAACGGATCGAAATGTTGTAAAAAATTCATGAGACCTAACACCAACGAAGGCAGCATTAGATAGATATATTTCGCAACTATATTTTCATAGAAAAGGTTCAATATGAGAATGGATTAGATTGAAATATTTAACCCGATAGTGGATGAGTTTTGTCTCGAAGGATGTTTATTGACAACACTTCTCGTATATTAAAGTTTAAAAATAGAGATAGTTTTATTTCCACTACTAGGACTAAAGAACACTAATTTCGGGAAATAACGATTTACTTGAGGAGCACCCTAAAAATTCAAACCATATCCCGACAAGGGTTAATCACCCTTTAAATTACAATCATTCGAACAACAGTATTGTCCCTTGAGAATGAAACTTTGACTTGCACATCATAAGAATCATTCCATACAAATCCCATTTTGTTTCCATATATACTCGTTGGCATTCAAACTGTGCCCTTTTTCAGATTTCAAGAATCTTTATTTTTATCTCTCAGCTCGATCCATTGTTCAACGTCAATTATATCGCAAATTGTATTAATCAAAAGCAATCACGTCAAAAGAGCCCAAGAAGTCCGTCAGAACTTTGTCTTTTATTTAGCCGAATTCATATAAAAATGCAATGTGAATATTGAAAGCTTTTCATGGAGTTACGGACATGTGTGCAGTGTTTGCGTTTAAGTAGGTGCGATGCACGAAAATCACGTCTGATTTTTATAAATGTAATTACGTTCGTCAGTTAAGAGCCAATTAAGAATAGTTATGAGTTTGACACGTCATTGGAGTGAGTAAAGTTTTTGCTTGAAAAAGTAATCGGTTGAAGGTTGAGATACATTTTTATAGCGTGATGAATGTGGATATTACAGTAATCGTTGTTATTTATGGGTTAGGAAAAAAGTCCTTTCAAAGTTCAGAATATTTAGGACTAGAGAGTGATAAAAAAAATAACTAAACAGACCAATAAGAAGAGTACAAAATTTAATAGAATTCAAAATAGTTTTATTTGTATTATTGAGTGTTATACTTGTACACAATCACAATATTTTTCTCCAAAAAGAGACAGACGTTTGAGGAAAAATTAAAATAACTGGAATGAAGTGGACCATTGAATCCTGTTCATCCTTTTTCAATATCACTACATACATCCCCAAAAACCTAACGCAAAAATACTTTCACCTATCACTGTTTACTTTCCATCTTTCAACCACATGCGATAGTTTTTTCTCTATTCACTTCCTATTACAACATTCTCAGAATAATATAAAACAATCATTGAATCATATGAGAAAATCGCAATACAAACGAACAATGGCACAGTCAGTGTTGTGTGATTAAATACAAGAACGTACAGAATTTCAACGTAGACTCCTAATTGGGCACGAGTAATGATTGACGTACGCAATCGTGAAAACAGCATGTTGTTAAGATGAGAACCTTGTGAGTTTCAATAGACGGTACCATCAACTTGTTGTACGTTGAAAACTCGATTTCGTACATTTTTCTGCTTTGTCCTTTGGTCTTGGTCTTGTCATCGCTTATATTGGCTAATTGAAAGCTTCTGACATTATTCGCTTAGCCAGTAATGTCAAATTAAAAGTGACTTACGTGATTTACCATCAATGTTGGATCGATGAATTCTTTTATTGGTATATTATTGAAGAAATGAGTTTTCAAGAGTGAATTCTTACCTGAAAAAAAAACGAAAAAGTATTTGATGAAAAGTCGAAAACATTTTGATAAAATGCACATGTTTTTTAAATTATACATTTAGACCTGCCCAAAAGTTCGAGATGTATGATATTATTCTAAATAAAGTGGCAACATTTTTTGGCCATTGTTGTTTTCTATAGCCTAGTATGGAGCTCGGATAAATGGCCAATTTTCGTATACATTTTACTCAAGATCAAATCGAAACAAAAAATGTTGCTAGTGATTTCACCAAATCAATGCGGAGTTTCGAGGAGAAACTTATAACTGATAATAAACTGGAATATATGGCGGTATGTCACTCCCGATTTTTTCACCATGGTTTTTAACAACCGATGCATTAACATAGAAGTAAAAGTTTGAAATTTAGCTGGAGCTAAGCTGTCATCATGAGTTTATATGTTATCTTCATGGTTTTAAAACACACTTGTCAAAATATTTACGGCCACTTTAATTTTACCACATGAGTGTACCATTTTTGTGATAGTTTTACTGCTATCATTGGGAGAGTCCAATTCATTATTTCTTTACCAAATCCTCGTACTAGGCTTATTAAATAAGTTTTGGGAAAGCTTGGAGAGGACAAGAGAGTCGATTAAAACCACTTAGCCCCTAATGTTTTCCTTGTAAAGCTCCATTAACCGAAGAAACATCTTTGAAAGATTTCGTTTGTACGACATATTTTTGGTACACTTTTATTTCAACGCAGAATAAACGGAAGTTGTTTAATTATAGAGAGAGTACGTGCATACGAGGGGGACTCAAAAGTAACGGGAATTGGGCTGCAGTGGGGAGGAGGAGTGGGGGAACCCATTGTTCCACCAGGTGTCCGTTAGGACCACGCCTTTTGAGTAATTGAAGTTGGGTTGCTGTGAGTGCATACGTTCACCCGGGAGAATTTTTTTAAGTAAAACAACTTTTTCCCTTTCGCCGAAAACCTGATGGCGGATTGCCGAGAGCAACGCACGGCTAGGAAATTTTGTTTCCTGTTAGGGAAATCTGTCGCAAAAACTATTGAAATGCTTAAGACTGCTTATGGGGATGCTGCCTTAAGTAAAACCAAAGTCTACGAGTGGTTTTCACGTTTTCAAAATGGAGAAATGTCAGTTGAGGACCAAACTCGTCCTGGACACCCCTCAACGTCAAAAACTGATGAAAACATCGACAAAATCAATGCCCTTGTTCGTGAAGACTGTCGCGGAGCCATTGATCAATTTTGTGCGGTGTTTGAAATGTCATGGAGTTCAATTCAGAAGATTTTATCCAAAGATTTGCACATGAGAAGGATTGAAGCTAAATTTGTTCCTGGCTTTCTCACAGACGAGTAAAGGGAGCGTCGACTTAAGGAATGTTTTGAGCTTCAAAATCAGCTCAAAGAGGACCCTGAGTTTTTTTCGAAGGTGATTACTGATGATGAATCATGGTGGTATGGATAAGACCCCGAAACAAAGCAACAACCAATCCAATAGAAGAGTCCCACCTCTCCGTGTCCCGAAAAAGTTCGCCAAGTGAAGTCAAACATCAAGACAACGTTCATTTGTTTCTTCGATTGCAGTGGTGTTCTGCACGCGGAGGTCGTTTCCCCGGATGAAACTGTCAACCAGAATCTCTACTTGGAGGTCAAAGATTGAGGGAAAGTATCCGGAAGAAAAGGGCAGATCTTTGGGGCACAGGCGACTGAATTTACCCTCATGACAATCCGCCTGCCCATACCGCCCTCTTCGTAAAGCAGTTTCTTCCCAAAAACGGCATACTTACCGGATCTAGCCCCCTGTGGCCTTTTATTTGTTCCCCAGACTCAAAAAGTGGAATTGAAAGGAAAGCCTTTTGCAACTGTGGAGGTAAAACAAAAATTACTGGTAGGTCTAAAGGACATCTTGATAAGTGAATTTAAAAACTGTTTTGAACAATGGAAGAATCGTTTGCAGAAGTGCGTTGCTGTCAGTGGAGAATACTACGAAGGAGATCAAAATTTGGTGTAAAAATATTCAAAAATAAAGAAGTTAATGCGAAATTTCCGTTTTTTGGATGCCTAACAGAACGATATTTTTGTGGTATTACTAACATGTTTCTATGCTTCGGTGAGTTTGCAGGAAGAAAAATTATTGCTATTTTTTACCAGAAGCTTGAATTTTGATATTTGACTGTAAAAAAATATAAGCGTTGATTCCAGCTGGGAACCGTCTAATCAAGTTTTACCAAATTTGTTTTTACCAAATAAACTAAATCTCTTAAATATATTTTAAGGGCATGGACGTAAATAAAGAGTAGGTCGATGCTCAGTTCAAATAAAGATATATTTAACACTTTGGCGGCGGCGGGCTTTTTAGTTAATTTAAATGTACTCTAAATTGCTATGCAATGAAATTTATTCTAAAAAATAAGAATTTTCAATTAAAACTGACGATGCTTTTGCTTCTTTATGAAAAAGAATTCGAAATTTTGAGTCCTAGTGCCTAAAAGTAGCCAAATATTTTTTTTTCTACATTTTGAATTGCCATAGCTTCTGACGGAAACACTGGATAATCGCAAATTGATATTGATATTGACTAAGACTATACAAGACTAAAAAAAAAAATCCGGAAGCTGATAAAAAAATCCTTCGAATCATTGATCCTCTTGAAAAAATTTAGCTTTTTTAAAAAAAATGCAAACAATTGATAAATTGTATTTTTGTTTTTTAAAATTCTACGTTGCGCCAGAGTAGCAGCTCATCAACAAATTGCCTCTATTTTGAGCACTTGAAACTTCTGTTCACGAGAACTCATGATCGGATTATCAGATCAATAGAAGTTTCACAAGGTGTGTTGTTGCTAAGTAGGACCAGGTCTGATAGAAGTAATTTTAAAATGTAAGCAGCCCAATGGCAGTGGTGCCATCTTCAGAAATCTATAATAAAAAAAACTGCTTTTTGCCCTATATATTCCAAAATTTCTTTTTAACTCTATAGTTTCCAATCCAGTCATCAGGTTGAAACAAAATTCTCAGAACGGGTTGACCTCTATGTGAATCAAATTTGGTATATTTTTGGGTTTGGTGCTAGCAAAGGGCTGCTCGCACCATGCATTTTTGTTATTCTCGTACCGGTACAAACAAATGATACTATTAGATATTCATATGGCAAACATCATTCCACACTTTTCCGACCTTAGCACTCTTGGTTCTGGTCTTCGGTTTGGTTCTGAGTTGTGCTAAGGCCACTCCAAATCACATTTTTTGCTACATGTTGCTTAGGAAAGCTCCCAGTAATAGCGCAAATCTCCGTCATGGGTTCATATAATGTTTAAATTTTCCAAGTTTTGGAAATTATTCGAATGGCAGCCCCAAACATCTTTCCATCGCATTAACTTTCGATGAAGTCATCGGATGAAAACAAAATTCACAGGACTACATCATTTTGATGTGAAGCAGCTGTGGTAGACGTTTGGTTGCAATGCTGATAAAGTTTTGCCAGCACTGAGCCTTTCCTCCTAAATGTGTTATAGGAAATACTACTCTCAGTATTATACTCTCCTAAATTTTGAAATTCATGCGAGTGGTAGCCCTGAAAAGCTGTCTACGATATGAGTTTCACTGCTGTCTTTGGATCATAGTGGTACCTGACTTTCAAACAGGTTGGTTGTAATAAGGAGCACGTGTGGTAGAATATGCATTAAAAATCTGCAGGATTCCGCTACTTTTCTTCGCGAATCAGTGCTTTTAGCGGTTTCTTTGATGTTAAATTTGACCATGTTTTAGGTATGTTGCCATATCTGGAACATGGTCAGAGAAATATTTAGAAGAACCGTGTCATTTTATTTCAAGTGAAGGTATTTTCTTGAAATAGTGAGTAATTATGGAAGACGAAGCCATTATTTTAATTTCTAAGAATCTACGAGTGCAATAAGCATTTTATACCTTGAAGCTATTATATATCTTCAGTTTCGAATAAGTATCATCTTATTGTCACTTTGAATCGACATTCAAAATTGGCGTCTCTTTTTAGATAAAATGATTCTAAGGAGGGGCCAGGATATGAGTAGCATGATCTCATTATCCCAAAGTGCAGGTTCACAAAGTAACTTTGATTTTTTTTCCTTTTCAAAAAAAAAAATTAAAAAAATTATGTCATTGAAAATAATTTCATTTGCTTTTCCATATTTTTCTTCGTAGTTTTTATATTTTATTTCAATTAACTTTGGACGAATTAATGTTTTTACAATTCTTCCCAAACACACATTTCAATACCACTAGAAAAAAATAACATCCATTCCGACAAACGGCCATTATCAATGACATGTTAATTATGCATTAAATCTACCAATAATTTTCATGAATTTTACGAGACAACATAATTCCCTGTTGGTGGCTGTTATGGCAGTGAGGTCATGGCCTAGGCAATATGGGAAGAAGAAAAAAAAACGGTCATACAAAATGAAGGAAAATAGCTGAAATTGTAACAATCATAAAATTTTTACGATTACAGCTCATTTTTTCTGCCCCAGCTTCCATTGTATCCAATCTTTATGTGTATCTATGCATGTATGAATAAATCGAACACACAAAAATATGATACACATTTATTTTGGTGGGCTATTTATGACACTGCATTAGCGTGTGACGCAACGCACATCAGGATGGGTTCTGATCAATTGACTTGTTTGATTAGGGCTAATTTGAAGTATCGTAAATTGTTATGAAAATCAAATCGAGAAAATAAAACTTAATGAAAATTTGTAGGGGTTTGTTACATGGGTTTTTATAGAAATGTAATTTACTAGCGGGGAATATTCGAAGTAGTATTTTCTTCTCCTTGAAAATTGTAATTTTGGGTCAAAAGAATAGAGTGAAGTTATTGATATGAATTGGTATTTTGTCATTTGAAAGAATATTTGGTAATAGGCTGAATATAGCCAAAATATTTCCTTTTTTCCCTTTTTTGGGATGCAACTAAAAAATAGTTAACCAATAGTTTTCGATTTCAAAATATTTCTTTTTTCCCTTTTTTGTAATGTAACTAAAAAATAGTTAACCAATAGTTTTCGATTTCAAATAGGAGTTACCAATAATTTATCTTATAAACCATTCTATTCATACCGGAAATGTAATAAAAATCAGAAAATCTCAGTTTTCAATTTTATTAGAAAAATTTTAAAATTTTTCTTCTGGTTTTAAAAAAATACTTAGGCAAGTCAACTTGTCAATTTTGACGCTTAATTTTTTTTACGGTAGACTACATAAAAAAGGATAGTCCGCCTACAATCGGTATCTTGCTTCAATGATGGCAAACTAGGAAGGTAGAACTATGTTCTTTATTTCGCTATCTTATAAATATATTTATTAAGGTTAAGCTTTTGAAAAAAAATGTATGAAAACAGAGTACTAAAAACTCAATCGAACTGTTCAAATTATAGTCAGTGAAGTAGTAGAAGTGGAGATGCCATCAACGGTATAATTTTCCACCATTAGCCCCTTCAATTCCCTCGCGCACAAAGCATGTTAACGCAGCATTTCCGCCATTTTTCGCTAAATGTCAAATTAGAGGGGAACTACTTTGATTTGACCATATTTGACGTTTAGTGTACAAAAAATTACTACCATCCCCTACATTGAAGGGGATGGTAGTAATTTTTTGTCCACTCCATTTCTACTACCTCACTGATTATAGTAGCTAAGGCTAGGTATATTATTTTATATACAATGTTAGACATCTATATTTATACACTTGCATTCGTTTTTACTAGACAAAATATAAGTATCTCTAACCAAAAGAAAGCTCCAAGACCAAACCGTCGAGAAGGGTAAATCGAAGCTCGGAGGCGTTTTTATTCGTCCGGTCTCCACTGATCATTTTATTTTATGAATTATTTTTGTTTATCAATTTCTAAAATGCTTTTTCCTAAAATTTATGAAAAATGCTTCTAGTTGAGGTAATGAAGTGAAAGTTGTTGGAAAATGTGCAGAAAAGTTAAAAAATGCGAATAGTATAATTTTTGTTTTTTGTTTTACATTTATTAAGCGGTGTTTGGTCAAAAAATAACTGGAAAATATGCAAAGAAGTTTTAAGGTGTTTTTTATGGAAATATGAAATATTTATTATTATTTTTTATGGGCTCTGCAAGTGAATATAATGTGAATATAAAACCTTTTTAAGTCCAATATTCTTTTGAAATATCCATTTAAAATAAAAATAAATTTGTGTTTCTGGTGGAAATGAGTTTTTTTTCCTTGACAATGGAAGTTTAATGCATGAACAAAGACCACTTAAATCTTAAATATTCAGGGATTGGCTCTTTGTCAATCATTACCAAATGAAGTGTTAGCATTTTTAGCCACTTATCTACAAGCTTCGAGAAATATTAAAGGACAAAAAATACAAATTTATTCGATATCTTTGGACATCGTTTATAGAATAAATAGCGCTGCGCGTACTTTTTTGCTTAAATATACATGCAAAACTATAGTTTAAACAATTTATTCAATGATTAATATTCCTCTTACCAATAATTTTTGAACCAAACTGAAATGGAGTTTCTTTCGCAATCATGTTGGCATGCTTTTTTGTATTGGTTGAATAATTTTGTCTATTAATTACAAATATAACGAAGAACACAACTTTTAGTAAGAAATCCGTTTGGAAGAAAACGACAAAGGAATCCAAGAAAGACACATAGAATTTAACTTATCTAGCTTACTTCTGCTCAATCTATTTTCTGCGCAATTTCGGACATAGAACTATAGGTTACGTAAGAATTCAGGATGCGAAAATAAGATTAAAATATCTGTTAAAAATCACTCAAGATCTCAGTAGCAAAGCTTGAAAAAATACACAAGGGCAAAACATAAGCTGGTTTGAAATATTGAAAAGGTTTAGATGCAACGAGTTTAGCCGGTTGAAAAGATGGTCCCCGATTTTGCTATTCAATGTTCATTTTTATGCAACTTTGATACAGATTATAACATAAAAATATAAAAATCCAAAAACCAAAGAACACTAACTTATAATTTGAACCAGTCAACTAGTAAAAAAATAACACACAAAAGATATTTAAGCGAAATGGCATTTAACTATAAATTTAGCATTCTTTCATTTTTTATGTTAGAGTAAGCTACGATAAGTTTAAGCGCAGTAAAATTAAATTAGGTAAACTAATTAGATCAGCCAATGATCAGTCTGGACAGATAGCATGGCTTTCAAAAGGGACATTAAACAGTTGATGCCATCTCAGCAGTGATTGGGGCGGTAGCAAGAGCGGAGGAGGCATGTCACAGTGATCTGCCAGTTGTTTTGTTGGTGACGCTAGATGTCCAAAATACCTTCAATTCGGTGAGGTGGGTAGACGTGCTTTGGGTCCTCGAGCATAGCTTCCGCATTCCTGACTACCTGTTGGTCATGATGCGGGACTGTCTTAGAGACCAATAGCTGTGGTTCGATACCAACAAAGGTGTTCGGAAGTAGTTTGTCACCTTAGGGGCAGCTCAGGGGTCTATCCTCGGACCTGACCTCTGAAATATCAGTTACAATAGACTGCTGCCCCTAGAAATGTCAACGGATGTGTTTTGTCGACGATGTGACAGCAGTAATCACGTCTAGAACAGGCGAGTTTGAGATTGTCATGCTGACAAACCAACTGTCATCCCGATAATAGTGAGCTTTGCAGAGGTCCAGACCAGTAAATTGGTAAGGTATCTGGGAGTGACGCTGGACACTGAGCTGTCCTACTGGGCTCGTCGGCTCGCTGAGCAGGCTGATGGCTAACATCGGTGGGACCGAAGAAACGATATTGAGGCTGCTGATGGCGACAACCAGCTCCATCTCGCTTTACGGGGCAACAATTTGGGCGGACGCTCTTCAAACGAAGAAGTTTCGAGCGCGTTTTTCCAACGTCAAGGGTACCTCACACACTCGGAGCTAGACAGAGTGTGGGCTGGGCTCTAGCGCATGCACATTCGCGAACACTCCAACTGTGGCAACAAGGTTGGAGTGCAAGCAACAAAGATCGCTGGACGGCATTACTGATGTCTTTTGGGCTTTTAGGTCAGCCGTGGTCACGGAGAGGTAGACTTTTACCTGTGCTAATTCTTAACGGGGCATGTTCACTTCAGAAAGTATCTTAACGGAATGGGTAAGGTGCATACATCGTTCTGTCGGTACCGTATGAATAAGCACGATGATGCTTACCGTACATTATTTGTGTGCAGTCGTTTCGTAAGTTTAAGGAGCAGCCTCTTATCGACAATTGGTATGGTCACGCCTGATTCGATGGTAGAAACGATGCTGCGTAACGAAGATAACTGGTGCACAGCCTGAACATATGTTGAGAAAATACTGCGCACGAAGCGAGAGGAGGGTTACCTTACCGACCCACAAGCTGTGGAAAATTCCGAAGTAAATAGGCACCGATGGGTGAGCAAGCACGACCAGGTTAAAGTAATGCGAAAGCGGATTCCGACCTGGACCTTCGTGGCCTGTAAATGGAATTTTTTTAGTAAGTAAAATTCTTACATAGCCCGTGGTTATTTGACCAGGATATCTTTTGAAGATTTTTTTGGCCATCTAAAAAAAATAGATAAACTAATCAAGTTACAATATTTCAAAGATAGACGAAAAGGATAGAGATGTCTTAGATACTGCAAAGAAGGTGTAACAATTTTAACATGTTCTTATTTTTAGCATATTTTTATCATTTTCAAGAAAAAAAGATTTTTTTTTCTAAGAGTTATGAAGTACAAAAATAAGTCATTGAGAGTCAAACAATCCAATGAGAGCAAAATAAGATTGCATAATCGAAGAGCAAATGTAAAATATTTGCCCCATAATGCCTAGTACTATACTCTTTGCGAAACGAATTCAACGGTGAAATCCCATACTAAAAGAGCTTTTCAATTCGTCAGTAAAGCTCTTTTGTATGGGATTTGATCGTTGAATTCGTTTCGCGAAGAGTATAGTACTAGGCATAATACGGGAAATTTAACGAAATCACTGGGAAAAAAAATGATACGTCGATGTCAGATGAGATATATTGAAAGCTATTGAAAGCTATTGAAAGCTTTTTTTCCACTCAAGTTCAGCAGAAATTGTTGGTTTTAGTTAAGGAAAATATACATTCAAAGGAATTTCTATGAAATGCCTAGTACTATACTCTTCGCGAAACGAATTCAACGGTCGAATCCCATACAAAAAGAGCTTTTCAATTCGTCAGTAAAGCTCTTTTGTATGGGATTTGACCGTTGAATTCGTTTCGCGAAGAGTATAGTACTAGGCAAAATATCGAATAAAAAAAAGAAAACTCTTTGATATTTTAAATGGGCCCGCTAATTTTTGAGGATTTACTTCAAACAAAACACGAAATATAATAGCTTTCTCGAAAGAAAACAACCATTATGTCCTAGTTTCAGGTAAATCTAGCAGCACAACCGGCAGAGCAATTGACAGTAAGCTGAAATAGGCAAAAAAATAATCATTTGTCTGCAGATAATCCCCAATCCCTGCCAAAAATGAATTTTAATGATACAGAACGAATTTCACTTTCATCACTATCTGTCAATTTCAGGTGCACAGCTATATTTTCATTAAATTAAGTTGAACAATCAACAAAATTTCGGAAATTATAAATCCCAATAAAAAAAAAATAATTCCATTCCAATTTCTTTGCGAAACTGACCTATATTTGTATAAATAAGCATTAAAAGGGTATGATTACCAAATTCGAGTTCCGAAAGTATTTCTCACACAATAAAAGAGATTCTGGTTGATTTATTACCGTTTTTGTATGAATTTGCATATTGCGTGACGCTTGACCAACAAACGGATCATTACCCGGTATTCAGCTCACAAAATCATCAGACCATGAAGGTAATAAGTTAATGAGACCGAGAACTCAAAGAGAAGTTTGCTGCAGCAGTTGATGCCTCGCAGAATATTTCAAATTATTTTTATCAAGTGAATTGATGACACATTCACGTTCAATACAAGCAAAAATTAACTATCAAATTAGTTGCTTTCACATAAACTTAAACTACTAGTACTAAAATCAACACTATCACCTTCCATCATGGAATCAATCTCTTCGCTCGCCATTACCTCAATTCAATTAATTCGCCATCAAGCCATTTAGATAGCGATATCAATACATTGGTGATGGCGATGGTGGTCCCCTTTGAAGCTATCTCTCGCTTCCAATTCAATAAATGGCACCCACATATGATTGGAGGGACACACTATTGTCGTTTCGTCTGTGTCGTCGTTTCGATGCCAGGCAGAATATATATTGTGCTTTGACAGTGCGACTCAATAAAACTGTCGTCGCTTGGTTTCCAAGTCACATGCTGCGGCTAAGGTCATCGTTGAGCGCCACCTCGAGCGAGCATCGACGACGTCGTGAGAACATACACCCCCTGCACGGTAACAATGGGAAGTCATCACAGAGACTTGCACAGCGGCCCGAGCCCGCGGGTTGCGGCCGCACTGAACCGCACTCGCACAAGACAGCACGGGTTCGATGAGTGCGGTGACGTCATCGGGCTGACCGGGCGGGCTTGGATGAGGTCGGTTCAGTGCGGCGGGCTCAAGGCTCAGTTGAATTTCATAGTTTCCATATACTTTGCAATGGAAGACTGAGTGATATTATCCAACCGGTGCGTCGGACGGAACGGAGCGGAAGAGATAATCAAATTACATCTCTGGACGCATCGAGAGAGTGAAAAGTTGAGCTTAGAATGTGTGATGAGTGATTTGCAAGGCATTCTGTCAGTTTAGTATTTTTGAAGGTGAATATGTTTTCAAAATGTTTTGTGGAATTGATAATTCCTTTTTCTTATTTCTTAGTGTACTTTACGCATTCGGCTCCTGATCAAAAAATGTTAATTTATCGATGGTTCAAAAAACCGTCAATATTTGTTGAACCGGTTAAATTGATGTCTGCATTAAATTAGTTTATCTTTCATTTATCTTCGCAACTGTTGCGCTTAAAACATCATTGATAACTTTTCAGAAATAGCATGTTTGAAAATAATGTGACATAAATAATAGTAGCTGTAATTTATTACAGTTCGGAAGTTTGATTGATTCCATTAGTTTTTCTAAAACCTATTGTTTTGCTAAAACTAATCGTTTTTCGTTTTTATAAAACGAATCATTTTTCGTTTTTTTAAAATGAACCGTTTTTACTTTGTTAAAATGAACTGTTTGGTATGGGAAAACTGTTTAGCGGCGGAAAACAGATTTATGTATGTATGTATATATAATACGAGCTTGTCAGACTTATAAGGTGCGTATTTTTGCATCTCGATCAAGAGCAGATTAAAGTAGGTAGTATTGAAAACAACAACAGTTTCTGTTGTTTTGAATGCTGCATACCAGAACCAGCTCTCGATGGCATACGACCATGCTTGATGGTTCTTTACAACCATGTGTACTGATTGGTGTATGATTGAACTAGTAATGGGCAGCACCTGTGTGTGCTAAGCACAGTCTGCTAGCACAATTCGGTGTGTTTGGCGAGTGCGACACTTTATAAGTGTGGACTGGCGACACACTTTTGGTAACAAGGTGTTGTTGGCATTGCACAGTGTACACATTTTGCGGTTTCAAAGGCATTAGCTATTGAATGCATTAGCTATTGAATGCATTAGCTGATGAATGAGATAATTAGGGAATCAAACAGGGAGATAATATTTATTATTCTTAAGTTTTCTGTGTCAAAGTTTTAATTTTGAGTATACTAGTTCCTTCTATCTGCATTTCAGTAACTTTCGAGATATTCAAAGATTGTATTTTTGTAAATGCTGCGGACGTTTTCAAACGGAATGAAAGTTTAAACACGGATACAAATACGTTTATTTGCGGTGCATATGAAAGAAATACTTTCTCGTTGAAAATATTTATGGAAAATAGGTTTTGCGTAGATACAAGGGTTTTGTCGTAACACGCAACGAAAAAATGATAGCATTATTAAGCATAAACCTTTCTGCTACACATTACTTGGCATAAACCTTCTATCTGCTGCAGATAGAAGGTTTATGCTAACTAGTGCTACGTTTTTTGTAGATGGGGCGATTTTTCATTTTTGATTTTAACGTGCTTCCACAAAAGATAGGTTTTTCATATTTTGCAGATGATGTAATATACTATGTAGTTTTCGAATCTGGCGGTAACACAAAAATGAAAACAATGTCAGATAGAAGGGTTATGTTAACGATGGCCGTATAGGATAGTATAGTTTATATTGATACCATAGTGTGTTCAAAAAACTGTGTAGTTGATGCAGAGACTTGCACAGTGGTTGATGCAGAGACTCGCACAAGACAGCTGACCGGGCGGGCTTGGTTGAGTTCGGTTCAGTGCGGCGGGCTCAAGGGCGGCGGGCTGTTGAATTTCATAGTTTCCATATACTTTGTAATGGAAGACGGAGTGATAGTTATCCAACTGGTGCGTCAGACGGAACGGAGCGGAAGAGATAGTCAAATTTCATCTTTGGACGCATCGAGAGAGAGAGGAAAAGTTTTTCTAAAACGAACAATTTTTCTAAAAGGAATAGTTTTTCTAATACCAATCATGTTTCTAAAACAAACCGTTTTTCTATAACGAATAGTTATAGAAAGGTCTCAGTACTCAGAAAGGTGCCCGAATTAAATCACTATTGTACTCTCCGACTACTTTCAATCATCGAATGCGCCGTAAAGGTAGTTTTTGCCAAACTATGGCCAAAAAACCCTTGGCTCCCCTACAAAACCGAAATGTTTGTAACACAGCAATTGGTCTTGGCCCGTTATGTCCGAAACCACTCTAACCCAAAATTGGCCGATTTCAGCTACTTTTGCCCTAAAAGCCTTTTGAATATTTCAATAAAATACTTGCAAGTACAAAAATACTCGCAAGTACGAAAATCTCGATACTTGATATGCTTTTATCTAAAAGCAGATTTTATTTTAACATACTTGAAAGCATGACAAAACTCAACTTTATATAATATTTGATCATACACTTTGATCAGTCTTAATGGTAAAAAAAAACAGTTCGTTTTCGTTGATTGAAAACAACTGTTTGATTTCTTTATCAGCTACAATAGATATACCACATGTATACAATAAAAAATGTCATTCTTATTAGCAATACTACACACATTATCACTGCATAGCCTGCCTAGCAAACAGTATGGGTCAATAACACTCTATTAAAAGTAATTTGATTCGCATTTTTTGTGTATATAAATAGATATGCAGGAAATAAAAATTCATTCTCAGACAACACATTACAGACACTAACGGACATAATCAACGGGATGCTCCATATAAAGAGATATCCAAAGGCGTGGAAATCAGCCATCATCATAGTTTTGCCAAAACCAGGTAAAGACCTAAAATTTCCCCAAAATTGGAGACCCATAAGCCTCCTAACATCTCTAGCTAAATTGGCTGAACGAGTTCTCCTTTCTCGCCTAAGCGAAAAAGTCTATGAGAACAACATTATCACAGAAGAGCAGTTCGGCTTCAGGCCACAACACTCCACGGAACTCCAGTTAGCAAGAGTAGTGCAATATATCCGAACAGGACTCAACCAAACAAAGTCAACTGGACTGGTGATGTTCGATATAGCAAAAGCCTTTGACAAAGTCTGGCATGCAGGACTAATTTTTAAAATGCATGAGTTCAAAATACCTCTCCCACTCATAAAGATCATTGGATCATTTCTTAAGGGCAGGACATTCAGAGTGAGAATCGAGCGTCTTCTCTCAACAGAACGTATAATTGCAGCTGGAGTACCACAAGGCTCCCCGCTATCACCAGTTTTGCATAATCTATACACAGCAGATATCCCCAAACTGCCCGTAGCAAAAATATCACTCTTCGCCGATGATATGTGCATCTTCCACACGTCCAGGCTAGCAGAAGCCATTACTTCAACTCTGCAGTCCTCCATAAACACGCTAATGGAATATTTCCAAAGATGGAAAATCAAAATCAACTCGGACAAAACCCAGGCGATTTTCATCACGAGGAAAAGGCGACAGACACCACACAAACTGACCGTGGACGATCAACAGATACAATGGCAACGGAGCGCAAAATACCTAGGACTAACATTCGACGACAAGTTAACCTGGACGGAACATATACAAAACAAAAGAAAAGCGTGCAACAACCTCCTCCAATCCCTGCTCCCACTTATAAAGACCAAAAGACTACACATAAAAAACAGAAAACTTTTATACAAACAAATAATTAGGCCGACTATTTTATATGGGAGCCAAGCGTTTGCAAAAACCACAAAAACTACTCAACGTAAACTTCAGACATGTCAAAACATCGCACTGCGGCGAATTTTCAGGATACCATGATATGTTAGATATAAAGACATACATAAAGACTTAAGAATAGAGACAATCGACCTGTACTTACGAGACAAAGCCCTTAAACTCTTTGACAAAATAGACCGACACGATAACAGTACCATGAATATCCTGAAATTTCCGAGCAGACGACACGAGAAGTATCCACACTTGAGGACTCTCGCAAATATTTAACAAATAACTGAACGCACAAAAATGCACTTATTGAGGCTATGAAAGGAAGCTGAGCGCAAGACCGCTCACTGACAGGAATGGAGTAAGAGTGAATTATTCACTAGCTCCACACCAACACACAGTTCCAAAAATTCATTCAGTTTCGTATACTTGAATCAAGCGTTTCATTCTTCAAACTTCCAACAAGTGCAATCGCTTGGTGGAATTCATATTCAATAGAAGGTTCTCTAAGTTTCAAGTGCTTAGTGAACCACTATTGAATCAATAAAAACAACAACAGAAACGCCCATCCGGTACAATTTCCAAATGCTTGATTTCTTCAAAGCTAAAATATTCAATCTTCATGTAAATTCTACCATTTGTTTCATTCAAAAGCCATTTCGATTAAGTATTAAGGTGCAATGAACACATATCATAAATTTCAGCATTCTGTCTGTACCACTACCTGCGATGTCATACCATCCTCGTTCTCGCCTAGCACGAAGATCAGCGTGCCTATGCATTCGACTCGTATTTTTCACCCCTCGGTTTGACTCTTCAGTGCTGCCGCAATCCGCGGGCCAAAGCTGGCCCGGTGCGGTGCGGGCCGTGACGTCACCGCACAACGCGGGTCGGGCCGAATAATGCTCAGTGCTGTGCTGTGCTGCGCGGCGGGCCGCTCTGCACGACTCTGAGTCATCATCCTACGCATACGTCCTATCTGCACGGAAGGCGCCTCATGTCTCCAGATGAGCTTGATAGCTCCGTCAGAACTTATTAGAGTCCCGGTCTCGTAAAGATGTTAGTGTACCAGAAAAGATGATTCATTAGCAGATTAAAGATTTATTTTGTTTTCGTCGGCGACTGCTGCAATAAACATAAATTTTATCTAATCTCTAGTGCATTGTTTTCATGTGTCTCACAGTATCGCGCAACATGTGATTGGGGTAAGTTCGCTGCTGAATGCAGGATACGCGTCACTTTTCATTGCTGACCAACAAACCTAATTATTGTAGATTTCAACGTGACTTTTGTCCGGTACGTAGCGTCGATCTGACATGACAGCTTGGATAATTGGCTTAGGTTCGCACAATCGAGGTTTCATCTGTACTGCATTGAATGATGTGTCCTGGTTCGAGCGGTTCGCTATTTGCGTTCAGCTAATTACCGTCCAGCGGAAACGTGTATGAAAGGTATCACCGGTGCAGCGAAGCCAAACCATCGTTACCGTCCCTTACTCGAGTTTGCATAATATGATATGCTTGCCGTGTAATGATAGCTAATTGCCCGGCTGATTGCCTAATACGGTTGACTGATTTTGACAAAATTCTTCGTTGGTCCTGTGATAGACGAGTCTATAATATTATTATTAATGACTCTGTCAGGCTGTTGATGTGGAGTGGTGAAGGAAGTCAATGTGTTTTATGATGGCATCAGGATATTAATGGATGAAATCTGAAACTTAAAAGTGGGCGCTACAAGTGTCCCGAAAGGGATGGTTTTCTTTTATTCGTATTCCCAACTAAAAATGGATTATTACTGGGGCTGTAATACGTTGAAGGATGCATATTAAACGTTTAAATTCTGTAAAATAATTGGATGAATTTGACTGGAGATTCTGATTTGATTTCATTTAAATCAATATATATATATATATATATATATATATATATATATATATATATATATATATATATATATATATCTGATCTGATATGATCTTTTGGATCTATCTTTTTTATCTTTTAGCTCGACATTTCTATGCTAACGGGAATCTTTCATCTAGCTTTCCGGAATGGATGCAACTTTGAATTCTAGATGCAGCTTGTAAACAGATTGCTAATGTTCGCATTTAAATAGATATATGGTAAGTTTGGTGGAGATCAAAATACTATTGATGGGCTCAATAACGCCAAACAGTTTGAACAAAACGTTTGGCTGCAAAAAACGAACGAACAGTTTTTCTAAAACGAATTTTTTTTTTCCTAAAATGAACCGTTTTTCTACAACGAATAGTATTTCTAAGCCAATTATTCCAACTATTCTACAACGAATAGTTTTTCTAAAGCCGATCGTTTTTCTAAAACGGACCATTTTTCTCAAACGAACAGTTTTTCTAAAACGAATAAGTTGTTATAAAACCTATCGTTTTTCGTTTTTCTACAACGAATCGTTTTTTATCATTTATCGTTTTTTTTACACGAACCGATTTGCGTTTGCTAAAACGAACTATTTGGCAGTTGAAAACTGTTTACCTACGGAAAATAGTATTTTCGTACTTGCGAGTATTTTCGTATTTTATTCAAATATTCAAAAAAATGTTAGGGCAAAAGGAGCTGAAATCGGACAAAATCGGGCGGTTTGGGACATAACGGGCCAAGACCTATTGCTGTGATACAAAAATTTCGGTTTTGTAGGGGAGTAAGGGGTTTTTTGGCCATAGTTTGGCAAAAACTAACTTTACGGCTCTTTCGATGATTGAAACTGGTCGGGGAGTACAATAGTGATATTTTAAGGGCAAAACAAAAATTTTTAAAGGGGAAATTGGGCAAAAATGTCCATTTTTGGGTCTAGCATGAATTCGGGGACCTTTCTGAGCTGTTTCGGGTGAAATTTTCATACAAGTCTGGGCAAAGCGGCCTATTTTCGAAGATACGGCAAAATGAACTCCGCCGGAAAAACTAAAAGTACCAATAAAAGTGCCAAGGAAGAAAAGGTTGAGATTCTTTTTGGTTCACCAGTTGGCATCTCCGGGTGTGCTGAGGCCTTCCTTGTGACTGCAGGTCACCACGAGGGTGTCTCCAACCCTACCGGGGTTGTAAAATTTACGAGACCGCGGGAGGTAAGGTGCCGCAGGACCCCAGCCTTACGGAAGAGGATGGCCCCCTAGTGGGTGCATGTTAAATAAACAAAACATTTTTTTTTTATCATTTCTTAATAAAATTTTCGCAAACTTCATGCTTCATTGAGGCAAAGTGGAAATCCGATTGTTTTAGATTAGCCAAGAAAAGTTTGGGATCAGAGATCGCTCGATGAAAAGTCATATAGATGACAACAGGATTAGTTGTTCCTATGTTAGTAATTTTTTTTACTTTGCTCATTTGAACGAATACAATAAAATGATCAACAAATTAATTTGATAGAATTGGATCGTTTTCCTTTAGATGGCCCCTAGAAAGACTTGCCAAATAAATGACCGACCATTGGAAAGTTACGGACAAGCTACACAGACTAATAACTCGGTATTCTTTGAAGGTCATCTTGCACCATCACCATTCTAGCTTGGAAACGTTGTGTCTGGAGGGTGGGGGAGGGCATATCAGTCCGTTTCATTACATTACTGCATATCGTATGCATTGTATGTATATTTGTACATACTTCAAACATGTATTTGGAACAGGTATTTTTTCGTACTCGTACTAGTTATACTTAGTATGTGAAAATCCTAGTACGACGCAGATCTAATTGTCGTACAGCATAAAATTAGTTTCATTTCGTTAATTCAAACTGTTTTTTTTTCAAACAGTTTTAAAAAAACAGTTGTATTTTTAAAAAAATAGCAGTTCGTTTACCTTTTTTGAAAACAACAGAAACACCCATCACTACAAAATACTATACCTCATAAAAAAACCAAATAATAAATAATAAGAATCATCTCCCGACTCAGAAATATAATAAAAAAGATCGTTTCTCTACATCTGTCTTCACAACCCATAATATACAATTCATACACTATAATCCACACAACAAACACTCATCTGTAAAAAAAATTAAAGAACTTTCACTTTCTTTCATCCGAATTCCATCCATCTTGCATGCACATTCTATATTTAAAAAGAATCTATTTCGAGCCCAGCTATGAGCAACACACTATTCGTACACTAATTTAAATTTTTGGGCTGATGGTAACCTAATTTCCACACGGCTTTTTTCTTCTTCTTGAACTCAAGAACCATAAGCACTACCCGATGGTCATGCACATGAATAACAGTAATAGCACCGGGAATCATTATTACAGGTCGTAAATGAATCGATATTCGAAAATGTAAATAATGAAATTCGAATGCAATAAGATGAAGAAAAAAGAACTGTAAATATGCCGTACGTATCGGGAGTGGCTTCGTTATTGATACTTTCAAGGTGCCGAAATGGCTTTGTACGCAAAAATATAACAGTTGTCGGTGCCAGTGCACATGGATGGTACATGTTTTTTCGTGTGGTAATTAAAAATTCAAGAGATGATTTCAATACTTTTATCTATTATATCCTTTGATTGGAATTCAAGGCGAGTTGTAAGATCTATCGAAAGGAACTTGTGATTTTTCGACATTTCCGTACAGAGGTGATGTAGGGGGGAAATACATGTAACTTCCAATAAAAAATCGATTTTTTTTTATTATATTAAATTGTTTCAAATACTCTAAAAATACATAAAAAAAAATTTTGAAGCGATATTCGTATTAGTTCTCGAGTTATAGTCAGTTATAGGCAGCGCGGCGCTCACCAGCCGGTCGAGCATACCTGCCGCGCGTCCTTGCCTACTTTCTCTTCGGCGCTATGGACGGTTCTCTAATTGTATATTCCTATCATATTGTTATAAATCTGAAATTCTAGGGAAATACAAATCCAGATGTACATTTACACTTGTATATTTTTATAATATACAAAGGGGCTTGTATTCATGAACCTTGTAGCAAAAACCGTTAGATTGCCGGCTTGAAAATAGTTGAAATATCAGCTTACATAGCCGCTGGGATGTGCAATTGCACCTAATGAACGATTTAGGTATCGAAATAAGTCCCAGCTTATTTAGTTATGCCAAGAGAGCCGACAACGACAGGATAGATCGATAAAACCGTCGAAGTCTTTTCAGCTCAAAAGAAGCCGGAAATGCTGGCCGTGACCTTTTAATGCACCAAAATGATATGCCCGAGGAGGCTGAAGGGCTGTTGTATAGACGTGAAATCGCTGACTTACGAATAAGTTGTAATAAAGACTAATAATCAATGATTTTTATCTACCGCAAACTTTAAACGCATTTTTCAAAAAGTAGTACTTTCTCAACTTCTGTACAAAATATCTCAAAAAATATTGAACCGATCCGGCTCAATTTTATACCACATCTACAAAAAGTATTATCTACATGTTACTGTACATGTTACAGTAATTTCGGAAGAATAATTTCTTTATTAATGTTCATAACGTAATTTGATTGAAAAATAATCGATTTTTTTGTTTAATCTAAAATTAAAATTTTTTTTATTAATTTTATTGGTTCACCTATGAACTATACATCTCATTAGCATATTTTTTTTTCTCTGAACGTTGCAAGTTCCCCGTAAAAGGCGTTAAGTTGGATGAGGCAGTTTTTGATGTGTTTTTTTCATTCGCTCGCATCGCCGCCATTTTGTGTTGAAAAAATATTAAAAAAATATTTTCATTTACTTTGAGACATGTACTTTAAGGATTTAATATTAAAAATTTTCTGAATAAACAATATATATTTTTTAAATCAATCTGAAATTAGCAATTATTTTTTTCAATTTTACATATATTTCCCCCTTTAAGTAAAAATTTAGGTTACTCTTTATGAGACAATTTGAATGAATTTTGGATGTTTTTGCACCCAGTGTGACCTGTACAATTATACTGAATTCGACTAGTGACAGTTGAAATGTATGACGCAGTTAGTGACTTTGTTTCATTGAAATTTGACAGCTGCAGATGGTTTCATTGAAAGTGTCATTTCAGGGATAACTCATCTTTAAATCTATTTGCTCCAGAACTTACGGTAATTTTCCCGAAAACCGTGCAGCTTTCTGAAGGAAGCAGTCTGAAGTCATCAGACTCTTGAGTATAATATAAATAAATTCAGTCTTGTGGGTAATATTGAAGTTTGAAGATGGTCAGTGAAATTTTGAAGGTAAGATATACTCTCTACTAAGAGTTCGAGTTAGGGACGAATGCAACAACAATGGTTTGCCTGATTTAACGACAGCATTGATGATGAAGACCATCTTAGAACTCACAGTGGTGTCGCTAGTACGAACTGATACAATGGTACTAAAATGATACAAAAATGAAAATTTTAAATTTTTCCTCAAACATGCTTCTGAATTAGGTAATTTATCCTTAATTTTTCTCTTGTACTTCTTATGACGCACGACTGTGCACGAACATTAGTTGAAAGTTGTGCGCAAAGAAGAGATCATTCCCAGTTTTGACACAGAAATAAAAACACGTCTTGTGATTTTAAGGTGCATATCGAGGAATCAACTTAGATAGGAAACTCACCTGTGACAATCATCTGAACAAAATAACACTGAAGGCCACTAAGGTAGCCTGGGTGACAAAATAAATGCTTAGACGCAATTGGAAACTATCTCCAAGGCAGACATTATAGGCATACAAACAATGATGACCCATCATCCTACATGAACCTGCAGTGTGGTGGAAGAAAGCCACACAAAAAACTGCTGCTAGTAGGCCCAACAAGCTTCAAACGATGGCCTGCCTGCTGATTACAGGATCAATGAGCTCCATCCCCCAACGGTAGAAATGGAGCCCCTTCTAAACCTAGAATCACTACATCTCAAAATTCATGAAAAATCAACGAAACAGGCTATTAGCCTACATCAGGCCTACAGGCACAATTCACGAGACCTTAAGGGCCATCGCAAAAAACTGGAGGACATTAGGCCCATTATGGAAATTTTGACCTTCAGCGATCAAATAAAGACCAAAACCGCCTTCGGGAAGAGGTTCAAGGTCACAATCCCATCAAAGGGCAAATGGGACGATGGTCCATCTTTCTCGTATAAAGGAGAGCAAATGTGTATACGTATGCTTCAAATGTAGATTGTGGAGTAGGAGTCGAGATCGTAGGTCCCAAGTGCAAAATGAATTTTGCTCTTTCAAAGGAGGCCACAATCCAGCAAGCAAAACTATCTCTTATACTTAGAGCTTCATAAATAATATAGATAAGGAACTCTAAAAGGGTCGGAGTTAAGATCTTATCAGACAGTTAAGCAGATCTCAATGCTATCAATCGCGATCGAAAAAATTCAGCTATAATCTTAGAGGTGAGAGTTTTTTTTTTAGCACAGAACAGTCTCGAGTTGATGTGGCACCAAAAAAACGAAGAAACTGATACAAAAGCCAAAGAACGAGCAAGAATGCCCTTCACAGGTCCTTTTCTGTAGTGGAGCTTTACAAAGGCAGATACCGACATGGAAATTAAAACATGGAGCAAAAAAAATATCAAAAGCGACTGGTTTAATCACGAGGGCTTAAAACAATCAAAAAGATTCCTTGGCTTCGATAGTACAGTGCCTCTCTGCAAAAGTGGAATACAGCAAAAAGCTTTTTGAAAACGCGTCACGAGAAGCATCCATTACGGGAGTTAGCGAAGAGCTCATCAAACATTTAAGAATAATTTTAAAAACCATAAAGTCAACATCACTCATAAACTTCTAACGACTCGATCACTACGCGAAAGCAACAGCAGAATTATATTTGAGCAAATAAAGTTGGTATATTATGCCGGTCTGATTTCACAAAATGCTGATTTATGGTGGCCGAACCATCTTCCTATCGGGGTTTTATCAGAAGAAGCTCAGAAAAGCTTAAACAAGGAATGAAAATACATCAGAGAACATAAAACCCGAAACTCCCCCTGAAAACAAACTATGGAAAATTTAATGCATATGCTTTTGTCGTTTAATATGTTTGTATAAATATAAAATATAACATTTTTTGTTTTTTTTAACGAACCGTTTTTCGTTTGTTAAAACGAACTGTTTGGCAGTGGAAAACTGTTTAGCTGCGAAAAACAGTATTTTCGTACTTGCGAGCATTTTCGTACTTGCAAGTATTTTATTCAAATATTCAAAAAGTTTTTAGGGCAAAAGGAGCTGAAATCGAACAAAATTGGCCATTTTTGGGTTAGAGTGGTTTGGGACATAACGGGCCAAGGCCTATTGCTGTGATAAAAAAATTTCAGTTTTGTAGGAGAGTAAGGGTTTTTTTGGTCATAGTTTGGCAAAAACTAACTTTACGGCGCTTTTGATGATTGAAAATGGTCGGGGAGTACAATAGTGATATTTTATGGGGATATTGGCCAAAAGCGTCAATTTTTTTAAAAAATTTTTTTGGTCTTGCATGAATTCGGGGGCCTGTCTGAGTTGTTTCGGGCGAAATTTCCACACAAGTCTGGGAAAAAGCGGCATAGTTTCGAAGATACGGAAAAATGGAATCCGGCGGAAAAACTAAAAGTAGCACTAAAAGTGCCAAGGAGGAAAAGGTTGAGTTCCTTTTTGGTTCACCAGTTGGCGTCTCCGGGTGTGCTGAGGCCCTCTCGTGACTGCAGGTCGCCACGAGGGTGTCGCCAACCTCACCGGGGTTATAAAACTTACGAGACCGCGGGAGGTAAGGTGCCCCTGGACTCATGTCCAGCCTTACAGAAGAGATTGCAGGTTTAATAAACGAAACATTTTTTTATCATTTCTTTATAACATTTTCGACAAACTTCATGCTTTAGTGAGGCGAAGTGGAAATCCGACTGTTTTAGATTAGCCAGGAAAAGTTTGGTATCAGAGATTGCTCGATGAAAAGTCATATAGATGGCAACAGGATTAGTTGATCCTTAGTAATTATTTTTATTTTGGTCATTTGAACGAATACAGGAGGTGTTTTTTGCATATAATAAATAAAAAACAAATTAAATTTATTGAATTTGATCGTTTTCCCTTAGATGGCCCCTGGATTGGAGGAAGATTTGCCAAATAAATGACCGACCATTGGAAAGTTACGGACAAGCTGCACAGACTAATGACTCGGTATTCTTTGAAGGTCATCTTGCACCATCACCATTCTAGCTTGGGAACGTTGTGTCTGGAGGGTGGAGGAGGGCATATTAGTCCGTTTCATTACATTACTGCAAATCGTATGCATTGTATGTATACATGTACATACTTCAAACAGGTATTTGGAACAGATATTATTCCGTACTCGTACTAGTTATACCTAGTATGTGAAAATCCTAGTACGACCCAACTCTAATTGTCGTACAGCATAAAATTTGTTTCTTTTCGTTAACTAACCTGTTTTTTTCAAACAGTTTTAAAAACAGTCGTTATTTTCAAATAAATAAAACAGTTCGATTTCATTTTTTGAAAATAACAGAAACGCCCATCATTAGTCAATAGTACCTAAGAGCCATAAAAGTTGCAGAATATAGAATGTATGTTTTGAAATATAAGTAATGATTATGTACATTCAACATATCAACATTTTACATCCATTTTCAGGCTCAATGTAATCGTTTCAAATATAGTTAATTTCCAAAATTAATTTTTAAAAACCCGAAAAAAATCCAACCATCATTTTTTCTGTTGAAAAAATTCCTATACTACAGCATTTGATAGCCATAAGAAGAAAAAACTGAACCACTCATTATGTATACGTACACATACTTTCACTTAATTTAACTTCTGAACCCTTTGAATGTTTATTTATGTGATTATTCCGCCGCTACAGCATCTATTCATACTCATGTATACATACTGGATTAAAGAATGAAGAAATCTTTATATTGGTTGGTGGTCTAATTATTATGACTGCCCCTGGTGTGGGTCAGATGATATGTTATCAAGAAAAGAATTTCTTGTTTAATTTCTTCTCATCGGGATGATTGGCCGCGTTCATTGACGGTTTTATGTTGATTGCATTTGTGTTTTTTTTAGAATATACAAATTAACAAAAAAATCGAACATATGTGAGTACATTTTTTTCACTTGCACTGTAGAACTGTTATTCGTTGCATTTATTTTAATTTTAGTTTCTTTTAATTAATGAGTGTCAAAGAGCTAATTTTTGGTATTCAGATTAGATTTAAAGAAGGTCATTAATGTTAATTCAAATAGGAATTATGTGCTGTTCATAATTTCATTAAATAATTTAAATTCTATAATTAGTACTTTTTAGATATGCTTCATTAAGGTATATCTCATCACTAGAGCATATTCTATAAAAGCAATTTTGAAGCACTTGAGCCATTCAAAAGACTGTTTTTTATGAATTATAATTTAAGGGATATATAAAACCTGGTATAATTTTTGCGTTCGATTTGATAGCAATCTTTTATTGCTTTAAATTTTTCAAACTACTCAAATTAAATTATTAACTTAAAGACTAATTTTTCCTCTAAAATGAAGTTACACTCTAAAAAGTGGGTCTATAATTAATGCTTTGATAATAGGAAATATATTCATTTTTTCGTTTAAAATAACGAATCACAAATTTTTTTACACATTCGATGTGCATTTTTTGCTTTTACGTCATATCAGCTGAATAATACACAGCTTTTTGTAAATTGAAGCAAAAAGAGTGTAAATTTACTAGTTTGCTATTCACCTTTGCGCCAAAGCCATAAAATTGCATCATTATTTAGGGTAAAATTACAGGAATTGGTCGTAAAAAAAATATTGGTTTTACGCACTTTTGTAAATTTACATCTTTAATAGTAGGAAACTAGTTTCCTACTATTATAAGGGTAAAATTCAACCAAAATTTTTTTGAGTGTATATACATTTACATCTAAAGAAAAATTGGTCTTTGAATAAAAATATTTGGTTTTGAAAAACTGAACCAAATTAAATTATTTGACACTCAGCTTTGTTTGTTTGTTTTTACTAATGTTCGAAGAACATTAGTATTAAAATCGATTCGGCCAAAAATTCATATTTCTTTATATATATATATATATATATATCATCAAAAAATTTCAGTGAGATAATCTCGGGAACGCGCCATCCGATTGAGCTGAAACTTTCAGGATACATTGGTGTATATGCAGAATAGGTCCAGGTCTCTTTAAATGTCAGTTATTGTTAACCTTTTGGCGACGGCGGCCATTTAAGTGATATTTTTAATATACCTATTATTTCGTGCACAAATAATTTTCGCAAAAATAAAGTTAACGAAATAAATTTCTAACGTGTTTTACATATGAATCGGATAATGCTTTGGAATTTTTTAACCCTATGTGTGCGCTGGGTGCCTAAAAAGAGGACGGGAAAATTTAAAAATTTTTAAATTTCGATAACTTTTGACAGAGCTATTCAATCATTACGAAATTTTCAGGACATATTGATATTATTTAGCTGTAGATTTGTGTAGCTTTTAATGAGCGTGCTGGCAACCCTGTAGCTAGGGCAGGCACTGAAAGTGAAAACCTCCAAATCATCGTCTCTCTTGAAAAAATGCCGTTTGTTCAAAAAAAAGCCACTCATATGTAAATCTTGTGCTTTGTTTACATAACCAAAAAAAAAAAAAGATATGGTATAACGGGCACGCCTGGTAACCCTTGCCCAATTTACCTATATTTTTAGCATCAAAAACTTCTGTTCACGGAAACTCACGATCCGATGGGCAGAATTATTTGAAATTCACAGAATGTATTGGTCTTAAATAGGACCAGGTCTGATAGAAGTGATTTTGAAATGCGGGCGATTCTGTGCCAGTGGTGCCATCTTGAAAAACCACTAAAAAAGATAACTGTTTTTAGCCCTATAAATTCTGATTGAATCGTTCGATTTTGACGAAACTCACACAATTGCTGGACCTTACTTTAAGCCACGTTTGGTAGAAATTTGGTCGAAAAATTCGGTTGGAGCTGCCAGCTATGATAATTTTGGTGTCTTCATTTTGACAAAAAAAAATTTGGAAGTGAAAACATTCAAACCATCGAATATTCAAAAAAATTTCCGTTTCTTACAATAAAACCAATCTGTATATAAATCTTATGTTATATCTACACGTTCAAAATAAAACTTTGGAAATTTCATGTTGGACAATAACGGTAACCCTCTCCCAGTTAACCTATATTTTTAGCATCAAAAACTTCTGTTCACGGAAACTCACGAACCAATAATCAGATACAGCTAAAATTTACAGAATGCATTGGACTTAAGTAAGACCAGATTTGATAGAAGCGATTTTGAATTGTGGGCAAGTCTGTGCCAGTGGTGCCATCTTGAAAAATTACAAAGAAAAAAAACTTCTTTTTGCCCTATGAAATGTGAATAAGTTACCAGATTTTCATGAAATTGACACAATAGCTAAACCTAAATCTAATCTGTTTGGTGGAAATTTGGTTGAAAAATTTGATTAGTGCTGCCAGTTATGGTAATTTTTGTGTCTTTGGTTTTGAAAATTCACTCAGGAAAATAAAACTTTTTGCACCATAACTTCCAGTGCAGTCATGAAATCAATACGAATTTCATACAATTAATGAAACCTGTCATAAACATTATTCAGGCCAAATTTGGTTGAAAAGCCACAATAGGGTTGCCAGCTATTGTTGGTTTTGTGTTTAATTGCAATATCTTTATTAAGCGGTTTTATCGTAGAATTTTCAAATGGTAATGATATTGTAGTGACAATAAACATCAAATATTAAGCTTTCGATCATTTGAAAAAACTCGCTGCAGGTAACCTTAAATTTCTTTATACTCCTATGACTTCGAATGTAATTAAACAACGTGAAGCGGATTTGATATATTCTTGGCTTTGATACTGGCGAAAGGCTGCCAGCACGAGTCGGTTGTGCTACTTTTGTATGAATAAATGCTAAAACATTTACAATGAAAATAAATAACCGATGTTACAATTCGCAAAGTTCTGCTAATTTTTCGGATCGCAGCCCCAAACACCAACTTCAGTTACAGTGCTACAGGCACTGAGCATTTTCTTCATTGATGTTATATGAGATGCTGCTTTCAAAATTATGTGAAATAAGCAACTGATAACGAATATAATTAACCCGTGTTTTGCTCTCATAAACGTTGAAATTCATGCCAGTGGTAATATCTGAAACCTTCCACCATATGAGTTATAATGCATTCTTGAGACCAAAGTAAAACGTGGCATTTGAAACAGTTTGGTCGTAATAAGCAGCTCATGTGGTGGAATATGCACTCAAAACCTGCACGATTCTTCTACTGTTCTTCGAACATTAGTGTTTCTAGCGGTTCAGGTGCGCTAGAGTTTTTTCAATTTAAATTCAACTTTGAAGAAGTCAAAAACAACGTTATGAAAATTATAAATAAAATTAAACAAAAAATGTACACCAAAAACTTTTAAGGTTAGTAAAATATTACTTTCATTTTAATCATAAAATTTGAAGGAAAGAACAAAAAAGAAAGGAGAAAACAAAGGAAAAAAGGAGGATAAAATGAACGAAAGAAAAGAAAAATAGCAAGTTGAGACAGAATATAGAAGAACAAAGAGAAATCAGGATGGAAAAGACAAAAGAGGAAAAGAGACTTGACAAACCTTCTTTTAATACTAAGATATCGCCAAGGGTCATCATGATTATCCTTGTGGTTACGCACACATAGTGCTCATATTTCAAATATGGTGAAAATGGTGTGAACTCAAAGTGAATTTTTTCTTGCATAGGTACACTGAGAAAACACATGGCGCCAGACGCCATAATTTATAGAATTCTGGCGCCATGTACATATTCGATTTAGGGATTGTGATAAAATATAGCGCCACACGCCATAATACATGGCGAAAAGTACATAGGCCTACACGCCATGTACTATCGTCTTCCACGCCATGTATATGGTGTGGCGGACTATATTACATGGCGTGGAGAACTATAGTGCATGGCGTGGAGAGCTATAACACATGGCGTGGAGGACTATACTGTATGGCGTAGAGGACTATAGTTCATGGCGTGGAGGACAATAGTACATGGCGTGAAGGACTATAGTACATGGCGTGAAGGACTATAGTACATGGCGTGAAGGACTATAGTACATGGCGTGGGGGACTATAGTACATGGCGTGGATGACTATAGTACATGGCGTGGAAGACTATAGTACATTGAAGAAGCAAATCAGTCAAAACAGTGCTACTTACCATAAATGAGCACACGGAGAAGTCACTTGCTTGCAACAAACAGGCGCTGGCTGCATTAAGAGTCGCCGAAGGAGCCATTCAATAATATGCGCCCTTAGCCGATTGAGAATGTTCTCAATCTATCGACGATACTCAAGTATCACTTGGTGACATTTATAGATCCCCTCACACAGTATGGCTGCGAGTTATAATTGGAGTGCCATGAGCCATATTACATGGCTCATGGCACTATGTAATATGGCGTGTGGGGCCATAATTTCTGCGCCATGTAATTATGGCACTGGGAGCTATACTGCATGGCTCAGGGCACTATGTGCATAGCGTGTGGCACCATAAATGCTGCGCCATGTAACATGGGACCACGCGCTATGTAGATTCTGAGATTATGGCGCTGGGAGCCATATTGCATGGCTCAGAGTACTATGTACATGGCGTATGGGACCATAAATAATGCGCTATGTTACATGGCTCTGGGCGCTATGTGGATTTTTTTCAGTGTACTGTGGGAACACATATATTACACATCCACAATACACATATCTTTACTTAACAACAAAATTATAAAACACAATAGGCTTAGTGAAGTGTAAAATTGACTTATATTAAAAATAAAAGAGAATACATATTTTCATAAAAACATTAAGACGTGTTTCTTTTTTAGTAATAAAATTTTTTGGCAGTTAAAGTCTTCCGAAAATGGTGACCCCGACGTGATGTTTGCGCAAGCTGATATATAACTTTAAATAATTATTTAAATTATTTTTAAGATTTTACATGTCTTGATTTCGACGCACACAAGAACTATTCAAGATACCAGAAAGAAGCGGAGATATGGAAATGTTAGGATTCCAAGCTACACTAACAAGGAGATTCTCTGGGACCAGTCGGACTGGATAAAATGCTAAATGAAGATATCGGTGACGTTATGGTCACAAATAATGATGCTACTACCCTGAGATCGCTTGAAGTCGAACATACTGCTGCTACAATTTGGTAGAGCTGCAACCGAAGGCCCTACTGATATGGTGAGTAAACTGCAGCCGAAGACCCTGCTGACATGGTCGTTACCTCCGCATCAACTCCATTGACGAGAAGTATGATCGCAGTAGCTACAACCAGGAATCCAACAACCGCGAAGACGACGATTTCGATAGCCAAGACGACGACTACGATGACGAAGATGACGTCAACAATAGCAACAAGCTCAAAAGCGGACAAAAATCATCTCACAAGCGTAACAACAAGCGCAGCAACAGGCACAGCAACAAACACAGTAACAGCCAACAGCAAGTCCAGCAACAAGCGGAACACCGAACGCATCAACAAACGCAACAACAAGGGCAGTATCAAGCGCAGTGCTAATGGGCGAAAAGGCTACAAGGGTGCAACAGTAATCGCAGCATACTACAATGATCTACTGCGACTGATAATGGAACAAAACCCAGAATATAACAAGAAACTACTGGTTATCATAACGAAATTTTGCAATGAAGAGCAAGAGCATCATGACACTGGCATAGATCATGGTACTGAACAGACGCCGTTCTATGAAGCACTGACAGAAGTGATAAAACTTGGATACTACTACACCATCGACCATCTCGGCACGGCTCGTACAGGCCGTCGCCAAGATTAACAAATCACGTTACTCTGCCTCCTTGACCTCAGCGTCATCCTGACACTTGGGGAGGAGTAGTGTGGGAACACATATATTACACATCCACAATACACAATACACATCACTATACTAAACACCAAAATTATAAAACACAATAGAGAATATATATTTTCATAAAAACATTAAGACGTGTGTTTCTTGTTTAGTAATAAAATTTTATGGAAGTTAAAGTCTTCCGAAGTGCAATAACAACCGACTTACTATTTCTGTCCCACTTCTGCCTCTTGCAATATTTATCATGATGGCAACCATCGCCACTAGGCCACATAGACCAGTCCTGATTTTTGGTGGTGCATAATGACCCTCTTTGATGTGAGGCGCCATTCAAGCCATCTTTCGCAATCACTATCTCCAATCTTCACTGGCATGGGCACCGACCAGCAATTGTCCTTCTACAGAATGGTGTTGGCTTGTAATGGCTCATAGTGGGGCTTGATGTAGAGGGGTTGTCAGATGAATATAATTTTCTAAATTTCATCTGTCAGTTAAAGCGCTAAACTAGTTTTTACGATTAGTGATATGATAAATATGATGAAAAAACTACAACCAAGAAGTAAACGGGTTAAAATCTGGTCTTTGAGCATTTGTAATTTGGATTTGGTCCGTGTGGTGGAAAAGTAGCAATATTAAAAATGAGAATAATGATTGTTAATACAATACTCACTTCTATTATGTCTGTCAAAATTGAATGTCGCGCACAATATTTAAACATCAATTTTTAGGTTCACTTTAATTAAGCTTTCATAAACAAAATTTGAAGCTCGAAACACCAATTCTTATTTTTGGGAGCCAAATCTAACTTCATCATTTTTTGGGGCAAGAAAATCTTTGCCACTAAAACCCATTTCGGACTTTGTCGATTCATTTTCGTAATCGAAATTTTTACGAGTGTGAAATGTATCACGCTTTCCCGTCTGTACCTGGATTTGAACCAGGGACCTTACATGCTAAAAGCTAATCAATCTTATAAAAGCCAACCAATCTTCTGCATAATATTGCTTGTTTCTACATTGATATTTATTCACTGAAAAAGAACACAGGACATGTAACATTAAAAATATTAAAATAATTTGCTACGTATCAATGTTTTCATAGATCCTCAAAACCATGGGTGACTCCAATTTCCTACATTTTTTTTTATCAATTTTGAGATTTTGGCACTTATAACCTTAAAAGAATTCAAAAACAAATGAAATTTTTCTGAATTGGTTTTACCAAAAACAGTTTTAAATGACTTTGATTTATGGATGTAGTTTACCAAGCTTTAAGAATATTGGTTGTGTATGGGGAAATTAATTTATTTGACTGGCGATACACTGTGTCATTTTAAACAATTGTTTTTTCCAACCATTTGTACATTTTTTAATTTATTCTTGGCAGCATTTTCAGCTCACAATTGCTTCTGACCAAATATTTTTCCGAATCCTATTTTTCAAGATGCGTAGGAATGAAAGATAATCTATAAAGTAAAGTATAGTAATCCAACGGCAAACCTCGTCGGGCCCAGAGGTTGAAGCTGATAGAGAGTTTCATTCATGTATTTATTATAAATACATAAGAATGTGGAGTGATTAGTTCCACGACTCATTTTACTCCTGATTTAACTTAGGTAATTAATCAGAGCTAGGTCGACTCAAAGTTTAGAGCGCGGTCTCCCGTCCGTACCTGGATTCGAACCGGAGACCCCACACATTAGGAACCAGTGCTACTAAACTACTAAAGACTACTAAAACTTAATCTTGAAAGTGGTCTACTGGGAATTGGTTTTTGGAATATGATTTTGATTACAAACTTTACGATTGGGTTCACAGCGCATAGTCTTTTCTGTAAAAATTTTTTGTTTCAATTTTGTTGAAACCATAAATTTGAAGGAATTTTATGCACTGCATGTCCTTTTAAGCTCTGTATTACAGACTCATTTATATGGGTTTGTTAGTAAATCAGCAGTCATTTAATATCAGGGCATAAGTCATTAGACACAATTGTTGAAATTTGTTTTACTAACGCATTCATCACAATCATAAACGTGATCCATCACAAACGTCTCGTCTCACTATGCGTTTATTTTCGGCTACCTAGTTAGCCAAGAGGTCAGGTCAATCATAATACCCAGACCAGGCTGAGTAAACCGCCTTCATATTCTTGCAAACAATTTCCCCAACACTTCGTCCTTTATGAAATTAACATACATAGACCTGCAAGTATAGCTTCAAAGAAATCCAATCAAACACCCCACATACATTCTACCACATCAATTTACTTATCATTTAATTCCTTAGCTTTTCATTTCAAGGACTTTCTCGCTCTAAGTCCTCAACAAATATGCTCGCATAAAAGCATGTTTTCCACGAGAAATCGATTTTTCACACCAAAACCGTCAACCAACCGAACAACTTTATATAGTTCAAAAAACTGTGTAACGTTTGCATGAAACACAGCAAGCACCAAAGCCAATTTCAGTTGGCTTAATGTAATACAAAGAATAACATTGTTTCATTGTAGAATTTTAAGTGTTTCCGACAAAACGCTACAACATACGATTACGGACGATCCAGCCACGCGTTCTGACTTCGAGGAGAGACCTCTTGACTTGCACTCGAGCCGTAAAACAGTTCAAGTATCAAATGTACTATGTACGCGGAATGGGCTATGCCGCATCATTACGAGTATGGTATGTCTTATATGCAAGACACTTGGTCTATGATGATGTATCATACGCTACACGGACTACATAGTCCTGCAAGAGGCCAGCACTCTACGTAGTAACTCCATTACAGCAGAACTTGGGGGCCAAGAACGGTATTGTGTCTGCTGCTAAGCTGAGACAGTAACAAGCCAGCGAACATCAAACGACCGACCCTCGTAAAATGTCATTTGGAAAAGTAGGATTTAAGGACGTTGAGCTCACTTGGAGGATCATTTTCTTTTGACGCCTTGTTAGTTTTCGCGCATTTCGTATGATTGTGTTGGGTAGAAAGGCACCAAGAATTTATCAATAAGAAGATGTAACTAAGGATATTGAGGTGTGGTTGTTAATGTTTTGTTTTCTAGATAGTTTTTTTCTGGCCTGAAGTCGAACATTTAGTGAAGGATTTTTCGATTGAAAAAACAATTTAAATTTTATAATATATGATAAAATACACAACCCTCTTCTTCCAGCAACAAAGCTTGCTACAACTTTAAAGCTCCATTCACAGTTTGAACGTACACTGTACAAAAAAACAGCTGATTCATTCATTTCTAACAAACGTACAAGGACATCAAGCTCGAATTTCTCTGGGAAAGTAACGATAATAGCACTGATTTTACGACTCTTTCAGAGTCCTCCAAAATCGTGTTGTGGTAAGAATGTGTTTGTCAAAATTTTTGTGGTGTTCGATAGTGTTGTTGGGGTTTCTATAGTGGCGATTAAAAAGCGAATCACACTTTAATGGCTATCTCGTTCAGATTAGATTGAAATACTTAGGTGGTAGCCGAGGTATGGAGAGAGCAGGACCGCAGAAAAGAGCAGAAGATGAACGAATTTCATGAGGAGTTTGCATGTAGTGGGTAGAATTGGATTAACTTGTTTATGAATTCGATCCAAATATCTTGTGAAAGAAATGTTTTCTATTGAAAATACTTTTCATTCCTATTATAAATTTTATTTTTCTTAATCTTTCAAACTGTTCAATATAACTGTGACCAACTTGAAGTCTATTCCCATCACTGAACGATTAACTTTCTTTCATATCGAAGATTTTATGCACTTGATTTTGTGCGATTGCAGTCTACATTTTAAATTCAAAGACGATCAATGAATTTTAATCATAACAATGAATAGTTTAAGCATTTGGAGCCCTTCCTATCATTCTCACAGCTACTTCATATTCTCGCATCAGAAAACTATCTATTCTGATAGCGTGCCCAGACGCATATGTATGCATAAGTACGAGGACGATGTACGTATGAATGGTTGTATGGATGTATGTTGTTTTGCAGTAAATTGTGCACAAGAATTATTTATTATTCATGAGAATATTGGCTACGAGTAGGCGCCAGTCAGAGTAGAACTTCACTTTGGACAAGTCACATGTCAAAATCGATTTAATGCATTTTATATTTTAATAATATTTAGATACATGGTTTAGGATGGCAGTTGTTGTTTGTGCTTACGTACAATTATTATTGCACGATTACGATGTTTTGTTGCTGCATTAAATCGATTTTAGACATTGTTCGGTGCAACCAGGATTTTATGTATGCAAAAGGATAACCAGTGATTTGAAATTTATTGTTTGCTGGTATCACACATAAATCTGAATAATGAAGATAATACATACATATAGTATGTAGCTATATTTTTCTTAGGATATATTTTAGGCATCAATTACGAAAAAATATAATAGAGTCCGTAACCTGACCAGAAAAATGGCCAAGACCTTAATTCGACGGAAAATTTGTTTAAAATGTTGAAATGAGGAATCAGTTTATACCAATCAGCTAGTATTAAGCAGTGCTGCCATTTTAGCATTTTGAATGCTAGATCTAGCATTATTTTTTCCAAGACAGCATTCGAAATTCGAAGTTAGCATCCAGCATTATTTTTAGCATTTAAATTTATGTTTCGGAATAATCTGGCACTCATCAATTTACAATCTCAACCATCAAATTTTTCTCAAGAATAGCTCTGTTTGTGTACTTTCTGTTGCGTTCATGAAAGAAAATTTCCTGAATCATGTGGTGCCGGAAATTCATGAAAAATTAAAAAACGCGCTCATTTCTTGTTTTCGAAGTAACAACCAGAAGTGACAATTGTTTGATTTTGAAATAATGATATTGATTATAAAGTCTAAAATATAAAGACTATAAAGTCATCTATATTGCTTTAAATATGGTAACTTTCCATTAAATCATGATGATGCTAAAAATCAGTGTTATGGTCCCATCCACTTCAAACTCTATCTTGACTCTCCCAAAATGCCTCAACAGCGGCCATCAATTCCCTATCATCTTCAAATTACTTCGAAGGTGTTGTTTGAGCCGAGGAAAGAGGTAGAAGCCACTGAGTGCTAGATCTGGCAAATAGGGTGGGTGTTCAATCTGTTCGAATCCTGTTTCTTTAATTGTATCCATCGCAACTGCAGCCTTGTGAGCCGGTGCGTTATTTTGAAGAAACAGAACTCCGGCTCGCAGTTTGCCGCGTCTTTTCTCCTTCATTGCCTCTCGCAATCTTCTTATTTGGTGAACTTAGTAAGAGCCTGATATAATGGCTTCTTTTTCTAAAAATTCCACCATACTAATTTCTTCAGCGTCCCAAAAAACTGATGCCATAACCTTTCCTGCCGAACTTGACACTTTGAATTTCTTCGCGTCGATGAAGAGGGTCGCTTCCAGGTCATCGATTGCACTTTGGTTTCTGGATCGAAATGGTGGATCCAGGTCTTGTCCATAGTCACGAAATGTGACAAAAAATTCTCCTGATTTGCCTGGAACTTTTTGAAATTCAGCCTTGAAATGTCGACTCGTTTCTTCTTATGCTCGTCCGTTCTTATGCTCGTCCGTTCTCGGTACCCAACGCGTAGAGACCTTCTTCATATGTAATTTGTTCGCCAAGATTTTTCAAACAATACCATATGAGATCCCTGTGATCTCAGCTACATGCCTGAGGGTCGCTCTTTGATCTGCCAATACGACATCTTCGACTTTTTTTACGTTGTCTTCAGTGAGAGATTTTGACGGACGTCCTTCGCGGTGTTCATCTTTAGTGGATGTTCTTCCCAGCTTAAACTCCTTGGCGTAGCGTGCAACGGTGGAATATGGAGGAGCAGAGTCTCCTAATGTTTCCACCATGTCGCCGTGTATGCCACCGGTAGACAGTTTTTTCAAACAGAGGTACTTAATGACAGCTTTAATTTCGTTTTTCCACATTTTGATGTTCTCTCTTCAACTGTTCGTATTCAAATGAATGTAGCTCTCTTGGAACTGTGTTATTTCTGGAGCTAGTGCTTTCGGCTTTCTGACTCCCCTCCTCTGGGTGGGCGTCTTTTTCCAGCCCAACTCACTCCTCACCTTAACACTAAATCATCCCTTAGTGCAGATGTTCCGCACTATGCCGTTAGCTGTCGCAGGCAAGGGTATCGATCACTAGGTCGGTTGATAATATACTTCAGTTCCTCCATGGTACTGTTAGGGTGTCCGTCTAGTCTGTCAAATAGTTTTAGTGTCTTGTCACGTATGTAAATGTCGATCGGGTCAATCCTCAGTTCTCTGTGTATGTCCGTGTTTCTAACATACCATGGAATTCTAAATATTTTTCTCAGAGCGAGGTTTTGACAGATTTGTACTTGGCGTTTGTTTGTCTTGCAAGTCTGATAGTACGCAGTGCTTCCGTAAGTCAACATTGGTCTTATTATTTGTTTATAGATTAACGTCTTGTTCGTCATATTAAGTTTGTCTGGTCTGGTCAATGGTTGTAGTCTACTTAAAATTCCATTAATTGTTTGTCTCTTGTTCTTTATGTGTGTAGTCCATGAGAGTCTGTCGTCAAAAGTTAGTCCCAAGTATTTGGCTGTCCGTTGCCAGTCTATCATCTGGTTAAATGAATGTAGCTCACTGGAATCGTAGCCTATTTATATGTTTTTTCATGCTGACTTAGTGAGTATACGTAGTAGTAAAATTTTTTATTTTTTATTTTATGCGAACTTCAAATAACCGATTATCATTACTTATTGATCAACCCTCATATAAATATACATATTGTTTTCATATTGAACCATGTTTATTTCAATTAAATAAGAAAGCATTATTTAGCATTATAATTTTACAAGATCTAGCATTATTTAGCATTAAATAAAATTGAATCTAGCATTATTCCAAAATAATAAATGGCAGCACTGGTATTAAGGACGTTCAAAATAAAAAATAAACAGTATGGCGAGGACCCAAGCGAGCAATGTCATTGCCGAAGGGAGGTTCAAAAAGTATTAATAAAGCTATATTTGATATAAAATTTGTCATAACTAACGTAAATAAAAATTAATGATCTCCAACTGCAAGTGGTCACATCAGTCAAGTATGCACCGTGAGCTGGTGTCTGATGAGAATCAGAGCATACTTTCGATAACACTTAGTCAAAAAAATGTTCAATAAATTTTTTGAATTTTAATCATCACGCAAAAACAATTCCACTATATTTCTTGCTTATAAGAGAAAAAAAATTATGTAAATATTATGTTAAAGCAATAAATACTTAAAAATGGAGTCAATTGTTTTTTTTTTTTTTAGAAAAATTATAATTTCTTTAATTGTATTGTTGGAAAGCCGCTGCTGTGCCTCTACACTCATTCAATTTTCACCTGCCTGAATTACAATAATTGGTTTTTGGTTTATAGTCATGAAAATCTTGTTAATGTTTTATCGCAATTTTTGGATCTCTGCAGAAATGGGAAACAATTTTTACCAGTGCCCAGTTTTTCAAGAAATATTTCAATAAAACAATTTGATGCAGTTTCTATGCTCGCTACTTGAGGTAGACTTACTAAATATTGTCTTTTAAATGCCTGAAGTCGTTCATCTTTGCTACTGTTATCAACTTTAAGAATAGCTATACATATCGTAACAAAAAAAGAATCACGTTACTTTTACGAAATTAAATTGGCACGGCAAGTTGATCGTCAAAAATGGTTAGACCAAATACATAGAACAATAAAAAAAATTTTGGTTGGCATACATTTCAGAATTATTTTTTATAACCTTCTTGTAGCTACGCCAGCAGCTTCTGTCACGACTTACTACATTTTTTCAGGCCCATAAATTTTTTGGAACTACTAGAGGAATTAAACGAAAACTCTAACTTTAAATAAGTTACTTGATTTCATTAAAAATTCATTAACAAGATACTTGGGCAAAAAAACCTTCAGTATATAGAAAGTAAATAAACATATACGAAAATTAAAAAAAAACCTGGTACCGCCATCCGTGAAATGTCGGTAGTAGTCTCATCCTGGGGGTCTACGATGAAGAATTAGTACATTACGTGTTTTTGCTTCTATACAGCGAACCCTGGTCATCAGGAAAGTTAACTTAACATCCCTATCACGCCAGTTAATTGTATTTTACAGAAACATAAACCACAATTCAACGGCATTCAACTAGAACACTCTATTTGTACCCAACAAGCACTCAAAGCCTGTTTGAACATTATCCGAACAAATGCTATTTTAAAACATTTTTTCCCATTCTTACATTACCTACAATCCTATATACGATGACAACTATCAAATTTTCAAGATTATCCTCTTAAGCTATTTCCTTCCTAAGTTAAACACGCAATCGACGATCCGTACTGAATACAAAAGTCCATCATTCAAATTTCGTCATCCGGTAAATAACACGCACCCACCGTAACCTGTTGACTCTTACCGGCAATATTTCTTTATGGCCATCTCCCAGACGATTTTCGGGACGCACCTCAGAGAGTAGTAGACTTTGAGCAGGTGACGGTGTTATTGGGCGAGGAGAATGGTGGTGTAATACTATCGTCAGTCGAATGGTTTCTTTTGTTGATGGGACGTAGCCCAGCATGGCTAGGAAACATATTGTAAGTCAGCCGTTTTGTGGGCCTCTTTCATCCCATACCCCCAAATCCTCGAACCAGGAAGGTGAATGCTGTTGTAGTTTATTTGTTCAGAGGTTATATAGAAACCTCCATAAATTTCATCGTGTACGTAATTCACTACTTGGCTCTTTGTAGATTCATGGCTTGGCCTTTTTCTCGCTCAAACGGTCATTGGTTTGTTGTCGATGCTATATAGATGTTTTGCTATAGAAAGGATAATATTGGTGAAAGTAGCTATTGGTAGTGGAGGTATTTTGGCTATCGAAAATTATGGGAAGAGTGGAACCTAAATTTTTCCAGGAGGTAGAGTTTGTTTACGATATGTTGTTGAAATTTCTTTTGTTTGTGTTGTACTGTTTTTTAAAGTAGTGTTAAAGTTGCTTTATTTACTTTAGTTGCCCTATGTAAAAAAAAATCAAAAGACCCAATTATATTAATGCAAGCACATATTTACAAAACATTTTCCTCAGAAGTATAGTCATTTATTTCTGCCTCAATTTATAGAACCCTTTCTTTAAACAAGCTCGAAAAAAATTATGCCTAGTGGGCCAAATATTCTGCCAAGTAGTATAGCCACTAGATTGCAAATTTAATTTAATTTTAAGTTGTACTTCAACTGAAAAATATTATCATTCACGCGAAGACCATCAAAGACACCAATAAAATTTCTACCCGAAACTCCCGATTAAACACCTCAATTTCAAATATTCGATACTCTATACAATAGCTCAGTTGGAGATTAATGGCTCTTTGTCGTCGATGGGGTCCTTTTCTTACGATTCTTCAACCGTTCCTTAAGCACCAGCATCAATAACGTCCGACCATCCTGTACAACACAATTGGCTAATAAACCCATGAATTATGGATTTGCGGTTATTCCCATTGAGTCATTGTTTGACAATAGAAAGCGAACACCCAACAATTCCTTGCACTATATGACTCGCAACACCTCAAGTACTCGTACACACAAAGATGCATTCAGTGCCTGGCCGGCTCTCGAATCGAAATCATCGACTATCTTGACTCGAGCGCCAGGATGCATTCGATATAATGATAACATCGGATCGGTAACGTGTACCATATAATGTGACAACAGGATGGCATATGGCACACTTGTTAGTTTCAATTTAATAAAAATGTTGTTTGTAGCATGACAATGTTAGCATCGTGTGAGTTCTGTATGTTGCCCCTCGACGGTATCGTTCTTTTGTAAGACTGGTTCAATTGTATTGTGTGGATTATTTGAATTATTTCCAACTAAGTGTGAGTCCGGATATGCAGGGATGGATCCATTACGAATTCGGGCTATTGTTAGTTATTGCTTCGTTTTTGAATAGCATCAGAAAGTAAGTATAGCGCAATCAAAAAAGTATGGTATGCCATTTGAGACACTGTTTTTTTGAGAGTTATTATGACACACATTTTTTTTTATTGTAGCTTGAACAAGTTTGTTTGTTTGTCAACGAGCGAAAATCAACTTTGTTGCTATTGACATAAAAAACCAACTAAAAAGTTGATTTTCTCTCGCCAAGAAGCCTTAGTTTCTAAATTACCAGCCTTAAATAAAATAGTTTAAAAACTATCAAATTAAAATGTAAAATGTTCATTCCATTCCCACTCTGTGCTTCGAGCGGGGATATCAAGCGACTGTGGGGGATGGGCAGGAGTGGAATCAGCAAAAGGGCGCAGCAACTCTTAGCATCTACACTGACGGCTCTAAAACGGCGGCCGAAGTGGGTGCTGCAACATGTTCTGCAGATGCAACTATTAAAGCAGCCTTCAGGCTTCCTAACCACTGTAGTATTTTTCAGGCGGAGGTTTTTGCGATACGTAAAGCCGCAGACCTAGCACATGCCAGAGATACCACAAGTGAGGAAATCAACATCTTTACAGACAGTCAAGCAGCGGTCAAAGCTTTGATGCCTTACACATACAAATCGAAGTGAGTAATGGACTGTATTCAGGCCCTGAACAGACTGGGCAGCCACAGTAGAGTCCGAATTTTCTGGGTTCCTGGTCGCAAGGACATTGAAGGAAACGAGAGGGCGGATGCGTTAGCCAAGGACGGAGCTAGCCTCCCCCTGTCAGGATCGGTTGATATTTTAACTCCAATCCAGACGATCAAATACTTTATCGACTCCAATATGATGCAAGGTGCGATCTGCAGATGGCGTGCAACTCAGACCTGCAAGCTAACCAAAATCATGTGGGGGTCATACAATCACGCAGCGACTAGGTTCCTGCTCGATTTAACACGGACTGACTGCAAGCGGCTGGTCGGTATCATAACTGGCCACTGTCTTGTAGCAGCTCATACCATGAAAATGGGGCTCCTAACCAGCGACACCTGTAGGACGTGTCAAGTGCCGGGAGTCTGTGAAACAATCCAACACCTTCAAAACCAGGCAACGCTGCTTTGGTGAGCCCCGGCTGCTGGATCTCTCACATGTAGCGGAGCAGAGGCTGAAGGACATACTTCAGCTCGCAAAAAAGTCCGGGGCCTTCGATGGCCGTTTGGACTGAACTTTCCTTCTTCGGGTCAATTTTGTCTAGTATCGCTACGGACCAAATGGGTCTATGTGTGGCCATGTGCCAGCCAGTTAAAGCTAACCTAACCTATTCCCTTCTTCTAATTTCAATATTTTTTTAAATATAATTGTCAAACACAACGTCAACACTAGTGTTGCCAACTTTTTTCCAGCCGTTGTAGCTAGAATTAGGGGAAAACATAGCTAAAAATAGCTAAGCAGTTTCAATTGTAGCTAAAAACTGTAGCTAACTCCAACAATAAAAAACTGTAGAAACCTTTGGTGACCTTTGACCCCGTATAAAAAGTGACGCAGCACTCGGATCGATGGGGACTTTTGACTCTTTGTTCAACACGCCAGTACCAAGGTTCACACCAATATTCAACTTTCCCCTAATTTTTGCGAAGCACCATGTTAGATCTCCCTAGACTACTATGTGAATTTTTGAATGAATTTGAACTACGAGATGTGGTAAGGGCTGCCAGAGACTGCTGATTCGACGAGCTGTCATGATTTCGTTGTGCTTGAATGTAGTTTGGTAGTGAAATTTGTGCTTCATTTTATATATAAATTTGGTGAAGGTATTTATTTCACTAATAGTTTACAGTATTGTTGAAACTGAATTGATTTGAATTGTTTAGAATTGAGTGCGTAGAATTGCTTGCTGGAATCGCATGATTTTTTTGTTTTATACTTTAAATAGTGAGAGTACAATTAAAAGGTGAATGCATTTATTTGTTCCGTAAAAAGCAAGGATCAAAATTGAATAATTAGTGACCTTTTCCGATTTCCTTTTGGATCTCGACCGAAACCAAATTTGTAAATTATCTCTGTATAACTTAGTTACTAGGAACTTTACTTGCGAAATCGATTTGGCTTGATTTGATTAAAAAACTGAATTCATTGTGCTTTACTCTAATGCAAATTTACAGTGTTAACAATAACTCAGAAAATAGTTTAAAACATTTATAAATTATTTTGTTTAGTTCTAACATTACAAGTAACGAGTGCAAGAGAGAGTGTAACAAAAGCGTCCGCAGAGCGCAGTGTTTTTTGCTTAAAAAGGATTTAAGCTTAGGAATAGTAAAGGTGAACAGTGACAAAGTGACTTGGCAATAATGCCAATTGAAAATGTTTTCTTAAAATCATGTTTGAATAGGTTTTCTTAAAATGCGTTAAATGCATTAAATTTTAAATAGAAGCTTGCATGAATTTTCTCATCAAATTCGATTTAAAATAGATTTTTTTAAACTATCACTTCATCAATTTTATATTTACTAACTGTTATTTTAAAAATATATGCTTTTCGTTATGGGAATGTTATTATTTTAGTTTTATTTTTTATAAGTACTAGAATATTGAAATTTTCTTTATGCGTGAAGGACTATAAACATTTAATTTGCATAATCACTGTTGTTGTTATTGTTGCAGTAGCTATATTTGAAAATGCTTTATTTATAATATAATTATATATAATTTTTGCAACTATCTATTTAAAGAGAAAATAATTATATATTAGTAGCATGGGAATTAAAACACTGATAATACTGATAAGTACTCTCACGTCCATGTTCGTAATTCCTAAAAGTTTTTATATTAGCAATGTTAAAAGTAGCTAACAAGAGGGGTTCTATTAATACGTAACAAATTTGAAGAAAGCATAGCCAAAGCTAATTGCTTCCCTATGGTAAACTATCACGCTACGCCACTTCTTTGTATATTCCGTCTAATATAACCTGAGTTATTCAATTACATTTTACCAGCTTTTCTTATTCTCCTGTGGCTATCTGTGGTGATTTCAACCTATATATATATTCAATAGGATAAGCTATCACGTGTCCAGAAATGCAGCTTCTATTTTTATGTCTTTCTTGCTTACTGCTTTATGTCTCATCTTATGTCATTCGAGCAACCGTCCCTTGGACGTTCCCTTCTCCAACACTCCTTGTAATAATATATACGTTAACCGTGAACCTCATCATTCTCCACTAAAAATAAATATCAAGCTTACTCAACCACTTCAAAAAAAGATTGTTGCTTTTCCCCGTTTTTACTTTTTAACTTTGCTTCTGAACTCGAGACCATTAATAGGCATATTTTCTTCCGTGATCTGTGCATTGACGCAGGTCTTTCATCTTTTTTTTTTCAAATTAACAATTTTATATATCTTTACACTCCCAGGACATATATATCTCTTTACACTCACTTCACAACAAAGATCAGGCACTCTTGGAATGCTTACAAATTCGTTTGACGAAATGCTTCAAGATTTTCTTTTCGAGGAGAAAAAAAGATACTGAAGAGGCTAAGCGAAGATAGAGACTTCCTTTCTTTCTAATAAATGCAAACATGGATTCCCGGAAAACATCAGAACACTTATCTCATAGCTTCACGTTAAACGGTAGTTTTACCTCTTGTATCCAAAACAATTGTTAGTCATTTGTCACTTTTCCTCCACCTTTATGCCCTCAAACCCATCAAATCAGTCTAACAGAAGTGTCTACTCATCTTTAGCTACTAATCTTGATATCACTATGACCATCTTTTCTGAAGTAGAGAATTAAATACCCCATGGTCAATATATACAGCCATCAATGGTCCTGACGTTAAATATTAATCTTCATTGTTATGTATTCGTCTTTCCAGTTTATTTAATCTTATCTTTTCAGAGGTGTTTTCCTTCTATTTGGAAAGTCGCAAAGGTCATTGCGATCGTAAAATCTGGGTATATTGAAAATATTCCTGATTACCGTTCTTTTTCCCTTCATTCCTTTTTTTCCAAATTGCTCGAGCGAATCATCCACAATAAGGTAACTAGCACTATTTTTAGTTCTCAGGGGAAAAGCATGAGTTTATTTCAGTTGGTTGAATTTGTCAATTTCGTTGCTGGTTTGTTCTATGATGGACAACAAGTTGAGGTGTAATTTTGTAAATTATTGCATTCTCGGTATCTTTCATTTCTGATCCTCCTCCTTTATAGTTAATCTTGTTTTTTATGTTGTCTTCAATGGCTGTATTTCTTGTTTTTCATCCAACATTTGGTGTACCAGAAGGTTCCATCCTCGGACTGTTCGTGTTGTTCAGCCCAGTTTTTGCAATTCCATTTACATCCTTTACACGAATGACCTTAAGCTTTTACGTATTATTCATTTTTTGGAAACAGCCTGCCAATTCAAAAAGGACTTACTGTTTTGAGCGATTAGTGTACTTTGATATTTGTTCCTTTGATATCACTACATGTTTTGTTATGTCCTTTATTAGCATACCATCTTTGGTCTTCGCCTGAAATAAGCTCTTAGTGATTCATGTGAAATGTGTGAAAATTATGCAAATTGTTCAACTAGTAATGGGTAGCAAGTATGTACCCCGAAAAACGCAATACAATAGAAACAACAATGTCAGAGCTACTTACTTTTTTCTGGAAACATTTTTCCATCTATGCTAAAAAGATTAAAGAAGAATAATTATGTAAAATTAGAAGTCGGGTTCATATCAATACATTTATTTCAACTTTTTCCACTTTATAAAACCAATTTGTTGAGTTCTTCTCTAACTTCAACAACAACAACATAATCATGAAATCCTCATTTTCCTCCTACACCAGCTAACCTTTCATGCAATTGAGAAACTGAGAACCATCATTTACGTTAGCTACAACGAAGAAGATCAACTGACAATAATCACGCACTTACAGCACTACGCATTCGAATTTCATTTCGATTGTATTGCATTGCAGCCGAATCAGCCGAAAATGTACAACAATATCAAGAATGCACTGCAGCACAACACTATTCATCCATAATCACTGATGTAGTTAGTTGTTGCTTGCGTGCACCAGAAACCCAGACCGATTCGAGATTGGTCATTACGAAACAAAACATGATTTCGAATCTGATGCTCGATTTGTGCACAATTTGCCAACGGTCCAATGCAGAAGATTCTGCTATTGCTGCTGCTAGCCCGAACTAGACATACCACCTAGACACACTAGGTGCACTAATTGTCTTTTACAAAGTCCCATTAAGAACAGTAGCAATTCGATTGTATGATAATCACTTAATGCTTAATTGATTTGATACGATTTGTAGGTCCTCTGCGCCAGAATTGAGAACGGTACTCTCTACTCGGACACATCCTAAAAGTCCTACTTTGATCCGATTCCCATTTATCTAGGCAGGTATCATGTATACGCAGAGTATGATGTGCGTCTGCTTGCAATCGATCTTCTGCTGACCTCTCAAATGATTCGGAAAATGTTTTCTCTTCAATAAAGCTGAAGTGATTTGGTTTGGAATCGAAGAAACTTACTTACATATGTAAGTGGACACAATTTGTTTGAATATTGGACTAGCTGTGAAGAACTAATAGTAGTCGAATGCTTTGCTGGAACTGCTTGCCATTCAAATGCCTCAGCTCTGATGAGGTTACATATTTAAAATTTTACATTAATATTTAATAAAATAAATACACATGCTCAAAAAAGTCTGCGTACACTTGCTGGTGATAACAAATATTTTAAAATAAAGAACCTTTCTGATTGTTTATGACTAAGAATGTAAGTTTATTGCTAAGGATACAACTTATTACTCGTTCGTTGACGTTAATATTTAAAAAATATTTAAAAACTCTAGCGCATCAGACTAATTTTCGCAGAAAATGGTCATAGCTGGCATAGCTGGCGTACAAAAATGGTCATAGCTGGCAGCTCTTCCGTGATTTTTATACCAAATTACTACGACATTTGGTTTACATTAAGGTTCATTTACTGCATGAACTTCGTTTTGATTTCATGACTGGACCAGAAGTCATAGGGAAAAAAGCTTTATTTTGCTGAGCAAATTCGCAAGATTTAGGAGACAAAAATCACCATAGCTGGCAACTCTACAGGGTCTGTATAATAAGTAACCGGACTGAGCCTGCCCCGCACCGTCAAAACGTCTGCTAACCGGTATCTGGTGCTGTAGTGGTGGTGGGTTCTAGGTAAAGGGAACCGGGCTGCAGCAGTTGCGCTTGGAGAGATAGCATCGAGCGAGAGCGGAGTGCGTGTTCAGTTACGTCGTCGGAGTGAAAATGGAGCGTACGATCGAGCAACGTGTTAGCATCAAATTTTGTGTCAAACTCAAGAAAACGGCCACGGAAACTCTTCAAATGATTCAAGAGACTTACGGTGAGGATGCTCTGTCCAGAACTCAAGTGTTTCAGTGGCACAGAAATTTCCGGGAGGGCCGCGATGACGTCCATGACAAACAGCGCGTCGGTCCTCCATCAACGAGTCACACGGACACAAATGTGCAAAAAGTGCGTGATGTGTTGAACAGTGATCGTCGTCTGAGCATTCGGGCTATCGCAGATGAGGTTGGAATTGACAAGATGACCGTTCACAACATTATTTAGAACGATCTGGGCATGAGGAAGATCTGCGCGAAGCTGGTACCCAAACACCTGACTGATGAGCAAAAGGAGCGTCGTGTTGCTGTCGCTTCGGAAATCTTTGATCGACTGCAAACCGAACCAGAGTTTTTTATCCACGTTATTACAGGAGACGAGACGTGGGTTTTCAAATACGATCCTGAGACGAAGCGGCAGAGTTCGGAGTGGCACACACCGGCGTCACCACGACTGAAAAAAGCGCGCATGAGCAAATCGAAGGTGAAGTCGATGCTCATTGCTTTCTTTGACGTGAAAGGCATTGTTCACAAAGAGTTTGTGCCACCCGGCCAAACTGTAAACGGCCAGTACTACAGAGAGGTGCTCCGTCGACTAACCGCCCGGGTTCGCCGAGTCCGTCCGGAGATTGCCGATTCGTGGATCCTCCATCACGATAATGCTCCGTCGCACACCTGCCTGCTCGTCACCGAGCAGTCGGCCAAACAGTCGAGGGCAACGTTGCCAAAGCCTCCTTACAGCCCGGATATGGCACCAGCGGACTTCTTTCTGGTCCCCAAGATCAAGAGACACCTTAAGGGGACGCGGTTCGGGACTCTGGAAAACGTTCAACGTGCTACGACGAGGGCTCTAGACAGCATCGAGGTTGCCGACTTCCAGGGAGCGTTCGGGGATTGGAAAATCCGGTATCAGCGTGTTATCGACTCCAATGGGGACTACTTTGAAGATTTCTAAAGAAAAATTGTACATATTTTGCCAATAAAAAATTTCCTGAGGTCAGTCCGGTTACTTATTATACAGACCCTGTATTCTAATTTTTCAGTCAAATTTTCACCAAATGTTACCTAAAGTAAGACCCAAATCTTGTGTGAATTTGGTTTAAATGTGATAGCTGAATCGGAAGCTATAGGCTAAAAAGCTGTTTTTTTCTCTCAGTGATTTTTCAAGATGGTACCACTGCCACAGGGTGGCCCGTATTTCAAAATCACTTCTATCAGACCTGGTCCTAGTTAATACCAACATGTCCTGTAAAATTTCATTATGATCGGTTAATCCGGTCGTCAGTTCTCGTTAACATAACTTTCGAGTGCTGAAAATAGAGGTAATTTGGTGATGGGTTGCCGTTCTTGTGCAAATCGGAATTTTAAAAATTTCAATTTGACATGATGGACAAAGGCTAAAGGTTATCAATGATTTGAATTTTTTGTCACAAATCAAAAAATTTTCACGAGGGTCAATGATTTGAAGGACTTTTTTCCGGAGCGAGCCGTAGCTACAGGGTTACCCGCACTATCTTGAAAGTCGATATATGTTAAATCTTAGTCAACATCAATACGCTCTGCAATTTTCACGATGATCCATTGCTTTTGTTAGAAGTAATGACAAATCAAAATTTGAAAAAAAAATCCTTGCCTACTTTTAGGCACTCTGCACTAGTGATGCGCGATTGCGAGATATTAAACTCGATTGTTTCGATTGTTCAAATATCTCGAAACATCTCGATTATTTAAGTTGGACACGATTGTTGCAATCGAGATAATCGAGACAATCGAGATAATCGAGACAATCGAGCGATTTGAGATAATCGAGACAGTCAAGACAATCGAGCGATTCGAGATAATCGAGCGATTCGAGATAATCGAGCGATTCGAGACAATCGAGGCAATCGAGCCAATCGAGACAATCGAGACAATCGAACATCTCGCAATCGATCATTCGGTCGGTCAAGTCATCGACAATCGGTTGACGGCAATTGAGTGAGCCATAAAGCACGTTTCGTTGGCGCAGCCAATAAAAAAATGTTCAAATATTTCAGCAAAAATATTAAGTGTTATTATTTGATCAAACTGCAATTTTTTGGGAAATATTGATGTATAAAAGGATGTTTATCTTAAGTTAAAATTAAGATATCTTTAACTCTTTGGTGGCGGTGGGCATGTTAGTGTATAAGCACACCAGTCTACACAGTACGCTTGTAGAACCGCTTGTGAAGAATAGATTTGAATGGATTGGATATACTATTTAGTAGATTTTTTTACGTGTGCATACATATGGAATGTAATGATCAGATATGCATGGAAATTTGTATGGCTAGCATTTATCATGTATAAATGGCTGGTAGTTTTACTAAAACTATTAAGTCTGATCAAAGTGTATGATCAAATATTATCTGAAGTTGAGTTTTGTCATGCTGTTAAGTATGTTAAAGTAAAATCTGCTTTTAGATATTGCAGTTTGAAAGCATATCATGTATCCAGTATTTTCGTACTTGCGAGGATTTTATTCAAATATTCAAAAAGTTTTTAGGGCAAAAGTAGCTGAAATCGGCTAATTTTGGGTTAGAGTGGTTTCGGACATAACGGGCCAAGACCTATTGCTGTGATACAAACATTTCGGTTTTGTAGGGGAGTAAGGGGTTTTTTGGCCATAGTTTGGCAAAAACTGCATTTACCGCGCTTTCAATGATTGAAAGTGGTCGGGGAGTACAATAGTGATATTTTAAGGATGAAAAAAATTTTTATGGGGAAAATTGGGCAAAAACGTCGAATTTTTCCAATTTTTTTTTTTTTTTGCGTAGCTTGAATTCGGGGACATTTCTGAGCTGTTTCGGGCGAAATGTCCATACAAGTCTGGGAAAAAGTGGCCTAGTCATTGAAAGCGCGGTAAATGCAGTTTTTGCCAAACTATGGCCAAAAAACCCCTTACTCCCCTACAAAACCGAAATGTTTGTATCACAGCAATAGGTCTTGGCCCGTTATGTCCGAAACCACTCTAACCCAAAATTAGCCGATTTCAGCTACTTTTGCCCTAAAAACTTTTTGAATATTTGAATAAAATCCTCGCAAGTACGAAAATACTGGATACATGATATGCTTTCAAACTGCAATATCTAAAAGCAGATTTTACTTTAACATACTTAACAGCATGACAAAACTCAACTTCAGATAATATTTGATCATACACTTTGATCAGACTTAATAGTTTTAGTAAAACTACCAGCCATTTATACATGATAAATGCTAGCCATACAAATTTCCATGCATATCTGATCATTACATTCCATATGTATGCACACGTAAAAAAATCTACTAAATAGTATATCCAATCCATTCAAATCTATTCTTCACAAGCGGTTCTACAAGCGTACTGTGTAGACTGGTGTGCTTATACACTAACATGCCCACCGCCACCAAAGAGTTAAAGATATCTTAATTTTAACTTAAGATAAACATCCTTTTATACATCAATATTTCCCAAAAAATTGCAGTTTGATCAAATAATAACACTTAATATTTTTGCTGAAATATTTGAACATTTTTTTATTGGCTGCGCCAACGAAACGTGCTTTATGGCTCACTCAATTGCCGTCAACCGATTGTCGATGACTTGACCGACCGAATGATCGATTGCGAGATGTTCGATTGTCTCGATTGGCTCGATTGCCTCGATTGTCTCGAATCACTCGATTATCTCGAATCGCTCGATTATCTCGAATCGCTCGATTGTCTCGATTGTCTCGAATGTCTCGATTATCTCGAATCGCTCGATTGTCTCGATTATCCCGATTGTCTCGATTATCTCGATTGTCTCGATTATCTCGATTGTCTCGATTGTTCTCTCGATTGTTTTGGCGCATCGATTGCGATTATCTCGATTGTTTTGTGGCGCCGATTGCGATTATCTCGATTGTTAAAATATCTCGCAATCGCCCATCACTACTCTGCACCCACACACGGCTCAACATTTCCAAATGTTCATCATAGACAAGCTAAGAACACAATAAGTTTTCATTTCCAAACATTTATTTTAACAAAAATTTACACTGCTTGGAAATATAGGAGTACCTGAAGTTTATGCACAAGCCCATTAAAATGCATCCTAAAAAGTCTGCGTACACCTGAAATAATTTATTCATCTAATAAGAATTCACCTTGAATAGCTTATCCGATTAATCTCCTTAAGAGCTTGTTGCAAACCCTTTCCTATAAATGACCTCTTCTAGCCTATTTTGCATGGAGTGAACTAACTTTGTAGTTTCTTCGGCCGTCATACTGTTCCACTCCTTCAATATGACATTTCTAAGTGATTCTTTGCTTGTAATTTGATTGTGGGGAATTTTTCTCTCAAGTAATTCCTACAAATGTTCATTGGGATTTAAATCTCCAGTGATTGAGGGCGTGTGCGCAATAAATTTGGGACATTACAGACCAACCAATCAAATTTGCATTATTCAATGCAGTCGTACGTTTTCTCCACACTAATTTGTGCCCTTTTATCCCAAATATACAAAATTTACTTTCAGCTGAGAAAAAAACCCTTTCCCAAAATTTTTTTGGCATGTTGACGTAAATTTTCGCAAAATCCATTCTCTTTAGGCGATTTTGTGCTGATGTGAATGCCTTTTTGCTTACTTGCTACTCGACCATGGTAGCCACGTTTCCTGAGAATTGTGCGAGCTGTTTCCTCGCATATTGTTTTTTTTGTGTTTCTCTTTAGTGTCTTGAGCAGGTTGAGACGCCGTTAACCGGGGATTTTTTCTTTTTCACAGAATCAATAATATTTTGACGTTCACGTGCAGTAAGTTTAGGTGGACGTCCTAATCGATGCCGTGAAATAAAAACACCGGTTGTATTATAGTTATTGACAACCCTTTGTATTGAGGAATGCGTACTTCCAACTAAATTTGCGATTTCATGAAAACTTTTTCCATTTTCACGCAGCCTTAGAATCAATTTCCGTTCACTAACACTTCTTTCCTTATTTCGAGCTTCCATTGGAAAAGATAGTCTTTAATTCACACAATATTATCACAAACTTTACCAATGAAACCACTACGTGTATAAATACAAAAATTTTCGCATTGTAACTGTGAATTCTAACTGTAAATCCCCAAACGTGTACGCAGACTTTTTTGCAGCGGATCAGAGACTTCTAAAGATTAAAATCACCATATCTTCTTTAATTCTAAGAATTTGTTTATCAAACCTGCATATATGTATGCATTTCTAGCAGTGTACCCCTTCTTATCAAAGTATTTTAATCAAGGGCGTTTTATTAATTGATGGGCTTTTATCATGATTTAGATATTACTGGTAAGGTGTACGCAGACTTCTTTGAGTATTTGTCTATATATTAGAATCGTAGTCCCTCTGTGATTCCTTGAAATTATACAAAGGCATTCCAGTTATGATGAATCAATTTTAATAGCTGACGTTAAAATTTTTCACTCGGCAAGCAAATCAGATCGATAACAAATTCATCTCTGCACGATTATTTGTTATTTTCCTTGTTAATTTCCGGTATGCAATCGATTTCATTCAGAACCCTAATAAACCACGTTGTCCTCACGATATAAGCCGACACTTGCAACAATGACCATATGGCTGGCACCAAGAGCCAACCAATGAATGGTTCAATAACACTCCCAGTCAGGCTACAATAAGCCCATAAATAAAATGCCAAGGAAGAATAATCATCTGTTGCCCTCCCATTCAACTTTTCCGGTTGCACTTCAAGCGAAAAGGAATTAATTTGATGCATCATCATAACCAAAACTATTTTTTTTTGTCAGTTAAAAAATCTGCGACTTTATTCTGTTTTATGGTAATACGCGTACAGATGTATTCTGCGAACTATCGGTGCGTGTTAATGCTTCCTTTCGTTATTCTTTGTAAGAGTACAGACGGTAGTCTGCATATGGTTGCGGTCGGCAGGAGTCATCAGAGGGAAACCTTATGAGTGTCATCGAAGGAGAGATGTATGTGGAATCGGCATATTCATTGATTTTTGTTAAATGGTTTACTAAATAATCTAGTTGTAGAACAAACTTTAAAATGGATTCGTAAAAAAGAGATGCATTTCTTTAAAATAAAATAACTTTCAGAGTTTCCACGAATAAAAGCTGAACAATTAAAAATTAATGATTTTACTAGCTCTTAAAATTATGGTGGTTTTTTGCACAATCTTGAAAACTTTCGAAACATTGGACTACCGATTTATTTCAAGTTCCCCTAAAAAAATCCAACCCCCGTGCAGAGTTGAATCAGATGGATAGTTATGAACAAAAAACGGATATGACTGCACATGTGCAGAGACATATGTATGTGCATACATATTTATAATATCTATAGATTTTTATTCCCTTTGCCAACACATTTGTACACATGTAAATTATTCAAAGGAAGCGCCAACGTTACGGTACGTCGCGGCTGTTCTAAATCCAGAATTAGTCGCGAAACAATGAAACTCTTTCACGTTCCGAGAATTCGTGGAGCATGTGCAGTCAGTAAGTCAGTCAACTAACCAGCCAGCCAGCCAGCTTGCTAGCCAGGGTGTGTGCAGAATTCACGCGACACGACGGAATCATGTCCGGTTGAAGAGAAAAAATGGATATTTGGCAATTTAATATGCGACAATAAATTAAAGAAAATTAACAGTGAGTCAACGCAGTGGTGAGTCTGGCTTGGCGGTAAAATATTTAAATTAGGCGAATGAAACACTTGACAAATTGTCATTTTGATGGATATTTGCATGTTACGTAGATGGCGAAATTCGAGGATGATTAAAACTCATAGTTTTTATTGAAATAGACTATTGTTATTTTGGTAACCTAAAAGAAGCCATATTTTGGCATAGCGTACTGAGTAGCCTAGGCAATCCTGAGTAGCTTAGGAAGTATCCTTTCTGGAAAATCTAACAATGAAAGACTTTTACGGACCATTATACCTACTCATATTGTGGTGGTGTTCCCAAAGAATTTGAGTGAAATTTTCCGGGAAACCGATCGCCTTTACACGAACTACAAATTAAAGGATACTTCTGCACTTCTAGTAAGAGTCATGTGCAAGTTGAAAGTACGAATAAATATAGATTTTCATCTTAGAAGTCAACCAGTGAGCCCATACCCAAAAAGGATTTTCGAGCAAAGAGAGTCTCAGTGAAACCCTACCTTGAGAAATAAGAGCTAAAAAGGAGTTTCCTTCCTCCGAAGCAATCTCACTTCTGCCTGGCTATTTTACAGAAAAATATATCGATCCCAGACTTGTTCATGTCTTCCAGGGATTTTCGCCTAGCTCTAAGATAAAGCGGACCCAAGAAAGAACTAAGAAAAAATTGCATGTAACCTCAGTTGCGAAGCATCCATTTAAACAAGTCTATCAGAACTAGAATTTCTTTGAAAATTCATATTGCCAGGAACCTATAACGTACATAAAGACTGGTTAGAGGTCCATTTTAGATATATGTATGTATTTCCATTATCAAAAAACTCAAAGATAACGCCAAAAAAGAAAGAAAGAAGAAGGAAAGAAGAGGAACAGGAGACAACCAAGTGAAGAAAGATAAAAAAGAGAATTGAACAAAAGAAGGGAAGGAAGGAAAGAGGTTCAAGGAAGGAAAGGAATTGAAAGAACGAAAGGAAAAGAAGGAAGAAAAGGAAGAGAGGAGAAGGAAGGAAGGGAAGGGAGGAAAGGAGGGAAGGGAAGGGGGGAAAGGAAGGAAGGGGAGAAAAGAAAGGAAGGAAGGGAAGAAAGGAAATGAAGGGAAGGAAAAGAAGGAAGGGAAGGAAAAGAAGGAAGGGAAGGAAAAGAAGGGAGGGAAGGAAAAGAAGGGAGGGTATGAAAAGAAGGGAGGGATGGAAAATAAGGGAGGGAAGGAAAAGAAGGGAGGGAAGGAAAAGAAGGGAGGGAAGGAAAATAAGGGAGGGAAGGAAAAGAAGGTAGGGAAGGAAAAGAAGGGAGGGAAGGAAAGGAAGGGAGGGAAGGAAAATAAGGGAGGGAAGGAAAAGAAGGGAGGGAAGGAAAGGAAGGGAGGGAAGGAAAATAAGGGAGGGAAGGAAAAGAAGGGAGGGAAGGAAAAAGAAGGAAGGGAAAGAAAACAAGGGAAGGAAGGCAAACAAGGGAAAGAATGAAAACAAGGAAAAGAAGGAAAATAAGGGAAGGAAAGAACAGAAGGGAAGGAAAGAAAAAAAGGGATGGAAAGAAAAGAAGGTACGGAATGAAAAGAAGGGAACGATAGAGAAGAAGGGAAAGAATTAAAAGAAGGGAAGGACAGAAAGGAAGGGAAGGAATGAAAAGAAGGCAAGGAAAAGAATGAAAGGAAGTAAAAGAAGAGAAGGAAAGAAAAGAAAAGAAGGAAAGAAAAGAAAAGAAGGAAAGAAAAGAAGAGAAGGAAAGAAAAGACGGGAAGGAAAGAAAAGACGGGAAGGAAAGAAAAGACGGGAAGGAGAGAAAAGACGGGAAGAAAAGAAAAGACGGGAATGAAAGAAAAGAGGGAAGGAAAGAAAAGACGGAAAGGAAAGAAAAGACGGGAAGGAAAGAAAAGACGGGAAGAAAAGAAAAGACGGGAAGGAAAGAAAAGACGGGAAGGAAAGAAAAGAAGGGAAGGGAAGGAAAGGAAAGAAGGGAAGGACGGCAAAAAGAGAGAGCAGAAATAAACAAGAGAGATCGAAGAACAGTTTGGACTCTCAGAAAATTTACTTCCGTAAATATAAGATCTTTTGGATTTCTTAAGATCAGTTCTTGTGAATTTTAAACAGCGATAATTCTGCCCTGTACTTTAAACACTCTACGGAGGAAGTATAACTTTTTCGTCCAATCTCTGCCATAGAATTGGAAGCCACTTTACAACCAAGCAGAGTAATCTGTTCGATTCTTTCTATCTCACCCTGAATGTCAAACTTTTTTCGCAGATCCTCTTCGAAAATGGGCGCCAAGCATTTATTTGGCTTTAAACCAAATATTTTTCTATGCCTTTATATGTAATGTAGTTTTTAATAATTGAGGTATCTGACCAGGAGTTTTTTTTATAAAAGTATGTTTTCGGGATCAGGGAGAACAGTTCCGTGCTGAGCGCGGAAAAAAATGTCAATGGTTTAAGTTATATATGTTAATTTTGCTACCTTTTAGGACTCAGTAGTTTTCAAGGCTGCGCTTATTGTTTTTAGGCTGCAGTAATTGCTTCGTTCTTGCTAGTATCCACTACAAATCAGTCTTTCATAAATTACCAAACATCATTATTTGCCAGTCACTAAGCTAAGATTTCTAATTTCTGGTTTTTACTGGAGTTTGCTTTTTTTTGGGACAAAAAGTTTGAAATAAAAAAAATGATTTTTCATTCAACATCTTGAAGCCTTTCAATGACCTAACCATTTTAAACTTTACCAAAGCTTTCCAACAATCGTCTTGCATTTATTATCTACATATTTCGGAATTTCATTCTTCTTGGGACTGACAGGCTTTTAAAGCTTTAAAGTTGATCGATGTATCATGCAGAGAATCTAAATTTAATATTATTTTTTTGCTTTTGGTGCGCCTGTTCAAGGCAAATCTTTAAAGAATGAACTGTACTTGCACCGAAGAAGTACAGAAAAGCCCTAAAATATTCAGAGATTGAATAAGGTTAGGATTCTTTTGAATGTGGCTAAAAGGTGTCTTTTCTTCATTCTTCTATTGATATTATAGATATAAATAGGTTTATTGACAAAAATTTTTTGGACACTGCGCAACCACCTTGTTTAGTGATGAATGAAGCACCTAAGACATGAGAGAAGATCTAACGTAAAGAATACGTATCTTTTTAAGCAGACTAGAATCGGTTAGAAAATCTTAGATTCAGTTTTAGTTTGGAAAAGGAAAAAGTATCATGTTAATCATGTCCATTATTAAAACGAGATTTGAGACATGGTTCACTGAAACTGAAATATGTAGATACCTCGAAGATATCCAATAAATTCGATTTTTACTAGCCTTAACCAGAATTGAGTACAAAAAATATATACTTATTTCATTCACAATGTCAATTCCGTGAATCATTTACCAATTCATTTCTATACCGTTGAAGCAAAAATAAATCCAAATGATGCTCCAAATAAAATTCATAATCGTTCAAATACTCTTAAGGTGACCTTACGCATTAAACAACAGACAAAATCCCTAATGACATTGAAAATTATTCATGGCTCGAAATGAATTTCCGAAGAATTTTTCTCCGCCCAATGTCAACTGTCATCCCATTTCAAATATTATGATGTGCGGACATATGTATATGTTTCTTGCTTATTAAATAAGTTTTAAAGCCCAATTGATATACATATATATGCCTGAACACATTAATTTTTACGATCACAAATGAGCGTGAGAGAAACTATGTATTTGTCGCTATACAGAAGGAAGATGTGATGCGGTCGACCTTCAAACCGAATTACCTTCATTTTCATTAAGCCGTTTGGCAAATTTATTTTTGGTTTAAATTAGGCTACAAAAGACTTAATGGCAGAGACAAGTTCCAAAAGAATTCAAAGAAAAATCAGCGAGATACCTATCTCCCAATCTTCATAAAATCAACAATTTTAATTCTGAGATTCCTCCGAAACTGCAAAAAATGATTATGCTTTTTAGATCGTTACTTGATTTCTCATAGTATTATATCGTAGAATTTTATTCAGCCTATTCCTTAGACCCCCTGCCAGCAGTACCATCAAAGCTTCTAAGAAAACCATTGACCTAAGATCCCATTTCCACATAACAAACTCAAATTGCAACGCATGGTTCTGTTCTGTTCACCAATTAATACATATTGCACATTTCGCTTATCCTCACAAGTAATCTTAAGCACTCCCTAACAGATGGTTGACATTCTAAAACGATAAAAACTCGCAACGAAATCCGGTATGTCTAGAAGTCTAGTCATTGCTACCACTGCTCGAATCATGTCTCCACTTTAGATGAGCCTTAAGCTACCCAGGAGTAATGCAACCGAGTAAGAATCGGCGCCAATTGTATGATCTTATCGTGATTAAGTCAAACGGTCAATTATTATTGTTATTATTGCTACAACGATCTGTTATGATTATTCCTAACAAGAATATTGATATCGGTACGAACAAAAGTGCATTTGTTATGCATCGTTACCATAAATTCTATAAATGTATCTTTTTGAAAATCATTGGCTACAGTTCAAGTACCGAACGTGTTGTGTGTTGATAGCTGCTACTGTATGAAATCGTAGGGGAGAAACGAATTATTGAATGTCGTTGCTATATTTGGGTATCTTGTTTCACATTTCTGTCAAGCCGCTGAAATACACCCCAAGAATCGGTAAAAAAAACTGTAATCCTCAAATTCTATGGATAATCAGATAGTATTCAAAAAAAATTCTTTTTTTATTTATAAAAATCAGAACGCAATTGCATAGCCACTGCGTCTTGCTTCAACTCATCCTCTTTACCCTCTTCTCCATGCATGCCCCAATCAGATGTACATTCATGCTCTTCCCTAGTAATTTTATCCATATAGTCTCAGCGATGGCATCAAACAGATTTTATTATGATTTAAAAATATCTCGGAATATGAATAGACACTAAGATCCGAGATGATTCAATGTGAGGGTCTGTAGGTTGATGGCCTGCACACACTATCCTCATAAATCGTCTCCACTGCTTCCTCAACGAGTGCAAATTCTGCATGAGAATAGTATCTTTTTCAATATGTATGTATCTTAATCCTCTCATTCATTCTCCAAGCCAGTTCGGCCTTTCATTACACCATATTATCTAGCACAGTTGCATCGAATCAGTTTGTCATCGAAGATGGTTCTTATTAGGTTCTCGAAAGTAAAGCCAAACAATTGGTTGCACTGTAAAACGGCCACCAAGCGAAATAGGAGAGTGAAGACGATGATCTAGAAATGGAATTCAAAACTATGCTACATCGACGCGGACAAATCTGTTCAGTTGAATGTTAATCTTTTGCGGGAGCTCTTTTGAAATGGTCGATTGGTTCTAGAGCGATGCTAGTATAATGGCAGAACGCACTGACTTTGTGCCGCCTTTTCGCAGTTGTCTGTTAAATCCATCATGAAGACAAGCGGACCAGAGCTAAAGATATTTGTTTACCGGAAACGGACAACATAGTTCTGTTTCATTCTCTTCAGTACCCATCAGTACCCACGCATGATATTCACATGCATATTTCGAGGAGGTTTAATTCGAGAATGACACCCAAGCTCTGATGGAGTTTGAATACTGTTTTACATTCAGGGATAAAAAATAAAATTAGAGATTTGGATATATTTATATATTAGTTGGAATTAGATTTTGAATTTAATGTTTTTTTTTTGCTTTATTTACACACCGCTTGGATATGTTGAATAAAATGATCATAAATTTCGTAACAGCTTCTGAAATCTATAACTAAGGTCACCTGAGGTAAAACCAATAGAGCAGGCGACAAACCGCAATCGAGCGGCCACACATCCACATCCGAATCGGTCACTCGCACAAATCATCAATTCAAATCATATTCGTAGTGGAATTTATTGTAAAACATTTTTTTATTATTTTCATTAACTATTACGGGGACCGACAAGTAATCAATTTTCGAATCACATTTAGTAATGGGAACACATTTAGTTATTTATTATTTTATGTTTTATTTAAAAAAAATTGTAAATAAAATTAATTAAAATAATTTTCATAATTTTCAATCACTTTTTGGCAGAATTAAGGCAATTTTTCGATTCTATAGTAGAGTTCTTCAATTTTCCTTCGAAAAACTTTTTCAAGTGCGTTTTCGTTTTCACTTCTTAATGTATGCTCGAAAGGTATGAAAATGTGAGTAATGATGGCGTGAGATCCGATGAATTGATTGGATGAGTTAAAGGCTCCAATTCAAGCCCCCTTATTTTTTCCTGTGCTATTTTCACCACGAGACGCCTCGTGTTATTGTGTTAAAGAATCCTTTTTTATTGACCAAAACAGATCGATTTTTATGAGCTATTGTTTAATTCGCTCAAGTTTTTCACAATATATTGTCGCTGTAACGGTCTTTTGAAGAACCTTCCCTTTTATCTACAACGGTGCTGATTGAATAGCCATCTTCTCCTCCTCACTCAATTCGAGGTCCAAGAAGCCACTTGACTCAATAGTGCTGGCAGCACTTGCTTTCCTATTCAGGTGCTCTTGAGCAAGACAAACGAAGAAAGCAAACGTCCGTTTTTCCATAGCCTTTTCTTCTTATCTGCTCTTTCCGTAGGGGATGAATCTACTGGCGTGGAGATACCCCGTAATCGATATTGTAGTTTGTAGCCTTTGACTTAGGAAGTCAAAGTAAAGTTGTCTCACAAAAACCATCGTACGGGTCTAGGGGTTGAAACTGGTAGAGAGCTTCATCCCAAACTTACAATCATTGTGAATGCAAGTGTGAAGTGATTAGTTCCACGACTCACTTTACCCCTGATTAATTCAGGGACCTATTAGAGGTTGAATTCAAAGCTTGGTGCACGGATTCTCGTTTGAACCTGGATTCGAACCAGGGACACCATACACAAGAAGCCAGTGCTCATTAGGCTACTCAAGCTTCTTAACCTAGGAAGTAGTTCGTTGGTCACCGGATAGTACGCTGAATTAATAAACTTTCCAGTTGCTTACTGGTAGATCTATGATCAGCCTTATGACCTCGAAAATATCATCTGATAAAGAAGACTCGGTGGAGATTCATGTCCCGTAACCAGTCTTGCTCCAAATGCAATTACTCTCCCGATTTTGTGCTTGGCCACAGCTAGCACAGTTTGCCCATCGATAGTCTGCACAGGTTTGCAGAGGCAGGCTATCAATTTGACACGGCCTTGATGCCCCCCCCCCCCATCTGGAAGACACAGGATTTACTTCAAGCAAGTCATCAAGTCCAGTAATCCGGTGGGAAGATGCCGTCACATTTAGCACTATCTATAACTACCATAACCAGATAGTCTTTGGCAATCTCACTAAATGGCCGAGTTATTCCAGTTGGGACAGTCTTGCGTTTTTTCGGCTTTTGCTAATTTGGCGGTTCAGTGGGCTTTTGTCGTTTCTGATCAGCTAATTTTGCAACAGACTGAGCTGTAGAACGAATCCTTTTACTTAATTCCGCCTATTTATGGACTTTCTTGTCCTTATGGGATAATGTCTTTGCAGGGAGACGTTCTTGAATCTCTCTTAAATTCGAGAGGCATTCCTCACGATTCCTCATTCCTCATTGAATAGGATCGATATAATCAGACTTATTTCAGTGATTGGCTTCATTGCTTTGACACTGAGAATGATCGAACACGGGAGCTAGATGTGATTGACAGATGTTCGTGGAGTAGGCTCGTAAGCCATGCCTCCCAAGTCCATGGATAAAATTACGCTTAAGATGTCCTGTACGATTCAGCAGGCTTGATGAATACTTTGTTTCTAGATAAAAGTGGAACAAGTCTTCCAGCCGCATACCTTCCAATATTAAGGGGAGATAGCACCTTCAAATTGGAAAAAAATTGTTTTTTTCAAAGGTTAGTTTTTAATTGAATAAAAAGAAATATCTTAATGAAACTTTGTACACATACTTTATTTACCTTATACTACATAAAAAAAATTGTTAAACATTTTTTGTGGCCCCCTTTCGTCTGCTAGAATGTTTTTTGAAAAAACACCAAAAAAACCTGGCGTGCACAATAACTGCCCTCAGAAAAAGCTTGGCAAAAAAACAAAACCGGGATTTTTATCAGCATCAAAGTGGCCTTAGAATGAACTAAAAAAAAATTGGTTGAAAAATAACAAAATGGCGGAGTTTGTTCGAAAATCGAGGTTTTTTCCCCCAAAAAACGGCTATAACTAAAAATATTCAATTCCGATTTTTTCATCCGCAGTTCATTCTGAGCATTAATATGTGCAGATTAACGTGTTAAAATTTCAGAACGATTAGATAAATATATTTTTCGTAATCATGCACGCCAGCTTGAAAAAGATTGTTTCGAGAAAATCGCGTTTAAAGTTAAAATTCAATATTTTTTGTAATAAATCTTACCGAAATTTAATCTGCGTTGCCTGAACCATACAATATACCGTCCTCTTGCTCATACTTCTCCTCTTCCAAAGATTTTTGCTCCCTTCGAACAGTTCTGGCCTCTTTAGATGCCTCAGTCGACTGTTTTTCCGCCTGGTTGATCCTTGCAGAATCTCTATTTTGCATTATTTTCAAGATAGCTATAAATCCTTCATTGAATGTACATGCAGAAATATTTGCAGCCATATTTATGATATTTTTTCCACAAAAAGTATGTTTGGGGCCAAATTCCAATTACAAGAATTGTAGCTTTCGTTATTATTCTGCGTAAAATTGCCCAGGCAGCGCTTTAATAAATCTTCTCATCATAAGTCTTCTTAAATAGGCTTTAAAACTTCTTGTAGCTCATCATCTAAAGGTGGAGGATGCTTGAAATTTTTGAAAGCATTACCACCAGCAGCCTCCGCCTTGCGCCAGTTACACCAAGTCAGTTGACATTTTTTGGGAATATGCTGCCGAAATTTCCTTGCGCATGTTTTCAACCGAATTAGAATTTCATCGTATAGCTAGGCCATGATATGTTGATACATTTTTCATTAATTTTAGTGTCAGTTGAACTTTTTTCGGACCTTTTTTTGGAGTTTCAACACTTTTTTTAGAAGCATCTTTTTCAGCTAATTTTTTTTTTAATTTTTTGCCAAAGCTAACTTTTTTTTGGCTTCTTTTGAAGGAGTTGACTCACTTAACTTTCTCTACACTTTGGCTTAAGTCGATGTAGCGGTATAGCGAAGTGAACGAAAATCATAGAAAAAATTACCTTGGCGCGCTTCGCTATATATGCTCACAATTTTTTTTTTTTCAATTTTATATTATTCAAATCATGTTCAATCAAGCTTCATTCTAATATATTCAATCAAAAATAAAATTATTTATCAAAAATGTAAAGGTGCTATGTCCCCTTAAGGCATTTTGCCATGGAGACTGTGCCCTTCTTAACTTTAAAAGCAGGGGATGGATTAGGCGAACTGGACCTTTTTTTCGATGTTGTTGGCTTCAAACTCAGAATCTTTATCTGAGCTCGAATGTATTTTATCTCATAGTTATAGGCTATGCGAAGTTTGGCACAAGCCTTTACGGAGTCTAATGCTGAGACCCAGATCAATGTTAGGTTAGGTTGAAGTAGGTGTTGATCGACAAACGCCTGCTAACAAACGCATGCAGGCACGAAAGAGGCCCGCTGTGATTAGTGTTGTGTTACTCATACAAGATGCATGACAAATGTTCCATTCACATCTACAAAATGTCACATCACCCAAGCTTCAAATTTGTACCACCTCATTATTTTTGTCATATTGAGGTGAAGCGATTGACTTGAGGCGCAGCGATTGTAATAATGGAAAATGTATGTACGCGAGACTAGTTTGATTTGTACCACCTCATTTTTTGTCATATTGATGTGCTTTGCTCAACTTTGAAGCGATTGACTTGTGATACTTGAGGCACAGGGATTGCTGTACAAGGCGAAAATGTATGCATGCGAGTTTAGTTTTGAGTTTGATTTGCACGATACTTAAACAAAAAATTTGGTGGTAATTAGCGACCATTTTTGGGAAATTGTTTAGTAGATTAGTAACAGTACCGCTCTTCTTAGCATAAACGTTTTACCTACATTTTTTTTTCATTTTTGAGTTAACGCCGAATTCAAAGACTATATACTCTATTAAACCATTCTCCAAAATATGAAAATCTTATCTTTTGTGGAAGTATGCTAAAATGAATAATGAAAAATCCCCCATCTATAAAAAAAACGTAACCAGTACTCAGCATAAATGTTCTATCCTACTGTAGCGGTGGCGTTATGGTATGGGGCTGTATGGCTGCCAGCGGCGCTGGAAACTTATAGATAATTGAAGGAATGCAACATGACACTTCATTTGAAGTATGACATTGTACCACCTCAAATTTGAAAATGAGTAACTCATACAAATACATATCAATATGACTGACGACCCAATACTAGCTGTGATACCGCAGTCAGGAAATCATCTGTTTTCTTTAATAAACCACACTATCTCCTATAAATTGACCAGGAATATTTCGGTCAGAAGAGGGGCAAGTTTTATCATTTTTGAGGTTTTTTTGCTACTACAGTATTACCTTCAAATTGCAATTTGCAATGTACAATATGTTTTTTAATAGAAACAGTTTAGCACCTAGTGCTAAATTCACTCTCTCAGCTTACTATTACGAGCAAATACTATTACGACAGTCTGAAGGCTTGCTCTGTCGCTTTTTGGCACAAGTAAAATAAATTTCGCTCGCTGCTCATATCCACGAGAGTCTAGATTTAACATAAAAAGAGATCGTGTATTTAGTTGCATGTGAAAAAATTTGCGTGAAAGTCGCGTCTACTCGAGTCAAACAACGATTCTGTCCCTGAGTTTACTTTCAGGACCATATCTGCCGCGTCAACATATTTACTTTTGACTCCTCCATCTTTCAACTTCTTGAGCTCGTGATCGTCTCTGTTTTCAAAGCTATTTTTGATACCATAACTAAACACTGACTCGATGACTAGACTATTCAGCTGTTTTTAGAAGATCAGAGTTTGCTTCAAAGTTTTCAGCAAATTCACTTCACACAAAAGCCGCTTGGCATTAGTTCTTATAGGTTTTCCGTTTACATTTCGCAAAAATTTATTGCTTCCAAATGTTTTGTTAATTAGATTTCCGTCTTAGCATCATATGCATGCGTTCGTATGATGTGTTATTGCAAGTTAGCAAGTCCGCAAGAAAGCAAGCATTGAACTTTCGCTGATGAATAAACGACATTTTCCGGATCAGCATGGAAATGATTTAGCATCAGTCATGCATAGATGATTTTTTGTTTACTTTTAGTTGTGGATATGTATCTTGTATATGTTGCTCATATATATGTAGATGCGAGCATGCATACTGTGTTGGTTGGGTACTAGACGTTTCAATGTTTAGTTTTATCGAAATACAGAAAAAAAGTTTGTTGCCCACATAAATCGTTCATTCATTCAAATTTCCCATGCTTATCAGCTAGTGTTGGTATGGATGGGTTTTCGGGTGATTTAGATTTTACGACTTTGGAGTAGTGATTTATAAACTGTGCAAGATTTCATTTTTCGTTTTAAAAATATGTACTTCAATATTGTTCGTTCATATTTTTGAGGTTGTGCTTAAATGCAATCCAAGTTGAAACGAGCATAAAAAAAATCTGGTTTTAGTCTTCATTAAAAAGCAGCTTGGCAATTGTATGATTATATTTGAAACGAGTAGCTCTACATTTTATGTCTAATCTCTGATGACTCAATTTTTTTTTTTTTTTAAATTTCCACTGGATCCTTAATTTTCCAACAGATATCTAAGTATTCGAGATTGATTTAATCTATTTTCGGACATCTCTTGACCAAAGAACAGGGCATGAATACCTCCAAATAAATTGAAATATCTTAACATTTCTCGATGAAATTGAACCTTAAAAAGGCAACATCACTATCCCAATCTTAATATAAAACATGGAACTAACCTGTATTTTCGCATCACCAATGTCTGTTATGTGCAAATCACATAAAACTCCTTCAACCGCCAAGAAAACAAACGTCTGGCAAACGACCCAAATGAAGATTTCAAGATGCGCCCGATTATCGAAATCCCTCTTTTATGGCAAAATGTAAATTATAGGCGCCCAAATGGACATGTTTCGAACATATGGTCAAAAATTCAAGTCACTGATCTGAGTTTGTCGATTCGCGCGCCCACAAGATGAATCTGCAAGCATGTGTTTTGCATTAAGCACATTGCATTGCACTGCACTGCGAATATGCAGGCGAAAGGTATGCATGCGTGCGGTTTGCATAATCTGAGTCTACCGGCAAATACATATACAAACACGTCGTCTTTCCGCAGCGACAAAATTGCAAAGACTTGTGAAAATGTTGCATATTTATATATATATGGATTTTGTTCTACCACTAAGCAATATGTATATAAACCGTTTATGCATTCATGCACTCTTGCGATTTTCGAGGTGTAAATAAAACTGTGAATAGCTCATTATCGCGGCTTATTTTCACACGTTACGGTTGTTTGTTGCATCGAAAAGAAACAAAACGATTGCGACTTTGCTACAGTTGACAGTCTTAGATCGCCAAGGATCGTCGAAGTCCACACTGTGAGATTTATATCCCATGGCCGTTAGCTCAATAAATCCATGGTTCATCAGATTAAAGTAAATTTAACGCCTACATGATCTTATCTTTAACAATCATTTTGCATTTCGTAATGGATTCGATCGTTTATTCTAATGGAAACGATAGGAAATTATTTCGCTGAAAATACGATTTATAATCGGATAAAAAATATTGATTGTATTTGATCGTGTTGAATTGTATTAACGGACTTTGTTTTAGCTTTAAATTAAAGAAAAATATGCTAGAAAAGTGTTTGCGATTTTTCGCTGGCTTTTGTAGCTCTGAGAGACCTCATTGGTAACTATGCTGGAAATAGTAATTATGAGTCAATCTGCTATTTTCAAATAGCAATAGCAACTGCTATTGCTATTTCGAAATAGCAGCTGAAAAATAACAGTCAGTTTTTTCAAAGACCATTGCTGTTTCGATTGAACCTGTTAGATTTTTGTCAGAAATAAGCTGAGGTACATAAAACATTATTCTTGTAGAATTATGAAATCTTGACTGATATCATAAATCATTAATTTTTATGTTGGATGTTTATTTGTGTTTTGTATGTAGGATATATGCATTAATTTACGAAAACAAGTTTCTTCCTATCATAGTGCCTGTATATTTTTCATTTTAGTTTTAAGTTCAAGGAGCTATTAAAAAATATATTTTATGAAAATGAGTTTGAAGGATTATCACAATAAAAAAACACAGTAAAGCTATAAAAGAAACGAAAGCTTTGCTTGCGAGTGGAACCATAAAATTATCTGAACCATAAAAAGATTGGATTTTACACTAAATTTGATGTCGGCCTCGGTAAAATGCCAAGAAAAAATGACCAAAACCAAGCAAATTAGGTACGAATTCCTTGTGCAAGCTAACTGTGCGAATAATATGAGGCAGATGCATAGTGAAATTCAAATAGCTTACATGCATATAGTGGTAAAGAATGTTATGTGCAAAGGACTTATAAAAAATGGTGTTTATTAGTCTGTAGTGTATAAGCTATCGTCTTTAAGGCCTACAGCACTAGCGACATAATCAATCAATAATGTTGATAGTATTGGTGGTAAAAATATGATATAACCTGGAATATCAACTACTATGCCTGCAGAATTAGAAAGCATGGACAGTCCTGTTATCAGATTTTTAATTGATGATAAGATCATGGCACTATTAATCTTGTTTATAACGGAACCAAATTTTATACGAAGAACAAGTCCACTCCTATTTATAGCATTACTACCAAGTAAAGTAGCATATACAGTCGCTGACCACCAAAATGATGTGGTCAAGTATCAGCTTTTAAATGAAATAAAGAAATAAAGTTATGAAGAATTGTAGATATGTTTATTTATGATAACGAAAAATAACGAAAAAAAATAATGCGTTACGAAAAAAATTAACAAATATCCAGATAAGTGCCGATTTCGGCCTCACATCCAAAATGGTGTGATATGGTTTTCTTATAAAGAAATTGGATCAAGTTCTTAATATGTTATAAAATTAAAAAAATACTACTTCTAGTATTTCGTGGGATAGCCTTTCTGCTTAAGAATCGTGTCTACTCTGCGGGGTATGAGTTCCACGAAAAATTTCGTGTACTCTGGTTGGATTTGGTTCCATTCTTCCTGCAAAGCTCTTTTAAGGTCCTGTCTGTTGCTAGTTGTATGGTTCCTGATGACATTCTCCAGCTCTGACCACAAATTCTTTACAACATTTAGCTCCGGAGACTGTGGGGGTGTTTGAATAACATATGGGTAATTACAAATGTGCCACATTTGAACTAATTGGGAGGAATGCTTAGGATCATTGTCCTGGCAAAATCAAAAATTATCCTTTATATTCAATTTTTCTGCACTTAGAAGTAAGTTCCCTTCCAAAATATTCAAATACTGGTGTTTGTGCATGATACCATCGATGAAAGTCAGATTTGCGACCTCTTCTTGCGACATACATGCCAATACCATAACATGTCCACCTCCGTGTTTTACAGTGGCCCTTAAATGCTTTGGATTGAGCTATGTATTTGCTTGCCTCTAGACGTATTTTTGCCCATCAGATCCAAATAAATCAAGTTTAATTTCATAAGAGAAAATGACTGCTTTCCAAAAAGCAGTAGGTATCCTATATTAGATGTTCATGAGCGTAATCAATCCTGCGCAAACTGTTTTTGCGATTGATGAAAGTTATCTTCCGGACAACTCTACCATTTAAATTGGCATTGCTTTGTGTCCTCCTTATAGTTTGGGGGTTGCTCTTTTTGCCGACAATCCTTTCACCAAACTTTGCCAATTTGGGGGCGCTCAATGTAGGATCGTTTTTTGCCTGTCTCACGATCCAACGCAATACGTTTCACAAAAAAATTTATTGTAAGCTTTTTTGACTCGATTTCATACACGATTTTCACGCACAAAACGTTAAATAATATGCTGAACGGTTGAAGCAATCCTTTGAACAGTCTCAGCAATTTTTTTTCCGATTTTCCGTCCTTGAAATTGCTTATTATTAACTCTCGCTCTTCAATAGAAGTGTGATGACCCATCGCAAATTAACTGTAGTTTTGATCTTTACAGAATAATGATTTCGTTCAAAAACCAAAGTCTGACTGATAGTCATCACGTCTGCAATGCGATACTTTTCCCTCACAAACGGATTATTGGAACTAGCGGTACTTTTTCTAGGAAAAACCATTTCACATCATTTTGGCTGTGAGGTCAGAATCAGCTCTTATCTGGGTTTTTATTAATTTTTATCGTAACGGTTTATATTTTGTTTTTTATTTTTTACTTAAATGATAAATACACATTCTCACAAGTGTTTTTCTTTATTTCATTCAAAAGTAGCCAGATATTGACCATTTTTCATAAGTTACCTAGGTACATCAATTTGGCTGTCAGCCACTGTAGATGGACGAACAAGTTTGCGAATTTGACTCGCATACCAGGAATGCGCACTCACCTAACAACGATACAACTTGAATGCTCGCAAAGTAATACTGCAAACATGTTCAGAGATCAGAGTCAATACTTAACAAAAGGAAAAATTTACGAAAAACCTGAACGTTAAATGAAAATGCAAAGCTATCATACACTCTTCTTGAAATCTTTACTACATTTGCAAGAATCGATTTTGAGCCGTAACACCCGGTTAAGGATTCTATAGATAGACAAATATGTACGCGCACCAGGAACATAATTTTGCAATTGATATTGGCACACCAAAAATTTGGTGTGCCAATATCAATTGCAAACACCATATCAATTGCAAACTCATAGTGCACATACCATAAGATTTTCTTCAACATACTTGCGGTTATTGCTATAACTGTTCACTGCTATTCCCGTCCGCTGCTACTGCTATTGTCGTTTGTTGCTATTTGTCGGTGCTGTTCCCGTCGCAAGTAATTCATATCTACTCCGTTATAATGTTACACAAATAGTATATCAGAAAAGTAGCAGGTTATGATATTCATGAGTAGCAGGCTGCTATTGCTATTTACAAATAGCAGTTGATAAATAGCTGCCTGTTATTTAGCAGACCCTCACTAATGAATAGTTCATGTTGGATTTGGTCTGTATGATTAAATCCTTAATCGGAGGCAAAGTGCCACTCAGTGCCACTTTCATAAAAAAATATTATTTGCCCTTGTAAAATAAGCTTCTTTATATTTTGAATTCACCTATCCCATCAAACAATTGAACTGAAAAATTACGACCATTTCATGTTGGGGAAATATGTGGCAAAAAAAATTCTGACAGCTTTTATGAGTTTCGCTGTCATAAGCTGCGAAATTTAAAGTCTGAGCAGTTATAAAAACGAAAGGTTAAATCATCTGATGTAAAACAACCAATTGATACAGATGCGAAATAGAATGAAACAAAAAATTACATCAACTTTAATTAAATTAATTTTCAAATACTATTTTTCATGCTAACAAATAACTCAAAATTCAAAATCATACCGCTACTTGATTTTCGATCGAAAATGTTACAATTATTTTGGGTTCATTGAAAACATGGTTAATGAAAAATGAAAAATATGAAATACTTATGGTGCAGTATATTTTATTAAGTTATCTTTTTGGATATTATAATATTTATTGTTGACATTTTGTGATATTATAATATTTAATATTTTGTTTTTTTTTACTGAATTTAACTTATTTATCTAACTTTCAATTTTATTATTTAATTGAAAATTTGTTTATTAAAGATTTTTCTACACATCATCATCAGACAAAAATAAATTTTGTTCTGTTGCTGATTCTTTGTTTATCCTTACAATGGGTTAATCGGATTGTAGCATCAACTCCGGTTTAGTCCATACATTAACATCATCAGCCATCACAGACCAAAAGGTATCACATTTTTTATCGGAAATACCCCGTCAGCATTGAAATTCATAGATTCGTGTTGCTTACTTGCACTATTTATGCTGGGTGAGTGCCAAGCCAATGCACGATTATGATAATTACATTGACACTTGCATATTCTATCGAAAGAGTTCTGCACTAATCCTACGTAATCGGAGGAATTGCATGTAAACAACAACTTTAACGACAAGTGGAACTGAGCAACTATTGTAGTTTTCGTAGATTTTGTTAACATAAACAAATAATTTTCGTCTGTTAAAGTCGAAGAGATGAATAACAATAAAACATCAATATGGATATTTCATCAACAAAAGCGAGAACAAGAAAATATCTATGAAATAAGCGAAAATCAGCCAGATCACTAATTTTCACTCATATGACCTACATATGTTGTAGTTTGTGTTGTATGACTGTAGACATGGCACGCACTATTCAATCCTAAAAATACCAGAATTGAATTAATCAGCGTACGAGAACCCGGAAATTACTTATGCAGTTGGCTATGCATCATCGATGTATCGTTTGAATATTTTTTCAGAAAGACATCTGGTAAGACTATTAGTTTGTTGTGTGCCCGAGACATTGTTGCTATGATCTAGCATTGAGTGTTCGTTTAAAAGCTGTTATGAATTTTTTCATGTTTGCTTTTTGCGAAACTCTACTTATTACCTTTTATTAACTTGCCTTTATTAATTGTCTAATATTCTAAAATCTAGATGTGTTATAAATTTACGAATTTATTTTAAACTCTTGTTTGGTGGCAATTTGATGTTCACTCAATCAATTTGTCTTGACTACTTAATTCGAACGCATTGAAAAAATTGACGGTTAAAAAATGAAATGCATGCCTTTCAAACTTCGTGAGTTCTAAAAGAACCTAAGTAAGTAAGTCTTTGGCATCATGTTTTTACGACAGTTACGTAAAAGTGATATAAAGCACTAAGCTAAAGAGTCCTGCGTGCGCCTGCCGAAATGGCAAAATTACCTTCAAAACCACTTACATATAACAAGTTTTTTAAGGAGCTTGCGCGAGGCGCTTGTATTAAAGTTACATAAGTAAATTATGACTTAATTATCTAAGTTACTTTCAAAAGTAATTTGCGAATGATTTTCTTATTAGAAAGTTTATTTCACAAACTTTCTTCCTATTCGTGTTTAAAAATTTTAATTCCTAATATTAAAAATGTATAAGCCATCAAAATGTTTTTACAACCATCAATCAGGCTATCAACAAATTATCGAAATCGGGAAAAAATACAAGGGTAAATAATTGTAGCAGGTCAATGTCGACTGTGGTACCGAAAACGGTGATGAAATTATGGTAAAAGCGATGGATCGTGGCGGCAACAAATGAAGAAAGATTGCATTTAATAAAAAAGTAAAGATGAAACTGTCGCAGCCCTGCCCGAAGTACAGAGAAAGCTTATAAAATTAAGGTAACCTATAATAAGTATGCTGATTAGGGATCCACAGGCTGACGAGGATGACTTTGAAGAGGTTTTAAAAAAACCCCAAAATTATCTTTTGGTTTAAAAGCTTCATCCTTAAACTCAAGCCCGTCTTCAAACCAAGAGCTCACTGAATCTCGTATTCCTCCTATAATCTACTTTAAATTGAACTTCACTAGCCAAAAAGATATGTAACCTTTCTTCTCAAAAATATTTGTCCCCCTTTTGATGAACTAAATGTAAAATCTGAGCTACTGAAGGCCCTTGGAGGCTCGTTGATTGCGATGGAGCTTTTTTCTACCATGCCGTCAAAGGGAGAAATAAAACTCGCAGCAGGTTTCTGGTTCGACCAAAGTGCGGTAATAAACCTCAAATTTTTACTCCAGCACCGAGTCCCCTGCAAGCACCATAAAAACTAAATTTTACTCAGTGTTTCAACTGTCACCCATTAAGTCATGTCGCAGCTAACCACGCACTTGAAGTATGCTGTGTCAAACGTAACAAAGAGCACTCTTCTAAAGAGTATCCTATTTCGGCTGATACTCCTGAAGTATTTTGCGTTAACTACAACACTGCTGGTCTCACAGCTAGCTATCGTGGATTCCCTGGAGCAAAGGAAGTGAAGAAGAAGCTCAACCCTCTTCAAAAGGCTTAAGATGAGAAGCGACATCTTGAAACTAACCATCAATAAAACACAGTCACAAAAAGCATGCCCTTCACAATCGTACCTTTTTTGTCAGAACTTTAAACCCAAAATTAAAAAAGACCCAAAAGCTAGTGAAACACCAAAACTTGCAAACCACTATTCATCTCAGAAATTGAAATACCGCAAACAATCCTTTCGGTCGTACTCTTCAAGGATGACTACATACTAAACACCTAGAATCTAGTTTGTTTCTTTTTCCTGGTTTCTACTTAATATTCTTATTATTCTACCTAAATTAGGCTCAGTTGGCGGCTAAATTTTCGAGGATGAATCTTTCTAAATGCTGGTGCAAACGGCGCTTCAAATGACAAGAGGCCTCTTTTTCTTATCATCTGAGCCTAAATCATTCATCCTCTACAGTAAGACTAACTGGGAAGCGTTTCAACAAGACAGTTCAGCAAAGCTCCAGGATATTATTGAGAAGGCTAAAAACCTATCCACTTCCGAAATGGTCCGGTTATTACCAGCATCAATGAAGCTTGGCGATCTCCAATAAATAAAATAGTTAGCCGCCAAAAAGCCAGGAGCTTTGTACACAGAGATCTTCCTTATGATATACTTGTCTTTTACTCTAAACGCAGAAATCTAAAGAGACGAATATTTTGTACCTACCATCGTCGACAGTACGTCTTTAACGATGTATATATGAATACATGATAAAGCCGTGTTGTGGTCGACCTGAGGGCTACCAATTTGATTATTAAAGTCAAAACAAGCAATCATTTGCATAAAGTTTCCGAACAGAAGCTTAGAACCATTGAGCCGAGTATAGAAAAGTACGCAAAAATCAATAGGAATCACCCGAAGGAAAATTCGTGTCTTAGCCAAAGGGAAATTTTTTCTCGATTATATTGATGCTTTTTGTGCTCCGGGAGATAATTTTTCTGAGCACTTTGCAAGTGGTCTTTTGCAGCTGTAGTGGCGCAGAGAGTTGATCGGACGGAAAAACTTTCCATCTAAGTCAGAATGAAATCTTTGTCAGTCGAAGATACATTTCTGAGACTGTCCCTAATATGGAAGAGGTCACAGATGAAGAAAATTCCGTAAATTTCATCTTGAGGAGACTACCTCTTTCCTTTCTCATTTTATTTGCTATAATTTTCGACGACTGTTTGAACATGGGATAGTTCTCTAGTATATGGAAAGGAACGAAAATTATCTCCATTCTCAAAAAATTTCCTGGGAAGAATTCATTTCGTACACTATGTATGACATATATGGGGGAAGGTTTTGGGGTGCTACAGGCGGTCGCAAGGGCCGAAATTAGCCATTTTTGGGTGGGAGCGATTTCGGACACTTTGACCCGAGGCCCATGGGCGTGTACAGGTGGGGGCAGAGGGGGGCAAATGCTCATCCCTAGAAAAAAATCCTCGAAAAATCCTCGAAAAACGAGCGTAGATGGAGGCGTTCAAGCCATTTTGAAAAGGAGATACAAAAAGCATTATTTTTCCACTGTGTCAGTCATAGATTAAATCTTGTCATAAACGATTTAAACTCTGTGCCACAAGTGCGAAACACAATCGCTACTATTAAAGACAAAAAAATCCACGTAAATTGCTGTTGGTTTGATTAAAAAAGTGTAGTAGTGGTAAAACGAATAAATGTGTACATGATAAAACACGAATGAAACAAATATATCCTCGTTTTTTTTTCTCTCTTTGTTTTCCTCGTTTTTTTACCTAAATTCGAGGCTGGACACGCCCATGCCGAGGCCTCTTGCTGAGGTGAGGATATTTCGGTTTTGGAGGGGATATAGGGGTTTCTTCTTTGTCTTCTTCTTCTTCTTTGTCTTCTTCTTCTTTGTCTTTTTTTTCTTTGTCTTCTTCTTAAATCTAATCTCTCCAAAATACGGCTTAACTCACTGCTCTCTTATAGCTCAGTGGTCGAGTAGGAAATCATTTTCGATCGAAAGTTTGGCTTCAAAGGTACTCACGGCACCATTGATACCCAACAGGTATTCATGACCGACATGAAAAGATTCCAAGCCCAGGGTAAAATCACCATGGCCTACATCATTGAAGTGGGGAAGGCTTTTGATTTAGTCTGGATCAACAGCCTTCTCTATACAATAATTTCTCTTGACCTTCTTAGATATCTAATTAGTATTCTAGGCAATTTGTTCCACAGCAGATAAATAATTATCACACTGAAAAAAATTCCAGGTGTTTTCCTCTTGATTCTGGCGTCTGTCAGGGCTCTATGCTCGGCCCTCGTTCTATTTAATATGTCCGCCTACGAAAATCTTGGTTTCTTTAGTTTCCATGATGAATCTCTGTGTTGATAATCTCTTGGTTTGGTGTGACGTACAACATGCCAGGATGATTTTGCATAAGCTGTATAGATCTTTTCACGAGCTCTTTGATTAATATCACAAGTGCTGCAACTACTACTTAAACTGAGGCAATCAGTCTGAAAAAGTGATTTGAGGGATACGCAAAAAATTATGAAATTTATTTTCAAATTTGTTTTTGAAAGTTATATGCACGCGAAAATTGATTGAAATAACAGTGTTAAGTATCAAAAACAAACTGTTTAATTTAAACGAGACATGGATTTACGAGTTTGCAATTTATGAAAAATGCAAAAATTGGTGTCAGAAGTGGGGTTTATTTGCGTTTTCAGTTGAAAAAATGACTTTTGATTCAAATCGCGAACAGCAAATTTTTCGATATATGCAGACATTCATAGTTTAGGGATTAAATAAAAATTTCTATATCTATAATAATTGAAAGCAAGAGAGTAAATTTAGTGAAAGAACAATGACGAAGATTGTGAACAAATTGACACAAGCGGAATTAAAAGTAGTGAATCGGTTTGAGAGAGAAAAGAGCTTTTCTATCAAGACAAAAAAGCGTTCTGAAAACAGAAGGCATCGATATGGAAATGGTTGTATTCCACATGAAGAAATTTGATTCTCCCTGAAAAAAACAAGAACAAGAAGAGTAATCCAATATGGAAAATGATGAATTTGCTACTTAGGATGACTTCCGCTGTGGGATAAAAAGCTAACAACAGTAAACAATTAAACAAAATAATCAAAACAGACATTAAAGTGAACTAGAAACTTTATCAGCAACCTCACAAGCCAGGTCTGAAAATCATAGAACAAGTAGATCAGAAACTTAGCCAACAAGCCCTGGATACAAACGAATAGCTAGAACAGAGGACTCGGAAAAGCGAGCAACAGTTGAAGCGAACAACAGATGAAGCAACAATTGCTGCTGTTAGATTCTCAAACTGTAAAAGTTATACAGTAATCCAAGAATAAAGGACGAAGGTTGTTAATACTTGAAGAGAAAATCGGACCAATGACATTGGATTAAGAGCGCGTCAAAACTGAAACAAATAACAGAAGAAGGTAAACTTCTGGAGAAACTTATTGGAACATTTACATAAATCAGTTTGAAGGAGCAAGCCCTCCAAAATATAGTTAAGAAACCTATTCAAAAAAAAAAAAAATACAAATAGCGTTTGATTAAATTAAGCGTTAGCTATTTAACTTCAACCACCTTTCAATTACTTTTGGCTAGCCTGTTTTACAATTTACGTAGGACTTAAATAGCTTCGATTAAAAATTCTAAAGGAAAACTATATCATTAGAACTTTCATTTCATTTCAATATAATTCAAAAACAGTTGTATAGAGAAAGTGATTTGTATGAGGTCCAAGGTGTAATTAACGCAGCCAATACATCGAAAATGGCAAGAGAACTATCAGTTGCTGTTTCCGACTGCATACCTAATTCAAAATTAAAAATTTCATCCTATTATAGGATAACGTCAGTGATTGTGTGCTACGAATCGTGGTTTCAATTGAATATTAGTGCTTATTTTATACATGAACACCAATTTACGATAATTCGAAAATTACACCTGATGAGTATCGCAGAATGAATACCCTCACAGTTGACGCATTTCATGATTTAAGCTTGAAATATCGCCACATCATATCTTTTTCTACTTTTCATTCCATACGTTAAAATATAACCTATATATACTCAAGCTGACTCCAAAAGCAAAAAGAGTACATACATTAAACTAAGTAGAACTAGCTCAAAATCAGTTGAATTTGATTCGATTGCACACATCAAAGTAGGTTTTTGATAATAACAAGAGTACGAGAGTTACATTATTTTTAACATTACAAAAGAACAAATAATTTTTGATTTGAATAAAACATTGATTCACATTCATTTTTTTTTATATTTTAATTTTTTTTGCTTGTTGCGTTTTATTTTTTCTTTAATTTTATCAAATTTACATTTGAAAATCGTTTATTTATTGATATTTATCAAGAAAACAAAATTAATTTAAGTTTTTGCAAAACTACAACTTTTAAAACGTTAACATATGCAACAAACATATTTTTTAAAAAATTAAAAGCGAACGTAAGTATTCGAATTGTCATTAACATTTTCTTTTAAATATTACATCCATAAAACTATCGGCGTAAAATAGAAATAATTTGATTCATGACCCCAATTAGATCAAATGTCTGAATAATTTACTCTGAAAAAAAAAACCGATTTAAAATTTTTGCTCGGGCACTGCTCATATTTTTTAGCCTAAAATTATATAAATCAATTAAAATCTAATTCAGTTGAAATGTGTTGAAATTTATTTGTTACCAATACTGTCACTTTTTGATTCCGAGCTTGACTTCGATTTCGAAGACTTTGAGCTGGTCCCCGATGTTGAAGCTCGACTATTCGATGATGCACTTGTCGAAGCGCTTGTATTACTTTCAGATTCATCTCTTGTACTATCTCCCTCTCTCGACTGTGGAGATTCTAAAACGTCTACTGGCGGCGATGATGATGATGATGGTTGTGATCCACCGGAATCTAGCTCCACTACTTCGATTTCCTCGGGCTCGATTTCTTCCAGTCCGGGGATTTCATCCTCTTCTTCCTGTACTTCTTCTTCTTCTTCTTTCCCTTCACTCTCGATTTCTTCCAGTTCTGGTATCTCTTCTTCGCCGTTCGTTGATTGAGAATCGGATGACATTGAATTATTAGCGAAATGACTGACATGTCCGTTTAAAGCGATCCATCCACATTGCAAGGTGGATGAAACGGAATGGGCTTGTGGTGGACGAAAATCAGCAGATGAAGAAGAAGAAGAAGCTGCGGCAGGTTGTGGGACATTGTCTGGGGGTGGTGGCGGCGGCGGCGGAGGTCCAGATGATCTATTTGAGGCTTGTGCGATTCGTTCGCCTGGAGCTGGAGAAGTGCCTGGTGTTGCGGGAATAGGTCTTGGCGGTGGAGTAGCTCGTGGAGTTGGAGGTGTATATCCTGAAGACGAAGAGTCACTCCTGTTATATGCTGGATGCATTGGACCGTTTGGCGGACGTGAAGATGCAGATGAAGATGAATTGCCTGATAGTCGAGTTATGTCTGGATAGATGTGTAGTAGCAGTTCTTCGTCAGTCAGCACCTTAGTAGTACTGGCTTCTTGGATGTTCGGTTCTGGTGTTTGTGGTTGTTCTTCTTGCTGCTGTGGTGACACTGCATTGCTTGGTGGGTCAAGCGAAGACAATGATGTATCCGTAGAAGATATTGGCACAGGCGCTTCAGTACCAGAACCTGATTCTCTTGGTTCATTTTCTTCTTTTGAAAGAGCGGGCGAAGAGTTGGATGAATCACTTGACCTAGTACTGGATACAGGTTGGGCACCAGAAGAAGTTGGGGCATCAGTACTGTTACATCTTTGAGATTGAGAAACGTTTTCAATATTCGAAGTGTCAGGTGATACTGACAAGCTCCTTAGAGGTGTTGGAACTCGCCTGGCATTAGAAGAACTTGATGGACCCACGAGTTGAGGGTCAATACTACTAACAATTCCGGGCTGATCTTGTCCATCAGAGCTCGTCACATCGGATGGTTGTCTTTCGGATGTTGAAGGGTCAGGGGGCTGTCTTTCTGATGTTGAAGGTGCTACGTCAGATGTTCCCGTCGGGACTTGCTCTGTCGCTTGTGTAGTGCTTGAAACACATTCACGTTCTTCGCTCTTCACTTCCGCGGCTGAATCTGGTGTTGATCGTGATCTCGAGCTAGTGTTCGACTCCGAAGAAAATCTCGTACGTAACCTGGACTGGCTTTGACTCCGCCGCCTACTTGAACCTTCACCAAAACTTCCACGTCTCGATCTACTAAACCGTCTGCGATTTTCTTGACTCCTGCTTCTTCTCCTATTGTAATGGAGAGTTCGTGTTCGTTTTCGTGTTCCGCTTCTGCTTCGATCTCGTGATGGGCTATGGCTTCGTCTTCGCCTTCGGCTGCTACATCCTTCACTTGCATCTTCCTGTTGACTTTCACTCAAGCTTCTGCTTCGCTTACCATATCGACTTCCACTGCGTCTATGGCTTTGGCTTCTCGTTCGACTACCGCTTCGATGCGCACGACTCGTACTTGGTCCTGCTTGATTTAGTCTCCTATTCGGATCATGTGGGCAATGACGTGTTCTATGACTACCATTCTCACAATTCCGGCATCTACTTGAACCTGGGCTATATTCTCTCCATCGTGGCCGTCTACTTGCTAGGTCTTCTTCGAATGGTTCAACTTGCAAAGGGCTGCCCTGAATTTCGATTGGGTTCGGTGCACTCAAAACGGCTGCCACCGCATCTCTACTAGTAAATGTCACGTAACCGAATCCAGGTGGATTTCGAGCTATCCAAATATCTTCTACTGTACCAAAAGCTTCAAATACTCTTTGCATTTCATCTTCTGTGACTTCTATCGGAATATTACCGACATAGACCTTACGGTCCATCGACGGAAAATCGGGTATACTTGCTATTGTTTTGTTCATTATGCTCGTCGTATTAGGTCGTTACAGCAAATAGCATTATTTCAGTCTGAAATATTCAGTGAATGGTTGCAGGTCGTTAGACACTTTTCTTTTACTTACCTGAATATCGAACCGTTAGTTTTCCACCAAACGATCAGAATAAAAGCACCGGAATCCGAAAACAAACCTGTATAGTGACATACAGGCACAATGCGTTTTGTAAGTACTATACGAAATAGCGCCAGTTTTTTTGTGAGTGATTGTGAACCAAATTTGATAAAAGGAAATTTTTAGTACTTCGATATGGCGGGTGAAAGCTCTTTACTAAAGTTCATTGGACTAGATAGAGTGGACATTGAAATTAAAGGTGGGCATTTATTTTGATTGTGGTATTTTTGGGCCAGTTTTCAGTTGATAGCATTTTGCCTACCTGAGACACATCAAATTGTCTAAACTGAGTTTTCATAAAGTCAATTTTTTTTTTAAATAAAGTTTTCAAAATGATGTAAATATTGCTAAATTAATGATTTTTGTTTCTAAACTTTGAGAAAGATAGAAAGGGAAAATTGGGAGCAGGTATACACAAGTATTATTCTAATCGCTGAAACGAACTCATATGCAAACATATTTTTTCATTGCTTTTTGAATTTTTAATAATCAATTTGCTTTTCGATTCTGCATGAGGGGGACTTTTGGTACCATTTATTTGCTTTGAAGTAAGTTTCGTTGTGTCTTGAAAAGGGGTGAAAACTGGAGAAGATTTAATATTTCACCTGGAATATTTGTAGCCCCCAAAATGAGAGAGCTCAACGAACAGGGTGTATGAAACTGACAACATACTAACCATCTGAGATACATGTTTGCGATTCGGTGTACTCTGCGAAATATGCTTCAACCATTAATAATTCAATTCCTCAACAAACATACACACAATAATCAGACAAATTTCATGAGTATTACGTGCTGAGCGAATTCGTATGCTGTTTTCAATTGTTTTTTCACAAATAAACTTTTTCGAATATACATAGGCTTTCGAGCAGGTATGGAAATATTGACAAATATTGGCCACAAAGTCATGTAACCCCCGTCCCACACATGACCAGAAATATTTCCGGAAATATTTCCAGAAACATTTCCGAAACATTTCCAGAAATATTTCCGACAATATTTCTCTCGCCGGCCTACACATGACCGGAAAGTTCATTCATGGTTACCGGCAATCGTAGCTCAAATCAGAGCTGCCGCTTTTGAAGCTGCATATCCCGTCAAAATTAAATAGCCAGACGGCTCAATGTGACCATCTATGAAGCTCCATTCTATTTTTGCCATATGTATCATAGCCATACCTAGCTATCATTCTATTTTCGGCCCTTCGAAAGCTCCCTATTCACCCAAATAATGCAAGTATCATAAAACTTGCACTCACAACGGCAGCACAGTCCCGAAATTTCGTCACAGCCATGCGACTTTCCGAGACTTTCCGTCGATCACACCGGGACTCGACTAGCAATTTGCTCTGCAATTTCCGATTGCAACGACTGTCAAATTTATGGTATGCAATCTGTGCGTGGGCAATTTGATGGCATGCAATATCATTTCGAAAATGCCTCTGAGCGAGAGAGACGTGCGCTGTATCTGAGCGTCAAATGCTCTTAAGGAGTTATTTGAAGTGCAGAGCGAAGAAATTCCCCAATTTCCCAGCATTTCATACTCTGTAGACTATTTTCATTGCTCAACGAAATCAAAAAATCCCCTTGAATTCAGAATCTCTACGCGAAATAAACCAGGCCCACGGTTCAGCGCCATTTTGAAATCAAGAACTGTCAAAATATTGCAAGGCAGATTGCCGAGCAAATTGCATACCATATTGCCTACCATTTATGGCATACCATAAGATATTGCATGCCATAGGCTGCCTCCACTAGCAATTTCAAATTTCATGCAATGGGAAATTGCTAGTGGAGGCAGCCTGTCAGTCGGAAAGTTCAACAGCTGATCGCTTTATTGCGCAGTGGACTTTCCCGAGGTTTCGGAAATATTTCCGCGACTTTCCGCTCGACGATGGGAAAGTCTCGGAAAGTCGCAAGGGTGTGACGTAATTTCGGCACTGAGCTGCCGTTGTGAGTGCAAGTTTAATGAGACTTGCATTATTTGGGTGAAAAGGGAGCTTTTGAAGGGCCGAGAATGGTATTGCAGCTAGGTATGGCTGTGATACATATGGCAAAAATAGAATGGAGCTGCATAGATGGTCACATTGAGCCGTGTTGCTATTTAATTTTGACGGGATATGCAGCTTCAAAAGTGGCAGCTCTGATTTGAGCTACGATTGCCGGTAACCATGAATGAACTTTCCGTTCATGTGTAGGACGGCGAGAGAAATATTGTCGGAAATATTTCTGGAAATGTTTCTGGAAATATTTCCGGAAATATTTCTGGTCATGTCTGGGCGCGGCCTAATAGATAGCGAAGACAGTCTTTAAGATATTATGCAATATTTTGCCGGTAAAATTTACTTGTTAAGCAAGTTGTCTAGCATCGACCTAAGTATCGACCGAAAATATTGTTAGTACACCTTAATTGTGAGAATGTAGTGCTTAGTCTCAATATGATTTGAAAACACTATTGTGTGTTAGATCTAGATCTTATAGACAGACCTCTTTGCACATTTTTTGTCGTTTTTCAATTTTTTTTCTCTATAAAATCGTTTGTGCGGGTTAGTTTACGACATTTGGCGTCAAAAGTCTCACATGAACTCTGCATTAATCGGCAACCGAAATGCATAAAAACTCTCTCACGGTACAGTGATTTGTCACTATTTTCAGTTTTACGGCTCTTTTCAATGCGTCATGTTTGACTAACATTAATTTTAACTAACAGCATTTGCATGAGGTGATTGCACTGAAGCGAAACGAACACTACCTACCTAGTTTTTGTTCATTGTTTTTGAGACATGATTGTAATCGACGCGCCTCAGATTTTGATACAGACTGAAAACCGTTTATTTACTTGGCTATTAAGCATAAATAGTGCAAGTTGAAGCTATCATTCGAGAAATGTAAGGAAAATATTTCTGTGAATTTGATTAGATAATATTGGGCGTTTAGATGAAAAGTCTTGATTATATATGCATTTGTCAATACAAAAAGAGAAAATACCTTTTGGAGAGATTCGAATCGATCACTATTAAAATCAAAAATATGATTCCAGACAATACAGGTATACTCAAGTACTCTAGTAATGTACAGAGATTTTGTCACCCATATGATCTTGAACCCCTGTGCACGCCTCTGCAAAACAGAATGACGGGGAAACAGAACAAAAAAAGAATCTATTACAAATTGGATACAAAAGTAAGCTGCTACTGATATTTCTATTGCTACCTCCCTAAAAGACATACATTTACGTACATTTTTCAATACTTAGTTTCGTTGTAATCAGTTTTTGTGATTTGAGATGGTCTTATTGAAGCCTTTTTATACGCACATTGATATGGATTATCTATACGAAGTGATGCTAGAAGCGTTTAGCGTTTTTTGTGTCCCTATCGAGAGCCGGTTGGAGCAGCAGCATTGAGAACAAAAACAATTCTCTCAATATAATGGTTTTTTACTAATGTTCGAAGAACATTATATATATATATATATATATATATATATATATATATATATATATATATGTATATCATCAAAAAATTTCATTGAAAAAATCTCGGAAATGCGCCATCCGATTCAGCTGAGATTTTCAGCATATATTAGTGTATATGCAGGTTAGTGCCAGGTTTCACAAAAATTTTATAATCTTCAACCCTTTGGCGCCGGCGGCCATTTTAGTGATATTTTAAATATATCTATTATTCTATCAATAACTTTTGCAAAAATAAAGCTTATGGAATGAATTTCGAACGTGTTTTTCATTTGAATATGTTAATATTTTTGAAATTTTTAACCCTATGTGTGCGCTAGGCGCCTAAAATGAGATTGGAAAAATTTGAAAATTTTTGAATTGCGATAACTTTTGACCAGATTATGAAATCATCATGAAACTTAAACCACTTATTGATGTTACTAAATTGTAGAATTGTTCAGTTTCTTGTAAACGTGCTGGCAACCCTGCAGCTACGGCAGGCATTGAAAGTGAAAACCTTCAAACCATCGACTATAATGAAAAGTTTTCGTCTTTTACAACCAACTCATACAGAAATCGGATGCCCTGTTAATACAACCAAAGCAAAACTTTTCAATTTTCGCATCGGACAAGAACGGTAACCCTCCTCCAATTCACCTATATTTTAAGCATCAAACATTTCTGTTCACGAGAACTCACGACTCGATTATCAGATACAGTTGAAATTCACAGAATGTATTGGTATTAAGTAGGACTAAGTCTGATAGAAGCGATTTGAGAATGCGGGCAACACTGTGCCAGCAGTGCCATCTTGAAAAATTATGAAGAAAAAAACTGCTTTTTGCGCTATGAATTCTGATTTAGTTACCAGATTTGAATGAAATGGACATAGTAGCTGAATCTTACTCTAAGCAGTGTTTGGTAGAAATTTGATTGAAAAATTCGGTTGGTACTGCCAGCTATGGTAATTTTGGTGTCTTGGGTTTTGAAAATTTGCTCAGGAAAATAAAGCATTGTGCCTTATAACTTTCAGTGCAGTCATGAAATCAAAAAAAAATTCAAATGATAAATGGAACTTATTATAGGCATTATTCAGGAGGAATCTGGTTAAAAAACTGTTAAATATACAGAAGTTTTAAATGAGAAGACACAACCTTTCGCTTCGGAAGCCAGAACAGAAGAGAGAGTTTTATTTCATCAAAAGTACAGTATAATAAACGTTAGCACAGTTTAGTATAGTATCGATATAAGTAAGTGTTATACAGTGTATTTTAGTACTACAGTAATGTTCAAAATTTTATTAAATGATACTGATTATTCAACACTCCCACTTATCATCAAAATAAAATTTTGTTTTCAAATGTTAGAAGTAATTTCAAAGTTTATAATTCAGAGATATATCTTTAACTTGTTTGTTCAAAACTTTTAAAGGATATCCAACTCAAAAGAAACTAAGCAACATATTTCAAATATAGTTCATTACAACATTAAGTAGCTCTCGGAAGTATTCAAATTTAGCTTTAGGTAGCGGCTTAGTAAATATGTCTGCAATCTGGTTTTCAGTAGGCACGTAACACAAGTTAAACAATGCTTCGTTATGTCTTTCGCGAATAAAATGAAATCTGACGTCAATATGCTTCGTTCGTTTATGAAACTCCGGGTTTTTGATAAGTCTTATCGCTCCTTGATTATCCATGTACAAGGTGTGATGTGCTGTGAAGTTTGGAAAAAGTTCTCTTACCAGCGAATCGAGCCATACCATATCTTTAACGGCTTCAGCAGCAGCGACGTACTCTGCTTCAGTTGTCGAAAGGCTTACGCACTTCTGTCTTTGCGATAACCAAGAAACAGGACTTTTTCCCCAAAACGAGACGTAACCACTTGTTGATCGCCGAGTCTCAACATCAGCAGCAAAATCAGCATCACTATAATACGAAATAAAACAATTAGTTGCATGTATATATCGGATGCCAAAATTCTGCGTCCCCTTAAGGTATTTGAAAATACGTTTTACAGCGTTAATATGTGCCGTTGATGGGTTTTCCATAAAGCGGCTGAGGTAGCCCACTGCATAAGCAACATCAGGCCGGGTTGCTATTATTAGATACATTAAACTACCGATAGCCTCCCGATAGGGAAAACTTGATCTCGCGAACGAATCACTATCTGCTATCTGGCTTGTACTGCAGACATCTGCTGGTGTAGAAACCTCTCGGCAATTAAGCATGTTGAATTTGCGCAACAATTTGTCAGTATAAGATGACTGACTGATAAATATTGATCCATCCTTTTTCACATCTATTTGAATACCAAGGTAACAGCCAACATCGCAGATTTTTATTTCGAAATGTAATTTCAAGTAGTTAATCACTTTTGCGGCATCTTCCTCTTTGGTGGCTGCTATCAAACCATCATCTATATACAAAGCCATTATGACTTTCCTACCATTCTGATAAAGTACAAACAAACATGGATCAGCTGAGCTAACTTTAAAAGAAAAGTCTTTCAAAAGTTTAGTGAATTTCAAATTCCAACATCTTGAGGCTTGTTTTAGTCCATACAAGCTTTTGCGTAGTTTACATACACGACCGGTTCCATCATCATATCCTATAGGCTGCGCCATGTATATTTCTTCGTCTATGTCTCCATTAAGAAACGCTGTTTTGATGTCAAATTGTTTTAGTATGAGTTTCTCTGAAGCTGCAACTGCCAGAATGAAGCGAATAGAGGTGAACCTTACCACAGGACTAAAAGTTTCATTGTAGTCGACTCCTTCTTCTTGCGTGAAACCCCTCGCTACAAGACGTGCTTTGTATCGGTCTATTTCACCTTTTTGTGTGAACTTCGTTTTATATACCCACTTATTGTCAATGACTTTGGAATTTTCAGGTAAATCAACAAGATCCCAAGTTCCGTTTTTATAGAGTGCCTCGATCTCTTCGTTCATTGCTGCTTTCCAAAGGCCCGCTTGCTTTGAACTGATTGCCTCTTGAAAAGTCTGCGGTTCATAGCAACTGACAACAAAAGCAAAACCTTCTAATATGCTGGTCAGCACACTTGGTGCTTGGGGCATATTACGTTTAGCACTACGAAGTCGATCTCGTATTGGTGTTGTAGCCTGTGTATTGTCAATTTCGTTCACTTCGCTAGACATATCATCTCTGTCGGATAAGTCAAAAGACTGTCGTGTGTTTTTTATCTCAGAACTCTCATCAGCTTCAGCTTTAATAGCTTTGTGCTCATCTGGGATAATAGGTTTCTTTAACAAATTTATGCACTCATAGTCGGTATTTACCATGACAGATGAATCTTCACTGTGCTCTTTAAAGATGATATCTCGTGTAATCTCTACTTTTCTTTTACCAACTATCCACACACGATAACCCTTTTGACCTTCAGCATACCCGACGAAATGACCAGTTTTTGACTTTATGTCCCATTTCTTTCGTTTCTCTTTTGGTACATGAACAAAAACTTTACTGCCAAAGACTTTTAAATTTTCAATGCTCGCCTTCCGGTGAAACCAAAGCTCAAAAGGTGTCTTCCCCTTCACGGGACTCGTACCAAAACGGTTCAGTAAAAATACGGCATGATTTACGGCTTCTGCCCACAAAAAAATTGGTAATTTCTTCGCATGAATCATAGTCCTTGCAATTTCCACAATAGTACGCATTTCCCTTTCAGCACGACCATTTTGCTCGGGAGTGTACGGCACAGAAGTTTAATGATATACACCGGCCTCTTCTAAAATAGCGGATACTTCAATATTTTTAAACTCTAGACCGTTATCGGATCTCATAATTTTAATATTACACCCAATGTCAATATTAACACGATTGATAAAAGTTTTAATAGTGGACGCGACAGCACTTTTCTCTTTCAAGAAATACACTTGTCGGTAGTGAGAAAAATCGTCCTTGAAAAGTATAAAGTATTTAGAGCCCCCCAGCGAGGTCTCTTGCATAGGACCACAAAGATCAGTATGAACTAATTCCGCGCGATTTTCAGATCTACTCGTACTCTCTTTAAATGGAGACCGATGCTGCTTTCCGAAAGCACAAGCGTCACAAAAGAAATGCTTATTGTCCACAAAATCCACAGATCTGTCCCGCAAAATCCGCCTAACTTGATCAACACATATATGTCCAAGTCGTTCATGCCATTTTTCAATCGATTCACTCTTAATAGCCACATTTGAAAAAATACCGTTAACTGTATTTGCTACAACGCGAAACATCATTTTATATAGTTTTCTTTCACGAACTCCCACTGCGACCGTACACCCGTTTTTTATCAAAAAACACTTCAAGCTATTTGACGATAACTCATAGCCTTTATCCAAGGCGCTACCTGATGAAAACAAGTTCACTTTAATGTCTGGTACAAAGAAAACGTTTCGTAGCATCTTTGCTTGCCAAGTATCACCGTTCCATGCCAAAATATTTATATTGCCTTTCCCGTAGGCGAAAATTTTGCTACCATTACCAACCGTAACTGGCATAGGTTCATTTAATTGTTCAAAAGCAACAAACCACTCGCGGCGAAAGGACATATGATCACTAGCGCCTGAATCTAAAACCCAATCATCTGCACCGATGCCATTAATGTGTACGTTATTTGCAAGAACAGAATCACATATGAAAGCATCACCACTAACGTCACTAAAATTAACACGCGATTGTGCTACATTTGATTGTTGTCGGTTCGGACAATCCCTTTTCCAATGGCCAAGTTTTTTACACAAAAAACACTTACCGACCACTTTGTTTTTCTGTTTTTGTCGCTGGTTTTGATATCTTGATGCTTTGCGGGCCATAAGAGCACTTTCTGTTAACTGCGGTGATGGCATTACTGTTACACGAGTCTCTTCCATAACTAAACGAGAGGTCAAATTTTCTAAAGTTTGATGCTCCGGAGCGGTTGACTCCCATGCACTTGAAAAATGGGCAAAACGTGGTGGCAATGTCATTAAAATTTTAGCGATTATCTTTTGAGGAGAAATTACTTCACCTGCTTCCTTCAACTGCTCGACAATGGTCTCAAGCCTGGCAATATGCGTCTCAATATCGTCATCTGGCTCCTTCACAAAATTATAAAAGCGTTGATGTAGCATATGAAGACTAGCTTGATTTTTGTGTTCGTACACAGCAGTCAATTTATCCCACATTTGCTTTGATGTTAAGCAGTTTATAATATGAACCATTGGCTTCTTCCCCACAGCCGTAGCGATGATCTTCTGCGCTTTTCTGTCTAGTAGCTTCCACTTTGTTAGCTCTTTAACCTGCGCCTCCGTAGCCTCCGCAATATTCGACGGTAGCACTGGTTGTGTGATCTCTCCTGTTACGACCTCGAACAGATTGCTGGCGTTTAGTAAAATTCTTACTTGAAATTTCCATGCGGTCCACTGCTCGCCACTCTGCAATCTTTCAATCCACACCGGTGTTGATTCGCTCTCCATTATAATTACTCCTATTAACTTATCAAAGTTCCCAAGTTCCCAACAGCAAAACACACCACGTGCCTGGGCCCATAACCTGTTAAATATACAGAAGTTTTAAATGAGAAGACACAACCTTTCGCTTCGGAAGCCAGAACAGAAGAGAGAGTTTTATTTCATCAAAAGTACAGTATAATAAACGTTAGCACAGTTTAGTATAGTATCGATATAAGTAAGTGTTATACAGTGTATTTTAGTACTACAGTAATGTTCAAAATTTTATTAAATGATACTGATTATTCAACAAAAACCATGATAGGGTTGACAGCTATTGATGGTTTTGTATTTGTTTGCTATATCTTTATTAAGCGATTTTATCAAAAAAGTTTTAAACGGGAATGATCTTGTAGTGACAATAAACAACATATATTAAGTATTCGAAAATTTGCAAACTTTTGCGACTGGTAACCCTAAATTTCTTTGTACCCCTATAACTTCCAATGCAGCCATCGGAATCAAACGAAATCCGCAGAGTAGGTTGATTTCAATGTGAGGCAGGTAAGATATATTTTTGGCTTTGATGCTAGCGAAAGGTTGCCAGTGCGAGGCGTTTTTTTTGCTATTTTCGTTTCAATAAATGCTTACATTAAGTATTCATATCGCGAACATTTGCAATGAAAATAAGTTAATAAATTTTTCAGTTCCCAACATCTTCCGTTTTTTGATCCCAAACATCTTTCTTTCCCAGTAACTTTCGACAAAATCAAGATCAATAGAGTTATTTGATTTTGACGTGAGGCAATTGTGGGAGACTTTTAGTTGCAGTGCTGGTAAAGTGTTGCAAGCACTAAGCATTTTTTTTGTTTATATTATGTTATGCTGCTTTCAAAGTTTTGCAGTGTTTGGCTTTCTTAAATCTTGAAATTCCTGATGTATTTTCTACCCTATGAGTTTAAATGCATTGTTGAGATTAAAGTGATTTTGTACTCGAAACAGATTGGAGCACGTGTGTTAGAATATGCACTCAAAATCTGCACGATTCTTCTATTGTTCATCGAACATTGGTATTTCCAGCGGTTTAGAGGCGCTAGAGTTTTCAAAACTTAATTTCGTTGTAATCAGTTTTTATGATTTTAGATGGTCTAATTGAAGCCTTTTTATATGCACATGGGTACATTTGATATGGACTACCTATACGAACTGATCTTAGAAGCGTTTTTTGTGTCTCTATCGAGAGCCAGTCGGGGCAACAGCATTGAGAACAAAAACAATCCTGTAGGTAACTCTCAATATAATGGGTTTTTGTTGTTGTTGAAAATCGCATGATCATTTAATCTCTTATATTTTGCGTGCTGAAAACTAATTGATTTTCACCTTCCATCACACTATAATAATAGTGAGACTTTTGTTAAGTGACAATACGGAAGTTCTAAGTACATAAACATAAGTAGGAATCGATGAGTGATCTGCTATTTTGAATATATGACGGCGCTATCTAAATTTTCATTAGAAATCAATAGCTTTGGATTAACTTGCCTGCGGAAAAAATGATTTTTTTTATATTATCAAATAACTGTTATCTTGTTCATTCAGATTAATGTAACCAAAATGAAGACCAATAGTGCGAATATTTCACACCAGTTCTTTCCCAGACTTAATTTTTAGGTAATCTATGAGAGTTAGGATTTTCGTGGTAATGTTAACCGGAGTGCTCTCTTGTCAAAGAATATTCACCCAAACAACAAACGTTGCAGTCATTAAACAAAATCTTTAATTTAAATTTCGATTTTTCATTCCGCTTCGTTTGACAAAAACCAGCAACGACTTGCTTATTGGACCGGAAAAAAATCAATTCGAAAAATATTCTGCATCATGTACGTTCGATTTTCGTTGTTACGCTTGTTTGTAAGTTCGTGCCCTTTCAGCATAATTGCCTGGTTCCACCAAAGAAAAATTCTTTTACGACAATAGTAATTGCTCCCTTTGACGGGGTTACATACGATTAGGCTGAATTAGCATTACGACGAGGAACGGGTAGGGACACGATGAAAGTACTGATATTAGTACGGTATCGATACTTTCGTTTGATACCAAGTAAAATTTTACTTGAATCGAAACTGTTCGATATTTTACTCATATCAATACTTTGATGGTAGTATCGTATCGACATGTGACTGAAAAATTTTTACATGGAAATCGACCCATCTTTCTAAATTGAGCTACGAATTATCTCTTCGTACAGTAGCTATTTGAAACTCAAGTGATAAAAAAACAATAAAATGTTGCTAGAAATTTAAAAAAGTTTTAATACAGATTTATTCATTAAACATTTTTATTTAATTTAGAAACAAAAACTAATCCATTTAAATTATTCATTACAAAGTTATTAACTAAAAATAAAACAAAGTCGATAATTTGCCTCCAATAAAGACTTCGTACACTTACGAAACAGTTTATGAAAAATCTTAAAAACTATAGATACTTTTTTTGATAATATTTAGTTGGGTAGCCTTTATTTTTAATCACGGTTTTAAGGCAGAGTGGCATCAATTCTACAAGTATTTTTGCATAGCTTGGCTCTATTTTCACCCATTTCTGATAAAGAGCCTGTTTCAACTTAGATTTTGAGCTAATAGGATGAGTCCTGATCCTTTTTTCTAGCATGTTCCGCATGTGCTCAATGGGATTGACGTCAGGACTTTGTGGCGGTGTTTTAAGCAAATGTAGAATTTCGTACGCCAAAAATATCCTTTTAAAGTGTGGAAATAGCCAGGGGTGTCTTACAACCCAAAAAAACACCATGAAAACTGTAAAGCACTGTGGTGGCGGCGTTATGGTATGGGGCTGTACGGCTGCCAGCGGCGTTGGAAACTTAGAAATAATTGAAGGAAACATGGATCATCGGGCATGTATTGCAATTCTCAAGGGAAATTTGCAGCCAAGTGCTGACAAATTGGGTGAATCGAAAGATTTTTACTTTCAACAAGATAATGATCCTAAGTGCATGCTCATAGCACTAGAATGTTCTTGGCGTACAAAATTCTACATTTGCTTAAAACACCGCCACCAAGTCCTGACCTCAATTCCGTTGAGCACATGCGGAACATGCTGGAAAAAAGGATTAGGACTCATCATATTAGCTCAAAACCTAAGTTGAAACAGGCTCTTTAGCAGAAATGGACGAAAATAGAGCCAAGCTATGCAAAAATACTTGTAGAATTGATGCCACACTGTCTTAAAACCGTGATTAAAAATAAAGGCTACCCAATTAAATATTAACAAAAAATGTATCTATAGTTTTTAAGATTTTTCATAAACTGTTTCGTCAGTGTGCGAAGACTTTATTGGAGACATATTGTTGACTTTGCTTTATTTTTAGTTAATAACTTTGTAATGAATAACTGAAATGGATCTGTTTTTGTTTCTAAATTAAATAAAAATGTTTAATGAATAAATCTGCATTAAAACTTTTGCAAATTTTTTGCAACAATTAATTGATTTTTATCACTTGTGTTTCAAATAGCTGCTGTACGGGGACATTATCGGTACACTGTAATTTTTCATATCCTAATGTCCTCTCAATGGATGAATAACAAGGATATTAAATTAGTTTCAAAAGTGATTTATGTATGTGTAAAAAGACACATTTTTGACTTGAGAGTGCAACAATCCTCGTGAACAATATCTGGTCTTCTGTACGCATCCTCATCATATCACTGTTTTTTATCATCGCTTATCTCCTCTTCAAAATTAGCTTTTATCTAGTTTAATTTAGCTTAATAAATTTATTATTTTAATGTTTCTAATCCGACTCAAGCATGGCCTTCATATAAAAGGCCTATCGCGACTTGCAATCTGACAGGTATTAAGCTACTTTTTAAAATGGTGTAGTCCTCTCGTTATTAAGATTTATTGGGAATTGCACAATGACAATTGTTTGACATATCTCTGACAATTAGTAATGTGAATGGTTCTACTCGGTTGAATCAGGGAATAGAGTCTATTTTCCTATTATCCGGAAACTGGTTTCGAAGTTTTTGTCGCGTAAAAGATATTTCGGATAAGTGTCGTGAAAGTGATGTGTTTATTGTGCTGTATACGCGAGAACTTTGCAATGTGGAATACCTGCCACCTACTCTCGGCAATGTGAATTGTAAACAATTGCCGTTTGTGGTTGGTAGGATTTATTCCACTTTAAAAATCATCAAATATTGATAATCTGCAAATTCTTCTACACAAACGATATTTCGGATAAGTGTCCCGATGAATTGAGGTCTGATGCTAAAGACTTTTTATATCTAAATTGCTTGTGAAAGATCCCAAAACAACATTGAGCAACATGACATATGAGTTTCTTCATATCTCCTGTAGGTGGATCTCGTGAATTTCTTTATAACCATAAAAAAACATCACTGTGTGGACTGGTTGGGAAAAGTAGCTTAGGTCCGCCATCTTGTAGGTTAATTGCTTTTGCGATAGGCCTTTTATATGAAGGCCATGACTCAAGGAATGCTGTTTGCTTGCTCCCGTCTTGAGCGGGCAAACAAAACGAAATCTGATAGAATAGTTGCGATTTGCTTCACACGTCGGCTGAGTTGCGCTTTTGAGCCTCCATTTTCTTGCTTAACCGTTGTGCTTCGGCCTCTGACTTATTTCCTTTGCTGGATGCTGACTTTGAGCAGAATAATTCTTACATCGATTGCCATATTTTTGGCGTCGCTGTGAGAACGGGATTAATGAGTAATGGAAAGGGATAATCAAGTGAAGCAAACGTACCCGCCCATGTGTTCTCACCAATAAATAACCTTCCGAATTAGATCTGAATGTGTGACGTAAATTTTGTGTGCTTGATCCCGAGAACAAAGTCGCGGAACGGCACCAGACCAGTTCCCAGGCCTGTCAGTATAATTGAAATCTCTGGCTTCGTTGGAAGTCTAAACTGACTGACTATAGTAAGTATCATTTGATATTTACTCATATCAATACTGTCGCAATGAGTACGGGACTTATATCAATACTTGGTTCTGATACTACTTGAAAGTAAAAGTATCGATACTTTCTTTCGATATCGTGTCCCTAGGAACGGGCACCCGAACGGAAGTCTTATGCCGTCCATAATGATAAGCCTAGCCAACCGAGCCTAAAGAGGCGCAGCGATTATCGCACTCTGGAACAAAAGTACGTTGAGCTGAAGTCAAACATAGTGCACCGCCACAATGCATGCTTGCAGCCAAGAAAACGCACTCTCTTCGTCAGACAAAAACTAAACATGAATTGTGTAGACACATGGGTTGTGTACATACACATATGGATATGCACTATGTACAGCTAAGCCAAAGTATGGTAGAAGACCTTAGCGGGACTTTTTCCAATTGTTTATTGTAAGACATTTACATGGTACAAGTGCCAATGTGAGCCTCCAAGCGATCCATGCAACTATTATTCGCCCAGATCCAGTACAGGAGCAAAAGTGAAACTGAAATAGTGTCGTGGGTTAGCCAAGTTCTAGATACAGCCGTCCCATACAAATAACACAACTGGTAGACTTGGCAAAGAAGTCATACTTTGTCGAAGGCTGGCTTAGTTGCAGTCCAAGAATATGTACGCGAACACTTGCATCAACATTTCGACGTCATAACTTATTTGCTGCACCACATAATACATCGTCTATGTACGGATACATGCGTAACGAATTGCTGGATGCAGTTCAACTGCAACCCACATGCGTGATATCGGACGGTCCCGTTTCGAATATAATCTGAAATTTGATAGCTATAGGTTTGCATGTTTGAGGGCATTATACGATTAAAAATGTTTTGCATTATATACAGTAAATGCTCGGCTACTATATCCCCCGCGTATTCACAAAGAAGAAAAAATGAGGCCTAATTGGATTCGTGACCTATCTACGATATTGTACGGTGAACAAAAGGTTTCTGAATGATTTGTAAGTAGAGAATTGTATATTTTGTCCATTTTTTGTACTTTTCCTACCTCTTTGTCTTTGCGTTTGTGCTACATATAGCCCACTTTTTCAAGTTTCTTGACTACTAGCTTATTTATCTTACTATTTGGCTTACTATATCATTAGATCTAAGATAAAATCTATAACCATTCGTTTTCTTTTAACACGGTAAAACACCATAATTTCGTAAGGGTACTTAATTTCGTCACATTTTACATTTGCAAATAAAATAAGAAAATTTGAATGCTTCTCCGTATTTTTTTTCATTTGACTTAAAGAGGTTTAATATTTAATGACATTAAATTAATATGAATGTCGTATTGGCTCCAAATTACGAAAAAGTTGGCTTATATGCATGCGTCAGTCCTAATTGCGTGTTAGTGCTTTGTGTAGTGCGAACGTGGATACTGTTAAGGGTGCCAGAAATAAGGCAAGTAAGCTATGGGTTTGCTTCATACATGGCAAAAAGTTAGTGCATCTTTAGTCACCAAATTAAAAAAAAATTTATAATTCACCAATAAATTACTAAGAAAAAGACATGACGAATTTACCAATGGCGCGTTAACTTCGTCATATTGACGAAATTTAGTTCTTAGAACGTCGTTTTCTCGGCAGAATTTTGCTAAATTTGTGAACAATTTTTGCGAAATTAAAATGGATAATCAATAGAGTATTTAAACCTAAGACATAATTTCTTTCTGTCAATTATTATTATATATTATTTTAATTTTGCTAATATTTTTACCCAGTTCGAAAAGATGTAAGGATGAAGAATTTTGCAATTTTAGATAATAAATATATTTTAAATCGTGTGTTTTCTGGCGCAACAAAGTATTATTACCATTAAGATTTAGTTTGATACTATGCCAAAAAAATATGTTGAGAAAAATTCCGTTATCCCGCATGACGATTTTCAATTCTGACAAACGCAATTTTTCTTAATTTCGTCACTTAATCGACGTGCAAAGTTGAAGGAACTTAAATGACTTGAGATCAAAAATTAACCTGATTTGAAGTGTCTCAGATTCATCGAGCATTTGCCAATCAAGCAGAACATTATATTTCTGTAACAGATATAGATATGACTTCTAAGAAATGCACACAAGAGCAGCTTTCAATGGCGCTAAAGGCAATTGAAGATGGGCAGCCTACCAGAGACGTTGCCAAAAGGTTTGATACTTCGAGAACAACGCTTCAAGACAAGAAATTAAAAAACATTCAAAACATGTTGGAGCGCCTACAACTCTTACCCAAACAGAAGAGCAGACTCTTGTCAAATGGATTTTTGAAGTCGCGAATCTAGGTTTTCTTATAACAAAATCGCAATTAATTCATAGTGGGTCAAAATTGACGAAAGAAGTAAATAGAGAAAACAAATTCAAAAACAGTGTCCCCGGTATGAATTGGTACAAAGGATTTTCAAAACGAAATCCGAAGATTTCCTTGATAATGGCCCAAAATTTGACAACTGGGAGGTCCAGCATTACGGAAGAATCTATTAGAAATCGGTTTACCAAAATATCAACCTATTTCGAGAGTTTTAAATGAAATTTTAAATGAACCTAATCGAATATTCAACTGCGATGAAAGAGTATTCTTTTTATGTCCCAAAAACAAGAGAGTCCTAGTTCACAAAGATTCAGTCTATACTTATAATCGCACGGCCCATGCCGAAAAAGAATGCATTACAGTGTTAGTAGGGGCCTCAGCCAGTGGAAAGCTTATGCATCCTCTTACTCTATTGCCATATATAAAGGCCTCTAAAAATGGAATACTGAAAATGTCTGCTGATTGGGGAATAGGAAGATCTTATTGGGGCTGGATAACTTGCGAGTCTTTTTTTGAATACATAACAAATTGTTTTTATCCGTACTTGCAGAAAAATAAAATAGATCTACCCGTGGTTTTGTTTATCGATGGCCATTCTTCACATATTCCGTTGCCTTTAACAGACTTTTGCAGGAAAAAGGGTATAATTCTTATAGCACTTCTCCTGAATGTAACGCATCTCCTGCAATTAACGGACGTTGCAGTTTGTCATCCGGTTAAACAGGTTTGGGAGCAAAAGGTTAGTGATTGGCGACTGCAGAATAATGGCGAAAAGCTTAGACGTGAAGGATTTAGACTCATGCCTAAAGGAAGCAACGATTACGACAAACTCCTCACGAACAAGAACATCATTGTTTTGCCTGAAGCGAATAAGGAAATTATTTGTAACGAGGTTTCTGTTAACGACCTCACTGCTGATAGACGTGTTGTCGATTACAACTCATGTTTATCCACCCTTGAAGAAGAAATAGGTGATGCGAAGGTTGAAATTTTTAAAGCGAATTCAGAGTATGCGTTGCTGGTATACGAAAAAGATGAACATCTTTTCTATTTGTGGAAATCTGTCAACGAAAAAATTTTCTGTGAAAATGAAGGCCATCTACACGTATTCGATAGCATAACGCACCATGAACAAACCCTAGATGCAAATATAGACGAAGCGGTGTGGACCAATTCAGATATTTTGGAATTCGACGGACAACTCGATGGTTCATTGATCGCGTCCACATCAAAAGGTAATATACATCCTAAAAATCAAATTTTAGCAGATAAAATAACAGAAAAAACCCCAGAATTTAATACGAAAGAAACGTCTAAAATAGCCCAAAAATGTAAAATATCAAAAAATGAAACTACATACATAAAAGCGGTATCCCCAGTTGTCGTCCATTTTCAGTGTTATCCCGCTCCTTTTATAAAAGCTTAATTTTGGCCTGAAGTAAAAGCCACGGAAGCCACATGAGTTAAACGTAAAATTACACCAAGCGTTGCTACTGCTCCATAGTTTTTAAATTATCAGCTTAAAGTAGACAGAGAGAAAAAAGAAAAGGAAACCAGAAGACTAAGAAAAAGCAAAGATAAAGAAAACAAAAAAGGATGCGAAGTAAATAAAGGTGATTTTGTTGCCGTTATTTATGAGGGTGAACGTTTTCCGGGAATGGTATTAGACAAAAATAACTCGGATTACACGATAAAAACAATGACGATGAGTGGTTCAAATTGGCGATGGCCTGAAAAAGATGACATGCAAACGTATGAAGAAAAATATGTGTTTTGAATAGTCGAGGAATCTACGCTATATAAGATTTATAATAGTTTAAGAAAATTTAATTAGGGTTGTATGCTACCAAAAAAATAAGATAATTTAAGGGGGTATCCTGGTCTAGAAATTTGATCAAATCAATTTTTTTTGTTTGCATATTTTCAAAGTTTAGACCTTTAAGAATAAGCTTTTAAACGGATTTTCGGCAATTCGAATTATTTTCGGAGTTACTGTTATTTTTGGGGTCCGGTAGCTCTGCTGGCTAAGGCGTCAGGCCGAAAAGTGGCGTGCTACGGGGCCTGCGGGTTCGAATCCCGCCAGTGCCATGGCTGTAAGTGTGAATGCGTGTGATTGTCCATGAGGGTGGCAAATGGGCCTAAACTGGTGGCCTAATGCTGGCCACGTTCCCGGCAGCCCTCTTCACTAACCTAACCTAACCTACTGTTATTTTTGTGACACGCCAACTAAACCAACAAACGCGATAAACAACAGCTACAATTTATAAAAAATGTCCGAAAGTTTAAAAAAATGAGTCAAAAAACGACTTTTTTTTACATGGACGCCATTTTGCGAAAAAAAAGTTTTTATCAAATCGCCTACGTCAGACTAATTTGACATTCTTGTTTTTACAGAATTCAACAAAAATATATGTTTCAGACCATCAGGAAGGTTGGAAACATGTCAGCCATGAAACAAGTTTTTTTTTGTGTCTTCACTTCGCCGGCCAGTATCTCCAGCAATTTTTATTTATTTTTCAATACATTTTTATACATTTCAAATGTTAATAAAAAGGTGATAAATAAATAGATACCAAAAATGTTTATGATTTTTTTATCACGTCCGTAAAATCACCTCAAAATCGAGCCTCTAGGCCAGAATACTGCCTTAAGTATAGATATCTTATTTATTTATTCTATAAAGAACCTAATTTAGTTTTGTTATTGGGATTTTGTTGCTTATTCCGAATTTGTGACATAAATTATTTGTGAATTCGAATTTCTCAGCCATATGCATCTACCCACAAAAACTATAAGTTTAACGAAATCTTCCTAGACAACACACTTTTAAAAAAATTGCAAAAAATCCACCCCCCAGTTTTCTATTGCACAGTGAAAAAGCCATCACCTTACGAATTCGCCTCTAGGGAGCTGAAAGTGACAATGAACTTCACAAACTATTACTAGCTTCTGAATAAAAAAGCTCACAACAAAATTGTTCGAAAACTAATAAGAGCCGATCAATCAATGACTGGCGCCATCTGTAACATTCAATTTTCCACGGTGTTTCGGTGACACCATCGTTACAGCCCATAAATGACCGTTACGTCGGCTTCGAAATTGCCTACCCGCTATGGAAGCACTGTTTTGCTGTTGCTATTTTTTTGTTCACCATTCTTTGTACAAAGTTTCTGAGCTTGCACTTGGACGGGTGATTTGTATGCGTAACCTGATTGTAAGTTAGCCAGTGTCAAGCTAGCTTGGCTTTCACTGACGCTACATCTTGAGTCGACCGATATGCCAACCTAGTCCAATTTACGGACAGTAATTGTCGTTAGAACAACGTTTGTAAGAGGCTATGTACGGTTGTATGCAAGATGATTAGAGGAAGGAGAAATGCAGACTAATTTGCAAGAGAAGTTACGAGGACAAACATTTTTTGCAGATAGCAACGTGAGTCATTCGAATAGCTGCATAGTAACTTCGGCAAAGAAAAAACTGTACGCAATTTCGACATGCATGAAATAATATTCGTTCCATATCAAACACTTTGAGACTCTGTGATTTTTTTTAAATTTGGATACAACAATATGCCACCCGGCTAGAATGAGATTCCTTATCCATATCGAATTGCAATAAAATTTGACTGAGTGATAATTGAAATGCTTGAGGTGTTTAATATGAATGCAATGTGTGAAAATGTTGCTCTGCCTCAGTGGAGAAGTGATTTATGGCTTACGAAATCGCTTGCTGACCCCAAACCACTATCGGAAATATACGAGGCTGTTGCATTTGGAATATTTCGAATAATTGAACAGAGTTTCGATGTGCTTCAAACATTTTTTGACACTTCCATTTTTCGATATGGAATATTTAGAAATGTTCTATCGGTTTTCTCAATTACTTTATATCCCAATTAAGAAAAGATATGATTTCAAGTAAACGTCAAATTATATTAAAAACAATCTTTGATGCAATTTTTATTGAAAGAGTTCAGTTGCAACCAGCTAATTCGCTTGAAGACTACAATTTAAATTTGAAATTAAAACCATAAGATTTCAAACAGCGCATTAATATTTTATTTGCCAAAAATGTCCTTATATATTTTTCAAGAATTTTTCAGAACTATTTTCAGTATAATTCCCAGATAATTTATGAATGAAATGCTAGATCTCATTCCTCATATTTCGAAATATTTTAGAATCACCCTATGTTTCAAATAAAATCAAAGAGCCTATGACAAAAGCCACACAATCTGTAAATAGTGTGCCAATCAAATTCAACATTTTTAAGTCATGCGTTCCAATCATGCAACCAATCTAAAATCCCTTTTTACTAATGTTCGAAGAAGAACATTAGTATTAAAGTCACTTTGGCCAAAAATTCATATTTCTATATATATATATATATATATCATCAAAAAATTTCAGTGAAAAAATCTCAGGAACGCGCCATCCGATTGAGCTGAAATTTTCAGGACACACTGGTGTATATGCAGAATAGTGCCAGGTCTCACAAAAAGTTAATAATCTTTAACCCTTTGGCGCCGGCGGCCATTTTAGTGATTTTTTTAATATACCTATTATTCCGTACACAAATAATTTTTGCAAAAATAAAGTTGACGACATAAATTTCGAACAAGTTTTACATGTGAATCGGATAATGTTTTGGAATTTTTTAACCCCATGTGTGCGCTGGGTGCCTAAAAAGAGAACGGGAAAATTTGAAAATTTTTAAATTGCGATAACTTTTGACAGAGCTATTCAATCATTACGAAATTTTTAGGACGTATTGAAATTATTTAGTTGTAGATCTGTGTAGCTTTTAATGAACGTGCTGGCAACTCTGTAGCTAGGGCAGGCACTGAAATTGAAAACCTCCAAATCATCGTCTCTCTTGAAAAAATGTCGTTTCTTAAAAAAAATGCCACTCATGTGTAAATTTTGTGCTTTGTTTACATAAACAAAAAAAAAAAATTTATATGGTATAACGGGCACGCCTGGTAACCCTTGCCCAAGTTACCTATATTTTTAGCATCAAAAACTTCTGTTCACGGAAACTCACGATCCAATGAACAGAATTTATTGAAATTTGCAGAATGTATTGGTCTTGGACCAGGTCTGATAGAAGTGATTTTGAAATGCGGGTGATTCTGTGCCAGTGGTGCCATCTTGAAAAATCACTAAAAAAGATAACTGCTTTTAGCCCTATAAATTCTGATTGAATCGTTCGATTTTGACGAAATTCACACCGTAGCTGTACCTTACTTCAAACCACGTTTGGTAGAAATTTGGTTGAAAACTTCGGTTGGAGCTGCCAGCTATGATGATTTTGGTGTCTTAAATTTGAAAAAATAAAAATTTGGAAGTGAAAACATTCAAACCATCGAATATCCTAAAAAAATGTCCGTTTCTACAATAAAACCAATCTGTATACAAATCTTATGCTTAATCTACACAGTCAAAGTAAAACTTTGGAAATTTCATGTCGGACAAGAACGGTAACCCTTTCTCAGTTAACCTATATTTTTAGCTTCAAAAACTTCTGTTCACGGGAACTCACGAATCAATAATCAGATAGAATTGAAATTTACAGAATGCATTGGATTTAAGTAGGGCCAGGTCTGATAGAAGCGATTTTGAATTGTAGGCAACTCTGTTCCAGTGGTGCCATCTTGAAAATTTACAAAGAAAAAAAATGCTTTTTGCCCTATGAAATGTGAATAAGTTACCAGATTTTCATGAAATTGACACAGTAGCTGAACCAACCTTACTCTAAACTCTGTTTGATAGAAATTTGGTTGAAAAATTCGATTGGTGCTGCCAGTTATGGTAATTTTTGTGTCTTTGGTTTTGAAAATTCGCTCAGGAAAATAAAACTTTTTGCCCTATAACTTCCAGTGCAGTCATGAAATCAATACGAATTTCATACAATTACTGGAACCTATTGTAAACATTATTCAAGCCAAATTTGGTTGAAAAGCCATGATAGGGTTGCCAGCTATTGTTGCGGTTTTATCGTAGAATTTTCAAATGGTTATGATATTGTAGTGACAATAAACAGCAAATATTAAGCTTTCAATTATTTGAAAAAACTCGCTGCAGGTAACCCTAAATTTCTTTATACTCCTATAACTTCAAATGTTATATAACAACGTGAAGCAGATGTGATATATTCTTGGCTTTGATACTGGCGAAAGGTTGCCAGCACGAGTCGGTTGTGCTACTTTTGTATCAATAAATGCTTACAGTTAGTATTCATACCGGAAACATTTACAATGAAAATAAATAACCGATGTTTCAATTCCCAAAGTTCTGCAAATTTTTCGGATCGCAGCCCCAAACTCCAACTTCAGTTACAGTGCTGCAGGCACTGAGCATTTTCTTCATTGATATTATATGAGATGCTGCTTTCAAAATTTTGTGAAATAAGCAACTGATAACGAATATAATTAACCCGTGTTTTGCTCTCGTAAACGTTGAAATTCATGCCAGTGGTAATATCTGAAACCTTCTACCATATGAGTTATAATGCATTCTTGAGACAAAAGTAAAACGTGGCATTTGAAACAATTTGGCCGTGATAAGCAGCGCATGTGGTGGAATATGCACTCAAAACCTGCACGATTCTTCTACTGTTCTTCGAACATTAGTGTTTCTAGCGGTTCAGGTGCGCTAGAGTTTTTGATACTTCAAATGGATTTTTGAGCTAATCACAGCTGCTTTATGCACACTGTTTTTTTTCCTTGCATGCAAGTCACTTTTTTAAAACTTATAGGAAAAGATGCATGGCTATTGTCTCATACAAGTAGAAGAAAAGATATTGGGAGGAACAACTAAAAATCGATGACCAGAGTTTCCCAGGAAACGTCAGTTGGACTTTGCAGACGAAGACTGCACATCGGTGTTCAAATTTTGCGATCAGAGAAAATGATCATTGGACTCTGGCGGCTATGCATACATCCTTTAAAAAGCCTAGAGCTGAGATGTGACGATACGAAAGAAATTTGTAAATTTTCCACATTGAAAGAGACCTCAGCACGGTCGTCTCCAACTCTTTCAATTTGAAGAGTATGACCCAGTAAATTTCATTTTTATAATACTACATCTCGTCTTCTATTAAATTTAAATCTTTTGGGATATTTGATGAATGTCCCCGAACTTCGTCTTAGAAATAGAAGATTTGTTCATTGGCAACGATACTATGCTCATTCGTTCGGCCTAATTTGATTATAGTTTGCTTTTACAGATCCTGATGGTATTTGAAATTTTATTTTGAAACGTTTTTATCAATTTTCCGCAAATCTCATTGGGCAATCCATTCCTGGCCATAAGTATTTTTTTGATTTTACAAAGGAGTAACCAACGAATCAAAGTGAAACAAATTATTTAAGGACGAAAGTCAGTAGCTTGCTGGAATCCTTTGACAAATTTATTTTGTTTCTACTATATTATGCAACACATCTTCAAAAAAAATTTACTGCTTATCTGCGCGGGAAATTTTTGTTAGATCTGTTTATATGATTTTTCATCCTGATTGTTTAAGCAAGCTGACACTTGAAAATGGATGACATGATGGTAAGTATTTTTTTGGTCATCCCATTTGGCCATCTATTTTCGTTGGACTAATGAAAAAAACAATTAATTGCTTCTGTATGAGAAAACACCACAATCAAGCTCAGATTATAATTTTTCAGTTCTTTGCACCGGCCGACTTTTGGAACAATCAAATGTTGGCCGACTTTTAGGAAAATCATCCTACACATCATATTTTTTCAGATGGAAGTTTAATTGCAGCTTAGGATTATTGGAATATGAAGGATAGCAGTAATTATGTTTACCAAAATGTAAAAATTATGGTAAAAAGAGAGGAAAAAGAAGTTTGAATAGTCATAGTCATTAGATCAAGACACACCATCAAATTGATACAAAGAGAAAAACAAAGATGTGTCTGTAAAGAACGAAATTGACAGACATCGAAAGAACCAAGACAGGGACGTTAAAAACAAAACCCAAGCAACACACAGCTCATAAAAATAACGCGAATAAACTCAGGAAACTGTCAGAAATAAAGCTAGTCATCAGGAATTCAAAAAGTGTGTTGAAGAAATCTAAGAGACATAAGCCCTAACCAAAGATGAGCCTGCGAACATAATCGTCTGTCAAAACCGACCGGTTTTAGAGCAAAAAAGGCACTTTTTGACATACGCAAACAGGAGTGAACATAAGTGCCCATACAGCGCATAAGCGAACGTATGTCAAGTCGTATCTCATCACCACTTTACGACAGCTCATAGCAAAAATTGAGCAAAACGTTCCTTAATGAGCATGCCACTTTTCTGGCTGTTCGGAAAGTTATGTTTGGGTGCAACATATGCTTTGCGTGGTTTACCTCCGCGCATATGCGCACGTACGGACGCAGACTTATCTTTGGTTGGACCTATAGCTTGCAGATATACATTTTCTACGTTCCAAGAGGTTCCACTTCTCTATAATTGAAACTTCGACGCAAGCAAAATTTTATATTGCTATGACGGTAAATTCTAGATAGCACCTTCATTTTCCCCTTTAGCAGAGATATTTTTTAATTTCACATAAAATATTTATGACACATCTGAGTGCCTGACCCTGATTGGTGGATATGTGAATTAACATTTAAATTTTTGGCGAATAAATTAAGTATGTTTTAACATATTTTATTTACAGTCTTGTATATGTTTTGTTGACATTTTTTAATAATTCCATCTATTAGTGATGATAATCCACTGATTTTCGATGAAATTGAGTTTTGAAAGTAGCTGCCCAAAATATTATCAAGACAATTTTTCATTATATCATGAAGAACAGCCTGGAAATATTTATGATATAAAATTTCGAAGCTCGAACAAATTTTAGTGTCAAAGAATTTTGATTGACACTTTTGATTCTCAGCCCCCTACAATAGAGTACTTAATGCTCGACAATTGTCATATGATATCAGAGAAATATTTCACGATTGGCCAATTTGTTCGTAAAGTACTAAACAAAGTACATATATGAACTAAAAAATAAACAAAACACATAAAGGTCAAAACAATATCTCCTCCCAAAATATCTCCTTCGATCCAAAATATCCCGAATTCGAATGACTCAGAGAAAAGTCAGTCCCCCCCCAATCGCAACACAGCAAAAACACACAACATTCCTGTAACAATTCGTTCCATCCATAAACTAAACACTTCTTCTTCTTCTTCTTCTCAACAGCCCTCCAAAGAACTACTCAAGACAGCCAACAAACAATGCAAGGGTGAAAGTTACTCATCATCAAACCAACTTACCATATCATCGTGCGAAACATTGGCACCGCGTATCCTCGACAAGGCAGCGTCTGCGTCTGAGATGCTGATGGCAGTAATGATATAGAACAGAGCACCAAGCAATAGATTCGAATGCATCATCAGCGACAGGTAGACCATTCTATTTTTGGTCTTGCCGCGGTAGCACAAACACAACATTGCTTCACTATTTCGAACGAATCACAGATTGCACATAAAATGAGTTTCACCCAGTGGATAATATAAACGGAATTCCACTTAACTCAGACCCGAACCACACTCACATACTTTTCTGCCGCTGTTGGAGATCTATTGCGCTAATTACTACGGAAATATACCCACACCGGGCGCGGTAATGCAATAAACGATATCGCTCCGTTTAAAGATAAAATTATCAGTCAGCTGTCGAAATACAAACAATTATACCGGCCACGAACATAAACTGGCACATATGGCTGCGAGCCTGAAGGACTCTGTCGTAAGTTTATGGAGAAATTCGGAGGGCGCAATTCGGTTAGCATGTGAACGGACTTTGTGAAAACTTCGAAGTTCTGTGTCAACACAGCACTTTCGTCTATGAAAGAAATTCGCCTGGTTGCCGCTATGTCCTTTCGCTACATAATCGTTTCCAAGCAACTTCTTTGCAAACAAAGAACGAACCGTCAGTATCCTTCTTTTCTAATGGGAGCGCGCATTCGAAACACCGGACTGTACAGACATGCATGCATGTGAGTTCATTGACGTATTTTGCGACCGAGGGGAATCCTTAATATCCTCTCGACAATAATCACCCAGTATGTGCTACGGTTCCCGAACTGAACTTAAGAACTGAATAAGTGACTGGCTATGTACGAATAGGCGCCGCTTCGCTATCAATCAGAGCACTGTTGACTAGGTCGCGAATGTCACCACTCCTATCGATTCGATAATTGAATAAATATACTAAGCACAACAAACTGCACGAGACCACCGCTAAATTCGAGACATATATTCGCATGCGTACGTAGCTAGGCCTAACTTAAAGTAACGAGGGATTAATTAAAATCTTAAAAACATCGCGCCACGAATCTAAAACGAGAAACTCTCGTGCAGGGGCCCAAGCGAGCATACATGCACAACACAACGCGCAACAATGAACTGGCGATTGTATCTTTGACTCGATGCGGTCTACGCTACGCTCTCGAAATCTTTAGTTGTTTGAAATTCAACTTTTCTACCCATATATAATATGTATAATCATTGGGCTTGGATGGAGGCTGATGATTCGTGCGACGGGAAGTGAACGAATAAAGACGGAATCTAAACATAAATAAAAGATTGACTGACCCAGCGTAAATCGAGTTAATTATGAGCGTATGATTCGTTTATTTTTCGAATAATGCGTTTACGATTCATTCATGATTCGAATACATACGAATACATATAATATAGAAGTAATTGAATAATTTAAACTTGCTATCGAAGTAGAACAGCGAATAGTTTATAGTTTTTAATCTTTGGTATTTAATTTGTCTCTTATTTTTTCTCTTCTAATTTCTCTTCTAAACAATTCAGACTTGAAATGCATTTGTGATTGTTCAAAAATGTGTAATTTTTATTGCATGAATTGTTCGATATTAGTTCAAATTCAAAGATTCGGTATAATTTTCTACATAAATTCTATTGATAATGGTTCAGTAGCACAAAACACTTCAATTTCAAAACAATTCTCTAATTATATTTATTCAAATCCAAAATTTCAAGTTTACTTTACAAAGTTTCAATTTAACGATCGATCGATTCAGAAATTCGAAAAACGAATGCACTACAAGACTAGTAACAAAGAACTGAAAAACTTCTTGATGAAAATTTCGGTAAATTTGACATTTTCTTACTAACATCACACTTCCAAAACTATTACAAATTTTCACCCAGTATCAAGAATATACTTCAGAATACAACATTAACATTTCAAATCAGCTGAGTTCATTCCTTCTTACGCTAAACATGAATAATATTTTTTGTAAACAAATATGAAATTTATTTAAACTCGTATAGCTATATCTTTTTTATTTTTTAAATATGATATATAATTAGAGTCATTTTAATTAATATTTTCACTTTTAATTTGCACCATTATGCGTATTATTTTTTTAACATAGATTTACTTGTTTTCACATTTTATAAATTCTAGTAGTCTAGTATTTGTGCTATGATTTGACAGTTAGATAGTAATCTACGTACTTGAAACCTTGAAACGAATATCGCTACCTGGAAGATTTATTTAGCATGATTTTTTCAATATTATTTTCTTCAATATTATTTGTTTACAAAAAAAATTATTTTGTAATTTATTTCATATTTTTTTGTGGTTTCTTATCTTCATTTTAAGTGAATCTCTCAATTGTTTTTCTCTGCTTATGCCGCTTAAAGCTAGTGCACTTCATTTTCAGCAAATTGATCATATTTCAAATCAATTTTTACGTCAGTAAATAGGTTAGGTTAGGTTTAGGTTAGGTTGGTGAAGAGGGCTGCCGGGAACGCGGCCAGCATTAGGCCACCAGTTTGGGCCCATTTGCCACCCTCATAGACAATCACACGCATTCACATTTACAGCCATGGCACTGGCGGGATTCGAACCCGCAGATCCCGTAGCACGCCGCTTTTCTTCCTGACGCCTTAGCGAGCAGAGCTACCGGGGCCCCCTTACGTCAGTAAATAAAAGAGCATAAAAATCGTCTCTAAAAAATTAAATTAATAAAAACATTCAGTTGGTACAAGGAACAACAAAACAACAAGGTCATGTTCAATTTTCGCTAGTGAACTATTCAAAATACAGTTAGGAAAATAAAAATTATTCAAATTAACCAGGTTCCCAAAGCACGAATGAAAATTATTAAAAATAAGAAATATTGTAGAGAGAAGGAAAATTAAAGAAAAAAATCCCTAGCGCATCAGAACCGCTAGAAACACTAAAGTTCGAAAAATAGTAGAGTATTTGTGCAGATTTTGAGTGTGTATGATATAAGCCAATTTAATATCGATGACTTCACACTGAAAAAACACATGGCGCCAGGCGCCATAATTTATAGACTTCTGGCGCCATAATTTATAGACTTCTGGCGCCATGTACATAGTCGATTTAGGGATAGTGATAAAACATAGCGCCACACGCCATAATACATGGCGAAAAGTACATAGGAGCAGACGCTATGCTTATAGCCCTCCACGCCATACACTATAGTCCTCCACGCCATGTACTATAGTCCTCCACGCCATGTATATGGCTTTGAGGACTATATTACATGGCGTGGAGGACTATAGTACATGGCGTGGAGGACTATAGTACATGGCATTGAGGACTATAGTATATGGCGTGGAGGACTATAGTACATGGCGTGGAGGACTATGGTACATGGCGTGGAGGACTATAGTACATGGCGTGGAGGGCTGCTATGCTCCTATGTACTATGGCGTGTGGCGCTATATTTTATCACAAATCGACTGAAATCGACTATGTACATGGTGCCAGAAATCTATAAACTATGGCGTCTGGCGCTATGTGTTTTTTTAGTGCACCAAATATAAATTCCACCAAATATCAATTCCACCAAATATAAATTCTACCAAACATAAATTCGATAAATTCGAGTCAACATACTCACTATTGAATGTTCCTGCTCCAGTGTGGAAATTTACCGCTCGAAGTATCGAAAATATCGCAGCCAGTACTTCAGTTCAAAATGAGTTAATTATGTAGACCCAAGCTCTAATGTCACTTGCTGACATTTATACATTCCCTCACACAGCATGGCTGCGAGTTATAATTGGAGTGCCATGAGCCATATTACATGGCTCATGGCACTATGTAATATAGCGTGTGGGGCCACAATTTCTGTGCCATGTAATTATGGCGCTGGGAGCCATACTGCATAGCTCAGGGCACTATGTACATAGCGTGTGGAACCATAAATGCTGCGCCATGTTACATAAGATCACGCGCTATGTAGATTCTGACATTATGGTGCTGGGAGCCATATTGCATAGCTCAGAGTACTATGTACATAGTGTATGGCGCCATAAATAATGCGCTATGTTACATGGCTCTGGGCGCTATGTGGATTTTTTTCAGTGCATCGAAAGTTACAGCGATAGAAAGGTGTTTGGGGCTGCCATCCGAAAAATGTCCACACCTTAGAAAATTTAAACATTGTTTACTTATTGTGAATGTGAATACTTAATGTATGCATTTATTGGTACGAAAATAACAAAAACCACTCGTGCTGGCAGCCCTTTGCTAGCACCGAACCCAAAAATATGACACATCTGCCTCACGTTGAAGTCAATCTACTCTGCGAATTTCGTATTGATCCGATGACTGCATTGGAAGTTTTAAAGATACAGATTACCCTCGAAATATCGATATTTGTCACAAAATTCAATATATCTAGCTTCGAAAGGAAAAATCGGTTTTTTTATTAAAATATTTTTTTGAGATAGGAAAAAATTGGTACACACTAAATACAATTTCCAAATATGTTCAATGGGGTTTAAGTCTGGCGACTGAGGAGGAGAATACAGCTGCCTTGGTGCATAATAAAGCAACCAGTTCTTTACAAAGCGTGCAGTATGTTTGGGATCGCTGTCCTGTTGGAATATCCAATGCCGGCCAAGACCCAAATTGTCCACGGAAGGTTGCAAGTTTTCTTCTAACAGTCTTTTATAATAGTATTGGTCCATAATACCGTCTATAACCAACCCCAGCAGCTGCAATTCTACCCCACACCATCACATTGCCACCGCCGTGGCAATGGTATCAAATTGGTATCAAATTCTTCAGTTGCAATGCTGTTCCCGTTTTTCGCCAGATTCTTTCTTGCCCATCATTGCTGAACAAGTTAAACTTGCTTTCATCAGTAAATAAGACAGTTTTCCAGAGCTCTAAATCCTTTCCTAAATATCGCTTTGCAAATTCAAGTCGAAGCTGCTTATTCTTTTAAGATATTAGCGGTTTTTAACGAGGAACTGAATTTCGTTTTTTCTGGTGTTATTACGGTTATAAGTTAATTAGTATAATTTTTTTTTTAATTTTTGTTGATAAAAATACATTTGCAGTAACGTTGCATATAAAATTCTCATAAATATTTGCATTTTCTACTAAATTTATGAAATTTTGAGGGTGTATGGAGTTTTGTCCCCAACTGTAGGTAAATTGGGGACTTTGACTTCATAAGATTTGTATATGTGTAATGATTGATTAGTTCTGTCAAAAGTTCTCGCAATTCAAAAAATTTCAAATTTTCTCGATCTCATTTTAGGCACCTAGCGCAAACACAAGGTTAAAAATTACCAAATCCTTATCAAATCTTTTTTAAAAACACGTTCAAAATTCAATTTGCAAACTTAGTTTTATTGAAAACTAGTTTTTGAAAGAATAGTAGGCATATAGTTATTTATAGGCTTATAGTTATTTTTCGAGTGCTGTAGAACTTGCCTTATGGCAGTAAAAATTTTTTAACTCAAAAAGTTAATACAAAGCCGTTATAATCAAAACAGTGAAAGATTTCGAAAGAAGAAAACACAACTGATGATGAGAGCTTGGTAATTTTGAAACTACCAACCTGTATTTATTGCGAGACATTGAAAATATTTTCCAGCGAATACAAGAAAAAATATTTTAATAGTACTCTTTAAAGCGGCAAGAGATACACATGATTTAAAAATAAACCCGATTGTTTGAAAACCGAATTTTTTTCAAGCATAATTTCTTGAAAATATTATTTGAAAAGTTTAAAACTGATTTTGAGTGTGTTGTTGTTGGCAGATATAAATCGAGGATAAAGTTTTAAATTATTTTTTGTTTGTTTAATTTTTTTTTCGTTTGCTCGATTTTAGATGAGCCTGTAAACAGTTATGAGGATCAAAGTACAGCTTATGAGTTAGCGTTCAACAAATATGGCGATAACTTGGGCTACAATAAATATTCTTTCCAAGAAAATTCGTCTAATTAAGCTAGAATTTGACAAGAATTGAACGGAAGACGGATTCGTCCTTCATCTTCCCAGCCAGAGCTCGGACAAAAATCGTTGAGCCTTACGTCCAACAGGTGAGCGCACCATCCTATGAGACAATGACCAGTGGGGGAGGCCACAACACAGAGAGGGGCACTTCAGGTTAAATTGACTGAGGTTCTTATACTGACAACCGGGTGAGCCCAAACCTAGGTATACGATTATGACCCAAAGTATGCACCAAGGTACGATTCACACTTCTGTCACTACGCTAGCTAAAATTTCAAGCTTTTACTATCCACAGTCCATTCACAATCATTCAACATTTATAGAGAAAACAAGTTCACCCGATGGAAGAAAAAGGAAAAATACTACCCATAATCAACTTTTGCACACGAAAATGCAACAAAGTAAATAATTATCAATAAATTTAAATTTTCCTAAAATTCAATTCCAAAAAATAAAAACATCATCACAAAATAGAGTGTATATTCAAATGCTGATCAAAACGAAAATCAACTTCTTCGAATTCCCATTATTTCCTGACCTCTCTCATTTAATAATCATCACTTACGAAAATGACACACTTTTTTTTTCTTCAAATTACAATAAATCAAGCATTACGTCACTTCAATTATCGACTCATAGTCATATTCAATAACAACACCAGAGTGAGTTGGTAAAACGCACCAGCTGAAATATTTATTGCTATCACATAGATCTAAACAAATCTTATCAGTGATAAGAAAAAAGTAAACGCGATTGTTTCTACTATTGAGTCTTAAGCGCAGTCATATATCGTAAAATGTATAATGACAATGAAAGATATCGGATACGTCGAGCGTTCTTACACAGATATCAGAAAAATAAAGAATTATTGTGTGAGAATAAAATTAGCCAATTTGGGCGTAAATGTTTGTGAATGCGTAGCTGCTTTTAATCATAGTAAGCGCCAGAAAATATTACTTTATAAACAAATTTCGCCTGGTCAAATGTGACAGAACTGATTTCTGGCAAAGGGTTTACTGGACTTGGAAAGATAGGTTTTCAATTCTAAAACCAATTTTTAATAGCATAAATATTTTTCTGAAAACACAGGCATGGTAAAAATAATAAAATAAAATAAATACAAATAATAAACAATAAAAATATAAGCAAAATAAAATAAACAGTTACATATGTAGGTACATGAAGTTCAAAATAAGCCTACAAAAATATTGGTGTTGCCAAAAGTACTCAAAGATCTAAAGATCTAGTACTAAAAGATCTTGTTAGGCGCTAGGCATACATATATAGCTACTTTTTAAAGGAAAATGCCTCAACAAATGAAAAAAACTTTAGCGCAAAGCAACCACTAGAAAAATTAATTTTTGAAAGATTTCCAGGGCTACCATTCGTAAGAGTTTCAAAGTTGAGCAAAGTAAAATGCTTATTTATTTTCATTATAAGATGGTCATCGTATGAAAATTTGTTGGAAGCACCTGTTAGTAAAATGAAAAAAATTATGACGAACATAAAATATAGCGCTACACGCCATATTACATGGCGAAAAGTACATAGGAGCAGACGCTATGCTTATAGCCTTCGACGCCATGTACTATAGTTCTCCACGCCATGTACTATAGTCTAAAGTATAAGAAGAGTGGAACAAAATGGACCAACAAAGTGTCCAGAAATTTATTCACACTCTCGCAACAAGAATGAAAGAATTGTTTAGAAATAATGGTGGACAAACACAGAAACATATCTCTATCTTAGATTAAGCTGTGTTTTCTTCTAACTGGCCCAAAGTTTTGTTGAACTGAAAATAAGAAAAATTCGCAAAAAGTCCCGTTAGGTTTCAACACTTTTTCAGGATGGCTAAAAGTTTTGTAAGAGAGTATATATAATAATTTTACCGCAAACAAAACGTACATAAAGAGGGTCAACTCAAGCGGCGATGACATGCTAATGCACCAAAACTAAGTATATATATATGACTTTTGTGTTAATGTAACTTCAAAAGTAACTTCCACCACGAACATTTTAAATTTGAAACTACTATTACTTTTGAATCAGAATGATTCAATTACGAAATCATGCGTACAAACATTTAGGGGTATTATTGCGCTGTTGTAGCTCGCCGAGATACTTGTTGACGAACAAGCAGTTTAATCCATTAACGCACTTCATGCAAACTATAGCCCCACAATAGCACCCTTAAATACTTGCACGCATGCTAAATACCACACATGTATATCTCCATATGATTTTTCACTTTAGATAACGAACAATATCAAAATTCGCTCTCCTATAAATTTGTCGATGAGGCTGCTAAAACCCCACTTCTCCAAACATCACTAAATTATAACAAACAATATGATAACTGAAGTCATATTACATGGCTCATGGTACTATGTAATATAGCGTATAGGGCCATAATTTCTTCGCCATGTAATTATGGCGCTGGGAGCTATACTGCATAGCTCAAGGTGCTATGTACATAGCGTGTGGGATCATACATGCTGCGCCATGTTACATAGGACCACGCGCTATGTGGATTCTGGCATTATGACGCTGGGAGCCACATTGCACAGCTCAGAGTACTATGTACATAGCGTATGGGACCATAAATAATGCGCTATGTTACATAGCTCTGGGCGCCATGTGGATTTTTTTCAGTGTACTACAGCTGCCTCACGTCTAGATAAGCCTGCCGTGTGAATTATAATGACACCGTATGATGAAGGCGTCGAAAATTATAGAGATAGGAATATTTTTGGGGCTATTATCTGCGAAAATTTAATACTAAATTGCAGGTGCTGGGGACGCTTTACTATCACTACAGTCAAACATTTAGCAAAATTGCTTGACACTGACACCAACAAGATCAACATCATTTGAAAATTCAATCTTCGTTGAATTCTTAGTGCGAAAATTGCTGGTGCTGACACCCCTATCCAAATTTCACAGCTAAAATCTCCGGTGTAAATTCCGTTTGACACTTGTGACTATACCTTAAGTTATCGACAGTAAAGTTTTTATTTTGTGTGGAGTTATTTTAAAATAAGACCACAGTCACGGGATTGCCCGAATATTCATTAATCTTCTATCAGATCCGGTCCTACTTAATAAAAATACATTTTACGAGATCCCAGAATCGGGTCGTGATTTCTGGCGAATACAAAATTCGGTTGCGAAAAAATAAGTAGTTTAGGGAAGAATTTTTGTTCCTGTGCGATGAAGAATTTTATCAAATTTTAATTTGATCAAATATTTGAGATTCATTTGAGGCGGATTCCTGATTAGTACCGATCCGGCTCCGAACACTTGTCAGGTGTGCCAACCCTCGTAAGACCTCTCTGCTTGCAGAGATAATTGTGGAATCACTAAGGTGATATATCATCAATCCCTGCTTCAACTCATCCAGGCATAAAAAATAAGGCTGGTTGCGTGTAAGGACCAGGGTTTGGTTTCTACGAGCAGGCAATTTTCAAGCTTTCCGAGTTCTATCCAGATGCAAAATTAAATGTGGTACGTGAGGGCGAGATCCCTAATCGGTCATTTGCATCCAGTAAAAATCCTGGACATCGTTGGACTTTTAGCTCAGATTAAAGGGTTGTAAAAATTGTGGAGCTGGTCGATAGTCGGCGGGAGGCGCTCTTCATTGTAAATGAAGGAGCACTGTCGGTCTTGGATTCTCAAAAGGGCATTATCAGCTATGGGGCCGAGAAATTGGTCTTATCGATTTACCGAAGCAAGGTCAAAAAGCTCAGAATCAGAAGATCTTTAGATTGCTCAAAGCAAGTGGCTTCAACAGCAGAAGAGCCACCCGGTAAGGAGTCCATCATATGCCTGAAAGCAGCATCTGAGATGTGGAATCATTCTTTGCTGATGGTATCAGGTCGAAACTACCTCCGAGTTGGGTGGCTGTCTTGAGCTCTTGATTTTGGTAACAGAAAAATAGGGCTGAGGCAACTATTACGTGTGAACTGAAGGAATTTGGCCTAACTTTTTTCTTAATAATGGTGTAGGTTTTTCATGTTAACCTTCTCCATTTCAAAGCAGCATCAGCTGGCCTAGTTTCGATTGTCTAGGACTGAGGGAGGATAATCTTAATTGAAGAACGATGGATATCCAACAACCGGCTTTGCAGTTTACGCTCCAATAGATACAGATTGATACAACCCAATGGCTTGCGGAAATCACCAGCCTGCATTCTTGTAAGGAATATAATTAATATCCTTGTCCTTCACAATTTCGGTAACAAGTATAATATGGCTGTTGCAGAGGAAATCAATCAAAGGTCATGTTGGTTTGTTTCTGGCTACATAGTACAAAATCATGGCACAAGCCCTGCTTGCAACGTCATCAAAGATGTTGTGCCTGAAGCCACAAGAATTAGTGTGCTTCTTGTTCTGGGAGCCGACTCTAATGGGGAAAAAATTGACAATAATTGTCTCAGATTTGCTAGCATTCAAATCTCATTAAATTTACGGACGATCATTAGAAGATTATCAATACGGAGCTGCAATGTTTTGATTTATGCTTTTCTAAATACAGTAGAATCTCGATTATCCGAACATCGATTATGCGAATATTCGATTATCCGGACTTATTCTTGATGACTCTTATTACCGATTTAGAAATTAGTTTATTCCCGTATCCGACGTGTAGGTACTCCGGCTCTCATTTATTTGCGCGATAGTGTTTGTTATTCTCTCATTTTATATTTGATAGCGTTCAACTGATAGGTTGTCTTTTATTTTTGTTTACGTTTTGCGTTAGAAATCTATGATGTATAAGCGAAAAAGTGTAGTCTTATCTTTTAAAGATAAAGTGAAGATAATTGAAAATTCAAAAAATTGTAAATCTGGCAGTTATTTGGTGCAAATGTATGGCGTAGGAGCATCTACGATATCAGATATCAAAAAGGACTCTGATTCCATATTGAAATTCACCTGCACGCTTGAGAACGAAGATGGAAGCTCGCAAAGTAAAGTGAATAATGAAATTCTGGAGAACGCAGTTTTTACTTGGTTCTGACAAAAGAGAGCATGCAGGCAGCCCATATCTGGACCTCTTTTATGTAAAAAGCATTGGATTTTAATCAAAAGCTTGGTGGATATACTTTTCAAGGCGAGCTGTGGATGGTTTGCCAGATTTAAATCTAGACATGGAATTCGCGAATTGGAAATTCAAAGGGAAAAACTGTCTGCTGACGTTACCTCAGCCGACTCATTGGTAGACGAGTTAAAAGCATTTCTAGACGAAAAGGAATACGATTTAGATTTTGTATACAATGAGGACGAAACAGGTCTTAATTAGAAAGCTCCACCAAGCAGATCATTGGCATCGCGTCGTGAAAATACAGCACCGGGTCGCAAAGTGAGTAAGGCCGGAGTTACGGATATGGTTTGCGCGAACACTAAAGGAACACATCGATTGCCACTGTTACTTGTTGGTAAATCAAAAAATCCACGCTGTTTAAATAATGTCAAAATCCCCTTAACTTACGCTAACCAACAAAAAGCATGGATGAACACAGATATTTTTCCTACTGGGTATAACAATACTTTTATTCCTGAGGTGAAGAAATTTCAAAAGGACGTGGGGAAAGAGAGCGTTGTGTTATTGTTGTTAGATAATATGCCAACTCACGCTTGCGCTGAAACACTGTGTCGAGAAAATGGGAAGTTTACAGTAAAGTTTTTGCCCCCTAACGTAACATTGGTATTGCAGCCTATGGACCAAAGTGTCATTGAAACTTTAAACTTTAAAGCGTTTATACCGAAAGCAGCTACTGGGTCGCCTTTTGTCAGCAGACAGCAGTGAAATAGAAACGATGTTGAATTTTTTTATAGAAATAAATTTTAAAGATTTATAGCATAATCTTTAAATCTGGTAGAAGCGTGGATCTCTGTGGAATCGCAAACCTTAAAAAGGGCATGGAATAAATTATTAAAGACTCCATCCCATTGTTCAATTAAACCGCAGGACGATTTCAAATAAATTACAGAAGTAATGACAATTCTTAGCATTGGTGAAGGTTGTGGCTGAACTGCGTTAGCGAAAACCCTGGATTCCAAATTTTAGCTGATGAAGAAATCATTGACGATTTGAACAGTAACGAGAAAGAAGATGAAGAAGAGACAGAAACTGGTGATGTATGTCAAGAACCATCTCACGCAGAAGCTTTTGAAGCTCTAAATGTTGGTTTTAAATGGTTTGAAAGACAGGACGAATTGGATCTTATACAGTTGTTGCAACTGAAGCACATCTGGGACTTGGCCGCAATGCAAAGATGTGATTCTTTACGTAAAAGATTAATAACTAGTTATTTCCAACAAATATTTTAAATTACATAAGTATTATGTAATTCATTATCTTTATAGCTCCTTTTTTATATCGTATTGTCTAAATGACGTTCGTAAAACCCTTTACATAATAAAAAAATATTAAAATTTAATTATTGTTTGATTTGACTTACAAATCGATTACCCGAATTTTCGATTATACGGAATACCCCTGGTTTTATTTGATTCGAATAATCGAAATTCTACTGTAGTTCTCATTCGCACCTCTATGCTTTTGTGAAAATATTTCAAAAGAAAATCCCTCGCAATGTCACATCATGCATGAAAATACCACCGTTGGGCGCGAAAGAGCGTAATGCTTATCAACAACTAATGAAGCGTTTGTGAATTGCTTCGCAACATTTTTATCACTTTTTCTGTAAATTCGGATAACTTCATGGATTGATAATTTATGTGTTGCTCTAAATTTTGAAATTTGATATCACCTTATGACTATTGATATCACCACACAAAAAATGTTCAAAAATAAAAAAATACATTTCGTGCATCTTATATAATTTTAGTTTTGGTTTCCATTCATCACATTTTTATGAAACACATTTTCTATAATGTTGTCTGTGATAACTCACTGATATTAATTTCAGACTAAGAAAATTTCTAAAACTAACCTTTAAATGCTTTTGCAGAGTTTTTTTTTATTTTCCACGCCAACTTGTTGGATCAATCCAATTATTCGAATTCTTTCAATGGTTCAAACACTGAAACGAAAAAGAAACAGTCAATTATTTATTATTGTTCCTATCAATTTCAGTAAGTAGAGGCATTAATCAATTTTGGAGAAGGTACATATATAAAAAACATATTAAAAAATAATACACATGAGCACATCATATTCGTAATCGCTAAATCTATGGTGAGATATCATATGTGCTGGGCTTTTCTATTTTTTCCCTTATTTTTCCGCTCTTTTGAGTTAAACCAATAAACTCAACGCGTTCGATTAACCTTTGTTTGGACACTGAGAACTTTCTATTTTCATTTATACAGCATTATATTATACTGCCATTTGATTTATTTTCCAAAAATCTGTATGAAACAGAATCCACTATACCTTCCTTAAATTGTCCCTCTGTTAAGAGATCAAAACAATATTGATCTCCCATTTGCTTTAATTTATTACTGTTCAGATAAAAAAACTCATTATATTAGCAAATAAAAGCGAACAAAATGAAAATTAACTCTAGGGATAAGTTAATGGAATATCTCGAAGGTCCTGCTGCTCTTTATAATAAATTTCAAATAGCCAATCTGCCAAGTCTCATATTTTCTCCTCCGCGCTAAAATTCATTGCGCCAAGACAAAAACAACAAAATGACTTTTCAATGCATTCTATCGAACAACGTTCATCCACTCACAAATCATACAGCTCGGGAACTGAGCAACGAACAAACGAAGAACCAATTAAACACTTGAAACGCATTAAATAAATTTCAGTTTGTATAATAACTTGACATGCCATCTTTGATAAATTTGGCGAACGGTGGAGTGTCCGGCATTGCAGTTCGTTACGTTGCCATCGTTTAAATGAGTCCGTTCTTCAGTTGGTCCACCAGAAGCGTTCCATTTGCTGAAAATGTGTACGATTGAAATGGAGCTGAAATTGTCTGCACGAATTATTGTCACATGCAGGGTTCAACAAGAAAAAGTTAATTAATCGAGGCGTTACAAGAGGATACCCGTAACGGGCGACGACGAAAGCATTCAGCGACAGCTATCACTGAACGGAGTCGCTTGACGTAAAAAGGACATTCCACCATGTATCCATTACCAGTCAGTAAATATGGGAGCGCCCAGTCGCTATGTGGTTGCACGCATAGATTGTCGAGCGTATGATAATAAACTGGCGTTATCCGATTATAGAATTACAAACTTCAAGGATCAGTGTTTGAGGGACGGAACGGTTTGAAGAGCTTTTATCATTATGAGTGCGATGAATGCACGAAAGTATGCCAGCGATTTAGGATATTTCCAAGAAGCGAGGTAATTATTTTAGAAGACCTCGCAACATAAGTCAAGTTCTTATGATTCAGCGTGCTGCGGCTCGATGATTAATTGCGGTTTCATGCCGTGCTGTTTAGTTATTCTGTGTTAACACTTTACCTTAGGTACGAGTATTTCCAGTAAATTACAGTGAAATTCCAGAATTGATTCAGACAAATTATATGAAAAAAAATGAATACTTCCAATTACGATTCGGACACATCTAGGTATGAAAGTTGACCAGTGATTCTTTGTTGCTTTGTCGTATAGACGACGTTGTGAATGCTATGACCAACAATGATAATTGACTTAATGATCACATACGTTTCGCAAATATGAATTTTACTTTGTTCTTACAGCGCAACACATTCACGGTCGATATGCGACTTTGAAATTGATTAGTCGTTAAAATTGGAATTGAATTCAAGTGGACATTGTTTTTTTTTTATTTTTATATATATGTTTTTCGCGAAAAAAAATTAAAATTATTGGGAAAGTTTCCAGACGATGTGACATGTTTGAAGGATAAATATGCAGTTTCGTTTCACGTATGTCCATGGTAGTTTATTGATTGTGGACATATTTTGTATGTACAAATTTAATTTCTTTCATTTTACTAAGGCTCAATTCATTTCTCAATGTTTTCAGTTTGGTTTTGAAATTATTTTGGAAATTTTTAACCCTACGCGAGTGCTAAAGTGCGTAAAGAAAATTTGTAAAATTTCGTATTGTGATAGGTCCTGACATGGTCATTAGGTCGCAATGAAATTCGTAGAACACATTCATAAAAACAATAAGCGTGTGTGGTTTGTGATTAATGTGCAACTACTCCTATAGCTACGGCTTTCACGTAAACAGAAATCCTTTAGCCAATCGACCCTTCTGGACAAATATTTGCTTTTTAGGGGGGAAAAAATTCCTTCTCCACGAGAATGGTCAAGCCTCACCAAGTAACCTATTGTTTACACCCGAAATTTATGTTCGCGAGGCCCTATGATCCGTTAATCAGATAAAAAAGAAATGTACAGAATGTATAAGCCTAAATAAGATCAGTGGCTCGATTTGATAAATTACAAAAAGAAAACATATTACTCCAATTCTCTATGTGACGTAATTTCGACCGTTTCTGTATAGAGTTCTACATCATATCTCAATTCAATCTATTTACCACGCGAATTGGAAAAGACAAAATGTTCTTCTAATGCCATGAATAGAGTTTGACTTCTCTATCAGTTGACAATATTTTTTTTATATTTTTCCTCCTTCCTTCCACTCTCTTCACCACTCAATCAAAATGCACGGTCCGTGTGCATCAAGTCTCCTCAATATTATTACTTTCGTACTTCGCCGACAATAAAATATTGGTATAAGGGAAACCACTTCATTATACACTAACGTCTTCAGATGATATCGCCTATTTCTTGTCGTCAAGACTTATGCCCAGAGAAAAGTTTAGAAAAAACTCTGGTTATATATATATATATATATATATATATATATATATATATATATATATATATATATATATATATATATATATATCAGCAAAATGATTAAGGGAGATAATCTCTGGAATGGCCGGTCCGATTGAGCTGAAATTTTCGGAGAACGTAGATGTATATAGTAAGTAGGTCCAGATATCCTAAATCTTTTCACGGCGGCGAGCGTTTTAGTGAATTTTGAGGTACTCCTATATATCCAAGCAGTGTAGATTTTTGTTAAAACAAATGTTTGGGAATGAAAATTTGTTATGTTTGAAGCTTGCCTATGTTAAAAAGTTGAAAATTTTGAGCCGCGTGTGGGTGCAGCGTGCCTAAAAGTGGGCAAGGATTTTTTTTATAATTTTGATTTGTCATTACTTCTGACAAAAACATTTGATCATCGTGAAAATTGCAGAGCGTATTGATGTTGACTAAGATTGAACACACATGGATTTTTAAGATAGTGTGGGTAACCCTGTAGCTAAGGCAGGCTCCTGAAAAAAAATCCTTCAAATCATTGGCGCTCCTCAAAAATTTTTGTTTTTTGACAAAAATTCAAATCATTGATAAATTTTAACCTTTTTCCATCATTTCAAGTTGAAATTTCTAAAATTCCGATTTGCACAAGAACGGCAACCCATCACCAAATTACCTCTATTTTCAGCACTCGAAATATCTGTTCACTAGAACTGACGACCAGATTATCCGATCATAATGGAATTTACAGAACGTGTTTGTTTTAGCTAGGACCAGGTCTGATAGAAGTGATTTTGAAATGCGGGCAACCCTGCGGCAGTGGTACCATCTTAAAAAATCACTGAGAACAAAAACCGGTTTTTGGCCTATAACTTCCGATTTAGCCATCAGATTTTAACAAAATTCACACAGTACTTGGATCTTACTTCAGATAATTTGGTTAAAAAATTAGAATAGAGTTGCCAGCTATGGTGATTTTTGTCCCATAAATCTTGCAAATTTGCTCAGCAAAATAAAGCTTTTTTCCCTATAACTTCCGGTCCAGTGCAGAAATCAAAACGAACTTCATGCAGTAAATGAACCTTAATGTGAACAAAATGTCGTAGGAATTTCGTACAAAAATCATGAAAGGGCTGCCGGCTGCTATGACCATTTTTGTAATTTTGTGGAATTTCATTACTGCGCGATTATGTCATTAGATTTGCAAATGGGAATGATCCTGCAATGAAAATTAACAACAAATATTAACGTTTTAAAAATTTGAAAAGTGTGTGAGGGTGGTAACCCTAAAATTCTTTTCACCCGTATAACTTCCAGCGCAGTGATTCAATCGAAACGAAATTTACTGGTTGGGTTTAACTTAACGTGAAGCAGATTTGGTATATATTTTGCTTTGCTGCTGACACAGGGTAATCAGCATTAGTCATTTTCGTAAATATTGCACTAACAGATGCTTTAAATTACATACTCATATGCAAAGCATTTGCAATAAAAATAAGAAACCAATTTTTAAATTTTCCGAGTTTTGAACATTTTTCGAATGGCGGCCTCAAACAACGCTTAACCGCTGAAACTTTCCATTAAATCCTCCGACGAGAACAAATATTCAAAAATTATAAGAAGTTTCAAGAATTAAGCTACGATATGACGCCTAAAACCAGGAAATGTTGGTCGATACGGACCAAACTGTAGTTCATTGTGTCTCCTGTGGATACGATTGGAAAAAGAGGTTTCTCAAGCAACGGCAACTGTTATCAGTGAGACCTATTGGCGATCTTTCTTCCAGTCAGCACGGCTTCCAGAAAGAGCATTCAATGCCATCTTAGAGGTTGTTGGGGTCATCAAACCAAATCGGTCGTCCAGCTGGTAACGCTGGACGTACAAAACGCTTTCAACTCGACAAGGTGGACGGAAATTCTCCGGCCTTTTGAGCAGAGGTTCCGTATCACTGACTGCTTGCTAGCCATGAGGCGGGATTACCGACGATGGGGCCAAAAAGTGGCCTGTTAGCCTCAGGTAAGGCACAGGGGTTAACCTTAGGGCATTTGACCTCTGAAACATCACGCACGATGATTTGCTGCGCCTGGAAATGCCTGCGGATGTGTTTCTGGTAGGTTACGCTGTACCGGTAACTACTACGGATGTGTTTCTATTAGGTTGCGCTGTAACGGTAACTACTTTCAGATCTGCCGAATTCGCTCAACTTAGACTTAAAACATGAGAAAAGTGGATCGGTGGATGACCGAGCACGGCTTTCAGCTGGCAGTCTATAAAATAAAGATAGTTATTCTGACGAAGCGTAGGATACCAACTGTCATACCCCTGATAGCTGGCTCTGTTAAAGTTCAGACCAGCAAGTCGGTCAGGTATCTGGGAGTGACCCTGGACACCAAGCTGACGTATTGGAATCATATTCGCAGGGGATGTGACAGGGCTCTAGTAGTCGTCACTTCGCTGAGTAAGCTAATGACCAACGTCAGTAAACCCAGTGAGACAAGGCAGAAGCTGCTGATGGTAATGACCGATTCCACCTTGCTATATTGAGTCGCAATTTGGAGAGATGTGCTCCGAACTAAGAAGTTCCAAAAGTGCATTGCCAGTATCAGCGCAATGGTGCCTTGCAAATCGCCTGTAACTACTACACGCTCTCAGAAGAGGCTGTGATGGTGGTATCGGGAGTAGTCCCAATCGACCTACTAGCGCGAGAACGCAAGGAAGGGTACCTCTTTCGCTCAGAGCTGGGTAGAACTGAGGCTCTTACTCACGCGCGTACGCTTATTCTCCAACTTTGGCAACAACGTTGGAGTGAAACTGATAAAGGACGCTGCACGGCACAGCTAATAGGTTTTATTGAGCCTTAGCTTAACCGGAGCCACGGAGAGGTAAACTTTTGCCTTTGTCAATTCTTGACAGGGCATGGTTACTTTAAAAAATACCTGAACAGAATGAGTAAGGTGGTCACATCGTAGCCAGTACTGTGTGACTGAGCTCGATTATGCTCAGCACACATTCCTTATGTGCAGTCGCTTCGTAAGTTTAAGGCGCATCATTGAGAAAGTGCTGCGCATCAAGCGGGAGGAAGGTTCCCTTATCGACCTATGAGCTTTGGTGGTTTCTGGAGTCCGTGGTTACCGAGAGGTAAGTCAGCCTGACCGGCTTGAAGCAGTTCTTAGGCGGGTTCTGATTCGGAACTTCGTGGGTTTCAGTGAGTCAAACCTCACGTACCCCGTGGTGACAGGTCAGTCGGGGATCTAGTAAGCAGATTTTTTCCAGGCCATCTACACTAGGGGGGAAAAGGAGGTTCAAGCAATATAAATTTTGCTGGCACGTTTTGAAAATGATACATGTTCTATAGAAATCTTGATACGAAATCCTGAAAAATATTCTCTGTAGCCATGGAACCAAATTAGTTTCCGTTAAAATCCATGAAACTGTCGATCAGTATTGTTCCTTCAATAACGTATGCACCAGATAAGCTATTTTTTCGCAAAAACTGTTTTGAATTTCGTCATTCTGAAAACTTTAAAAATAAACAATAAACATTGTTATGTCAATGAATGTTAATGTACGATACGATATTCATTGCAAGTCGCAGCCAAATTTCGATCTACTACTTAAATATAAATTATTGCATTCTCGGGCGAGTTCTATACAATCTCCATTGATTTGCATTTTATCTACTTTACGAGGCCAAATTTTAAAAATAAACATGCACTTTTTAAAATGCATATTCAACGAAAACATTTCAAGATCACTTTTGTTTGCATCAAAAGCACGTGCACTAATTTCATTGACGATGATCCGAAATCTGTCATAAAAGTAATTTAATGCATTCTCTTCAGATTTATGTACGCCTTTCTATCTAATTACTCTGATAGACATTTCTGACTTTGCGAGTTCTTCCGGTCTCATTCGACTAATTGCAGCTTTAATTTTAATTTTACGATGCACTTGAAATTGCTGCTGCATTCATACCATCTGTTGATCTTGATACGCACAATTTTCATTAATTATTATTGGTCGTTAATCCGTTGATTAATTCTTTTGCCATTGACTAGTATGGATGCGGATCAATGAGCTTTTATCGTAAACTTTTCATATTTAGGGTTATTGCACGTTCAGGAAAAACAATAATAATAATAATGATCATCATCATCGTAGTATGATTCCGGTCCTATGCAAATAATATTTATTGCTCATTAATATGGTGCCCTTGAAAATTGCAAAAGTGCATGAGGGCTTTGTTCGGGTGAAAAAAAATTGCATCAACATAGTGCGCAGATTGTGAAATTAACTGTTTTTGCTGTTTTTGTTTTGTAATGCATCTGATCGTGTGTGCACATTATGTATGAAGTATGTGAGAATCTACATCCGATTTCATATGTGCGACAGGGTGGATGTTTGTTCTCAAGCCAGGTGTGATGGCTGTACATGCGTCTAAATATGTACGTGCAGATAAGATGCAGATATCAAGGACAGACAACGCATTACCAAAACAATGAATGCATTGTGTACAGTCAAATGCAGTTGTACACGCAGTTGCATTGTCTACCATTTTGTCTATGTTTGTAGCTTCGCTAACCTTTGCGTTTTGAATTGCGGTTTCGTTTTTTTTTTGGATAGATTCGTTTACTTTAGGTTGCCATTAGCGGTTGTTTTGCGACAAACATATAAAAATCACGTATTCGATTACCATACGTACGGATGCGTTTATTGTTTCCCATTCAAATTATTCACAGTTATGCACCATGGCGTAGAATCATACAGTGCTTGGTATTCTAATCAAATTTGGTCATACTGAAAGTTCTTTGTTCAGTAGATTGGAAATACATTGAAATTTCATAGCTAGAATAACTGACGTCCGAGGCCGCATCTGAACCAGCTAGTAGTTTGCTTTCTTCTGATGAAGGCGAGTAATTAGAATGATTGAAGTCGTGGGCGAAGTAGGTTTGTGTGACATTTTAATAAATAGCACTTGTTGGCCAAGTGAAATTGAAATGTTTTTTTTTTTGCAAACATCTTTGTAATTTACGTTGATTCTCATAGCGGAAATGATCATTAGTGAAAGCGTTTTCAAAATCTGGTTGTTGTTCTTAATTTCAAGCTCAATAATGATCGAGCATTTTTGTCACGAAAAGAAAAATGTAAATATGTTTATAAGCATGGGACACTTTTTTCCCATATGTTTATTTTTCTTGAAACTTTACAGTCGGATCTTTTCCGTTCGGTAAGTATCCTAAAAACCTTCAAGTCAACATTAACTTTCAGTACCTGTTTTTATTACGAAGTATCATTTTACGCAAATGCAATGAAAAATTTATCTTTAGTATGATTTTATAGTCCTCAATCTTCAGATAAAGCTTAAACCAGACAAAACGAGTGTACCAGCCAAACTTGTGTGGATAATTATATATAATTGAGCATATAATTGAATCGGAAACCCACTTTATTCATTGAATTAAACGACTCGATTGATGGACCATAATCGATCTGTGTATCTTTTCGCTACATGACTCCTCGACACAAAACTTTCAAAAAAATCACACCTAACTGACTATGTCCACTCATCGACAACGATTAAAGAGGTTAAGATTCTTCGTATCACTTATCTTAACCACAGCACGCAGGTCGACATTTCAGATGACAAAGTCATTATTTTGTTTGGTATTTCCCAGCATCTTACGCGTCACGCGTCAAAAGAAATTGTGATTTCTGTTTGTTTGATGCATCGGACATATCTGGTAAGTTGAGTCATCTAAATCATCACACTAGACGAATGAATGGCGGCCCAACGGTAGCCGGTTGAGAGAAAGCTAAAAGTATTGTACTTTTCTTACGGTAATTCGGTCTATGAGTAAGCTAGACGCTTGTTCTAAATTCAATCGATAATTTGCAAAAAAATGAAGCAGATGACGCATATTCTGGGATTCGGAGCAGGAAGTAGAGAGAAAGTGAGTGCTTTTGAATGATGCAAAATTTGTATGAAAAATTTAAGCTTTTTGTATGATGCCAGAAAAAAACATCTTTTGGTATGTAATTGTTTGACAATTTCGATTCAAATATTTCAAAACAAGTAAGCACAAAATTACCCTAACATTCAACTAAAGGATCTAAACAGGCACCAGATAATAATGGAAAAACACATTTTCTATGAAAAAAAAAACCCCTAGCGCATCAGAACCGCTAGAAACACTAATGTCCGAAGAACAGTAGAGGATTTGCGCAAATTTTGAGTGTGTATTCTACCACTAGCTGCTTAAGTAATACTAAGTAATACCCTAAGCCAATTTATTTTCGATGACATCATCGAAAGTTACAGCGATAGAAAGGTGTTTGGGGCTGCCATCCAAAAAATGCCCAGACCTTAGAAAATTTAAACATTGGTAGGGTTTGCAGCGGTTGGACCAAACTTGACCTGACCTATAGCGCCGGCAAAGTGAATTTAGTCCTAAGGTGTTTACATCGACCTGACCGAAAATTTGGTCAGGTCGAATTTAGTCCTCGTTTGTATGTAACAGCTGTCATTTAGTTCAATTTTAGTTCATTCATCGTAATTATCTTTTCATATGTCTCTCAAACATGATTATTTAAATGATTTTAAGTCAAACGAAAGGGTTCCGAGCTTAAATTCAAGTATATATTATTAATAGTATCAAGTACATATATATTAAAAAATCAATGCTTAGGTCGGGTGTGTTTACATAGATATAGTCCACGACCTATTTTAGGTCAGGTCGCTTCAAATCGTGTACTGACCTATCGCTTGGGTGCTGAGTTTTTACAGCAGGTGGACTAAATAATTTAGGTTGAATTTGGTGTATTGTCCACGGACTAAACGTCTGCTGTACTAATTTTCATTACTTGTTTTTAAATGTTTATGCAAACATTTATTGGTACGAAAATAACAAAAACCCCTCGTACTGTCAGCCCATTGTTAGCACCGAAGCCAAGAATATGTCACATTTACCCCACGTTGAAGTCACCCTACTCTGCGAATTTCGTATTGATTCGATGACTGCATTGGAAGTTATAGGGATACAAAGAAATTTAGGGCTACCACCCGTAAAAGCTTTCGAATTTTCTAGATCGTAATATTTATTGTTTATTTTCACTACAAGATCACGATGGTTTGAAAATTTTATGATAAAATCGCTTACTAAAGATAAGCAAAAAAAACATACAAAAGCAACCATAGCTGCGAACCCTATGATTTTTCCAACTAGATTTCTGCTGGGTATTGGCCCCAAAAAGTTCAGTTTGCCACATGAATTTCGTTATGATTCCATGACTGCACTTGAAGCTATAGGGTAAAGAGCTTTATTTTCCTGAGCGAGTTTTCAAAACTTAAAACACTAAAATTACCAAAAGCTGGCAGCTCCAACTGAGTTTTTCAACCAAAATTCTACCAAATGTGGTTCAGAATAAGATTCAGCTACTGTGTGAATTTCGTCAAAATCTGATGACTTAATCAGAATTTATAGGGCCAAAAGCACTTAATTTTCTTAGCAATTTTTCAAGATGGCACCACTGGCGCAGAATTGCCCAAACTTCAAAATTGCTTCTATCAGACCTGGTCCTACATAAGACCAATACATTCTGTAATTTTCAATTGTATCATATTATTGGGTCGTGAGTTCCCGTGAACAGAAGTTTTTGATGCTAAAAATATAGGTAAATTGGGTAAGGTTTGCCAGTCCAGCCCAGATGTTCTAATGTTCTTCGAACATTAGTAAAAAAAATTAATTTGATTAGTCTGAAATTAATCACGTTTTCTCGAATAAAAACAATTATATATTTTATTTGATTAGAATTAATGCACTATAAATTTAGAACATTTACTTTGCAACAAACGAAAGCTGCTGAAACTGTTTAAAAAATTTCTAAACGCTGGGTTTCTCCGAAAGTGTTGAGCGATTAAAAAAACAAAGCGCAGTTTGACAGCACTATTTACAAGTGGTTTTTTATTTCACTTTCTATCTAGTTCAAATATCTTTTTCAGCAGTATCTTTGCTGCGCAAGTAATTTAGATTTAAATCTCTAATAAATAAAAGGGTATATTTCAGGATGATTTTTAAATGTAATTTATATAAAATAGTAACGCTAAGCTCCTATGCTGCCCTACTAAGTGCAAAATCGGTATCTCAATGAAAGCTAGTTTCGAGATAATTGAAGTTTTGTAAAAGTAGTAATATTGATATACCTCTAATTCCCTTAGTGATTTAAGGTAAAATTGAGATAGGCGACGAACTGGGTTCGTTTGGAGCTGATGGATGACGCTCCTTACTCCACTTTTCTCCGTGAGCGGTCTTCCGCTTTTAAATACATCGGGTACTTAGATTTAAAAAACTTTCTTAAGGTGGTTTCCATATGTTTTAAATAAGATACCATTAAAAAGATTAGTTCATTAGATGCGTATTGTTTTAAGCTTTCTAATGTTATAAAAATCAATTTTTCGACTTTTTTTGAGATACCGCTTTTGCGTTTAGTAGGGCAGTATGGCAGTATCATCAAAATTTGGTCTGTGGAAGTCCTTTCGAAATCAAATATAGCTTTTTAATGAATAACGAAGTATGCATTCTTTATTAAATCCCATTCAATGAGTTCACAACACCTCTGCTCCGTAATTCGAATTTGGGTACTCAGGTTCCTAAACTTTCCCAAAGAGTGTCCCTTAAGTTAGATTAGGTTCCGCGGATTCTTTTTTCAAACGGCATTTGGAGGAAGCACACACGAGCCCATTATAATATCGCATTCTGTAGAGCACAATGCTTATTCAGTGGAGATCCATCACAGGTCCTTGATGAACTGAATGAGCTTTTTCCAGAGCCGCCGAAGCTGGTTCGGTAAGATAAGAAAAAATTATTTCTTCTTCCAGCGATGCCCAGACTTACGCACAGAAGTTGAAGAACTATTTACTCTTCTTCCTAGCATATACAGTTCCGGCAAAAGCCGTAGTTAAAGGCACCCAGCCGGTCTGTATACCATCCAAACAGACAATGTCTAGTTAAGACTGTCACTACTGCGCAAAAGACTCTCCAAGCTGATCTCTATGTTTTCACACATCAAACAGCTGCATCATCATTCAATGACTAGCTTTGACAAAGTGTAAACTCCCGAAAAGGATTCAATAGCCACTTGTCTATCAATCAAAAAGCAAATATTCACTCCGAATATCCGAGCCAACCAGCCGTCTCAAGAATCGCCAACACTTCCATCTGAAAAGCTTCAAGTTAAAGTCAGTCGAAAATATACCACACCAGCTCTCCTGTTCACGCAATCATCTCTGCTTGTGATTTTCCTTTCAAACACCTGAGTTAGAGGTGGCTGGGTAAAAGTATAATCGATGTCCTCCGGAACGAGTATAGCCTGCACCAGTATTTTAGCATATCCCAGGTCTGCCCTTCACCAAGGATCACTACTATGAAGTTCCACCGCCACGCGCCTCGCTTATTGCCAGACAGGACTGGCTGGCAAAAATGCCTTTGTTGGAGTAGTACGGAGGGCCCCCGTTATCAATAAACCTACAAACCTATGCACTTCCTCAATTATTTTCCGATTTACAGCGTTAGGTATGGCTGGTCACGTGGTTCCACTATGCTGGTGTAAATTCTGGAGAAGATTCCAGGTTGAAGTTTGCAAGTCGCTCCTATAGCTCATTTACAGTTGCAAACAACCTATTTTCCTACCATAAAAGCTTGGAGTCCAGGATAAGTCTCAAATATTTTAGGCTTGTAAGAAAAGAATGCAACCCTATACTTTCTCGACAAGGGTAATAGTTCAGTTTTGTTAGAGTTAGCACTCAGGTCACACTCTCCGCACCATCGCGGAATATGTAAGGTATGGTTTGATACCTCCGCAAGGGTTGACATAATTCTTCCTGATATAGTGATGTTATCTGCACATGCTACTACTTTACATCCAGTTTGATCAAGTTTCTTTAGAACCTTATGAACTGTTGAATGCCAAAGTAAGGGACACAGAACATTGCTCTGGATAGTGCTCATATTTACTATTCGTGTGATGGTTGAGCTACCCAAAGATGAGTGTAATACCCGATTTTTGAGTAGTTGATTCCTAAATTCAACCAGCTGCTAATTGACATAAAATTTAATTTTTGAATAGTTGATTCATAAGTTCGACTAGATGCTAACATATAGATTCCGTACAGCACTCAATATAACCTGAGGAAGCATATTATTGAACGAGCCTAAAACATTGATTATTCAATGCCCCAAAACCCTCTCTAAGATTTTTTAAAAAAAGAACTTAGACGAATTAGTCAAACTTCCTTAAGTTAAGCGTGTGATGCTTTTCCTGTCTTAGGGATGAAAATAACTTTTGTTTCCTTCCAACTACTAGGAATGCACGAAATATTCATGGTTATTAGCCGAGGCATAATACCCCCTTAAGGGGTTACATGGGTTTCAGAGAATAAAAAAAACACCATTTTTAAATGTTTCAAAAATAAAAAGAATGTGTTAAATTATTATAAATTATTGTTAACAACTAAAGTAACCCTTGAACTATATGTAAAAAAAAATTTAGCCAAAAATATTGATAATACGCCCTCTGGCAGCTATTTTACGAAAAGGCTCGAAAAATGCGGTGCTAACGATATCCTGAGCTGGATTCATCTGAAACAAAAAAATCAAATTGTTTCTGTTAGAGTATGAGTTTGACTTGTACTTGAACGAAGGATTTGTAAAAATATTGAAATCTGAACTTTTGGCAACGTCGCGAGTAAAAAATTTAATTTTTGACCCAAAAATTCAATAAATAATGCCATGTGTATTAAATTCCAATGAACGAAACACAATATCCTTCGTTCAAGTACAAGAAAATACTATTTAAAAGAAGTGTGCAAAATTTGGTTAAGATTAGTGCATTAGTTTTTGAGTTATCGTTGGCACCGACTTGAAATATACCGTTTCGAGAAAAACGCGTTTAAAGTTTAAAGTAAGAATAAAACAATTTTTTTTTGAACTTACATAGAATCATCGATACCAGGCCCATACAATAATTGCCCTTCTTCATTGGTTATGTCCAATGCCTGTACAGAATAATATATCTAAACTCAGTATTTCATTACCCTACCATTATTATTTTCCCTCCTCGATAGAAAAGAAAGTGAAAGAAGTTGCGTGAAATAAGAAATATTACTTACACAGGTGAGATAGATCAAAGTGGGGAAATCGCTCTCCCTACTAATATATAGCTCGGATCGACTTCAAATTTTCAGAGAGTACTTTCGATGAGTTGTTCTTTAAGAAAAAACAAAGAAAAAAAAATCGATTTGTTCATCATTCCAAACCCATGTAACCCCTTAAGTATGCTGACTATCAGCCAGGGTGATGCCATCCCGGCCTGGTAACTTTAATGAGCCGAAACAATATGTGCGCTAGAGATAACACGAATCAACCTTGCTCTTGCGTTAAAACTCTAGATGCCTTTTCACAGCAAGAGAAGTGAGTTTAGGTCGAAACTTTAAGCGTCTCGCAGCTGCCGTAAGTCCAACTTCCATTGGACTCTTGAAAGCATTCCGGGATCAACGGGATTAAAACTGCCAAGTTCCTGGATACGACTGATCTTATTCGTACCCTCAATATCCAGTACCCTCAATATCCAGTACCCTCAATATCCAGTTATATATACCCAGTTATAGTACCCTCAATATACATTTAAATATAAGATTAACTTTGCACCCGATCCTTGCCGTTTCGTTGGCAAGGTCACAAATACCTGAGTTGTGAGACGAATTGCTTCATTAATTCATCTTTTATCTTGAACAATGTCTCGGGAGGGATGCCTCTCAACTCCTTCGGATCCTATGTGTCCAAACAGAGTTCACGCTTGGAGTTTTGAGTGCCTGAAATGAAGGCAGCACTTGAAGTAACTGCAGCGAAAGCCTCAGTCAGCTTAGTTGCCGTCTCTCGTGGACCGAGACACAGGAGGAAATTCTATTGCCAATGATCCGTGAATCAAGCTTGGAAACCACTTATCCAAAAACATTGGTCAGAAGTACAGACAAGTTGCCCACGAATGGTGGGCAACTTGTCCTTCTCCTCCAATCGACAGTAGAACAAACCTTTCAGCTACTTCTCATCCATCTTTGGAGTAACTTACCGGAGAATCGGTCCCTTCTTTGATAGGAGATGCAGCGCCTGATAGGAGATGCAGCGCCTGATAGGAGATGCAGCGCTTTGATAGGAGATGCAGCGATCGAGAAGTCGAAATTCTGTTTACAATTCTCGATGTACATAGAAGCTTCAGTTTTATGTATGCTTACCATTAGGCAAGCTGAGTCCAAACCTGGATTCGTTATATTAGTTCCAATGTGTAGTCACCTAAATGATCCCACGGTTGCATATGCAAAGCAGGGAAGCTAGCGAATACTAATCAATAGACTTACTGAACTAAAGCTATACAACCAGGTTAATGGCTACGAAACTAGGAGACCCGCCGCGGTTTTGCAAGAATGCAGATGATGTTTATCTGGACTCATTTACGATGACTAGGTTCAAAATACGAAACCTACCTGCCAAGTGCGTAGAACAAAATAGAATCGGAAAGTGGTCCGTGGACGAAAGGTATATTGTGTCGGTCATAGCTCTGGTGATGTTACGGAGCAACCGTCTAATGTGGAGCAACCTTCCACCCGGTACTATAATACTAGGTGTATCATAAAAGGGTTAGATCATGTGGCGTTACTCTGGATGCAACACGAGGAGGCGATCTAACTACATTGCAAAATAAATTAAAAACAATTTTTTTACATAATTTATGGATTTGAGATAATATTAAATTGGGATTTAGAGTCACATTTTCTAGCAAAAGCAAATAATAGATTTCACTTCACATAAGCATCCATTTATCGTATATCGCCAAAGACTACAAATAAGTAGCATCAGCACCACAACGATTAATAGATGCGTTTTTTATGCATCCGGAGTAGTGCAGGATAGCGATTTGTACGCGAAACAAATACAACATCCAGAGTGCGAACACTTGTAAATTCAGTGAAGTTCGTACTCGTGCACTCTGTGGAACGTATTTCGATAAGTCATATCAACTGGGATAGTTGGAATTTTCAAAAATTTCCATGTTACCCTGGCAACCAGGATAAATAGGCTTACATTTGAAAACGCGGCATTGGTTATGTTTCAATTCAAATTTTGAAATGACAATTGTCTAATAGAAATAAACTTGCATTCTGCTCTGGATCGTTTTTTTTTGTGCATGCAGGATACCTCCTCCACTCTGGATAAAAAAAAACGCGGCTAATAAAAGCCAGAAGCAGATACATCACTGATTGCTCGATGAATACTGTGAAAAAATTTCCCTCATATTCAAAACTTACGATATTTATTCAAACATATATTCAAATTTCAGCTACTGTTGTGAAAATGTTTGTTTAGATTAGAGATCAAGAAAAATACTCTGTATCCACAATTTATTATGTTCATCATCTGCCAAATATGGTTCCACATAACTGTTTGTATTTACAAACTATCCAAACTAACAACAAATTAAACTTGGGTTCATTTTATATGTATGTACCAAATTTTCATGACTTCGCTTTTTTTAAACGGTCTTAAGCATTGCCATTGACCCCATAAAACACATTCCTGTCAATCATTATTCAAACAAAAGCTGAATATTTAAGATCGTTCAGAGCTCTAATCCTATCTATAATGCCGCTAAGCTAAAGAACTTTGACGGCCTTAAAAATCCATATCATTAATATTTACATGTATCATTCACACTCGATAACACTATAGACACAGTCACTTCATTTGCCGCGATTCACTGCATTCTAGCTAACCCATTGAATATTTCCGTATCTAAATCTGACCACATCAGATTCCCACGAAAAAAATTTAAAAGATCTGTATACTTTCAGTTTCTTGAGAGAGAAAAAAAATTCCAAATCACTCACTAAATCACAATGTCGTTTACGTTTTCATTCATAAATCGCCGGGGCATCCCGTAAACCCAAGCTTTCGACGATGGCTAGCTACCTCTACTGACTCGTCGATGAAAGTCATTCATTCGCCAATTAAGAATTCATTGCCTTCCGGACGAACTTTGAAACTAGTTGTAGGTTTATAGGTTTCCATACGTACATAGCTGCTCGCAATCATCATACAATAACTCAAAACCCCTGACGTCATCAACTCTGATCAATAATCTTATCGTTTTAATTTACATACTTATGACAAACATATTCATACATATTAACATAATTGATCGTGACGCGTCATCGTTATCTAGACGAAAAGGAAAGTGCAGAGAAAAAACGACTAGGAAAAAATTGTTTAATCGACCGAGTTTCGGTTCATGGGCAACTGAAGTGGACAATGACTGTAGATTTGTTATGCTTGCTGGCTGATAAAAATTGCACATCTGGACCAAAGTAAGGGTTGCTATACAGTTTCAAATATTTTTATTTTCAAAAATTAAAATGATTTTTATTTTGAAGTTAAATATTATTCCCGTGATGGTAGTACTAAACGTTTATTATAAAGTTTGCCATAGATTTAATTGAAATTTCTGATAAAATAAATTTTACGACTATTTTAGATGATTATATTTTATATTGCCCGGGTATTTATTTTTTTATTTATTTATTTATAGTCCAAATCCACAGAACAAATCCAATTATAGATTAGACAAGAAGAAAAAATAAAAACAAAGTAAAAAAAAATACATATATAAGAAAAAGAAAGAAAAATAACATAAAAACTAAGAAAATCAATAAAATTCAGAATGGAATAATAATACAAACAAAAGAATAAAAAGCTAGTCGACCGAAAAAGAAACAAACAAATTGAGTAAACTATCACAATACGGAATACTGTACTTATAGAACAAGGTGCGGGTGAATCGGCGTTGCACAGATTCAACCGCAGCAATCAAGTATGCGTAATGTGGACACCAAATTTGGCAACAGTATTCAAGAACACTACGGACAAAGGAAAAAACCAGATATAGAGAAGTGGAAAGATTAACAAAACTTTTAGAGGATCTGATGATGAACCCAGAAATCGAGAAGCCTTGGCAGTGATGTATAGAATATGCAAGTCGAACTCCAATTTGGAATCAAAAATCACGCCAAGGTCCTTGATACTAGAAACAACATTGAGAGGAGAGCCAAGGACACAGTAGGAGAAGAGCAAAGAGGATGTTTTGTGGGTGAAAGACATTTGATGACACTTCACAACATTCAAAATGAGAGAATTAGTAGTGCAAGCTGCTTTTGTGGTTCTGATTGAAAAAAAATTGTGTTAAAAAGTAAGACAATGTCGGCCACATTATTTTGATATATTTGCAATCATTTAAAAGATGTTGTAAGCTTGAAATTAAAAACTAAAGAAGAAGAATGCAAAAAAAATTACTACAACTAACACTTTGAAGATACTCGACAGTTAATTTGAAGCTTGAAAGCTTTTGAAAAGTATTCTGCAAGCCACTTGTAAAGTTCACATTTGTGTGAGTGAAACTTGCTTCAATTACAAAACAGTGAAAGTGACTTATGCAGCTGATTATGCAGCTGAAACTATTTGCAAGTTACTTGTGCAGCCTAATTCATTCGATCAATGAATTTGTATAGCCTATTGCTAGTTAATTCGATAGATTATCAAAAAAATATCAAGGAAACTATTCTGTAGCTGTCGCAGGTAAAAAATCACAGGAAGTCACTTGTGGAGTCTAGAAGGATAAATTTGCGAAACAATTTTTATAAGGTCACTCGTAAGAAAGAGACTTGCCAAAGTTATCGAGGGTCACTTGCGCAAAATATGATAAGTGATTTTTGCAAAATATGATAAGTGATTTTTGTTTGTTGTTCCTACTTCCACTGGTTTCATTGGGGCTTTCAAATATATATGCTGACTAATGAAGATGACTAAAGCAAAATATTTCTGGCTATTATATTCAATCGTAACCAATTACTGTACTGTTACTCGTCACTAAAGTGGTTGGTCCAAAATTTTACATAATTTTCATTGGTTTTGCATACACGAGTCACACCACATTTAGTTCGTTGTAAAGTTGCGTCACATTTTCGAAGCTTTTAGTCATAAAATTTCGATGTTAAATGCTTTGTTATTTCATTTCATCACTCACACCTATAGAAAGACTCATTTCTGAAGAAAAGTAGGGAAAAATTTCATGGTAGCACCTATTGGGACGGAAATTAAGAAATATGTCTGGTACTGGCAGCCCTTTGCTAGCAAATTAATTCCACGACAATCCTTTTCGGGACTAGGGGTTGAAACTGGTAGAGAGCTTCATTAACAAGCTTACAATCAATGTGAATACAAGTGATTAGTTTTTACCTCTGATAGTATTTACCTCTGATTAACTCAGATATCTATTCAGAACTAGGTGAACTCAAAGCTCGGTACGAACCTGAATTTGGACCAGGGACCAGTGTTGCCAGTTTGTTAAAATTGTGACAGATTTTAGTACGCAATTACACTCGTCGCTTATCTATTGCATTTTCGTAAAATTAGGACGGCCCCTGTCGGTAACAGCGTTTCTTTTTTTCCATTTGATTAATTGTGGCAGCGAAAATTTGATTACAGTTTTTATTACCGACCGAGTAGTTTCACATGACCTTAAAAAAAGTTTTGAATTTGAACGATTTTGTCCGGGCTATTACGTTTTTTAGGGCGCTATATAATACGAAAGGAAATTAGGATCTGGCAACACTGTCAGGGACTCCAAGCACCACAGCCAAAAGTATATCAAAAATGCTTCACGTTAAGATTAACCTACCCTGTGAATTTCGTTTTGACCCAATGACTGCGTTGAAGGTTATAGAGGTAAAACTAATTTTAGGTTATAAACCATCTATAAAAATTTTTTAGTGTTTGAAATACAAATATTTGTTTTTGTTATGTTACTAAAATATCATTCTATTTTAAAAATCAAATATTAGCATCCCTTAATTAAGAAATGATAAAAACTTACAAAAATTACCACAGCTGGCAGTCCTATAATAATTTTTCAACCCACTTTCTACAAAAACTTTGCGAGAAATAAGGTCAATTTACTGTATCAGTTTCATTTCGATTCCATTACTAGACCGGAAGTTATTGAGGAAAAAGCTTTTATTTTGCTGAGAAAATTTTCAACATTCAATAGACAAAAATCACCATAGCTGGCAGCTCTATCCTAATTTTAAATTCACTTCTATCAGACTTGCTTCTACTCAAAACTAATACGTTGTATGAATTTCAGATTGCTTTGATGATCCGATCATGATGTCTCGTGAACAGAAGTCTCGAGTGCTTAGAATAAAGGTAATTTGGTGAAGTGTTACCGTTCTTGTGCGATGCGACATTTCGAATATTTCAATTTGACAAAGTGGACAAAGGGTAAAATTTATCAAGCACTTGAATTTTTTCCAAAATGGAAATAGATTTCAAGATTGATACAATTTGAATGATTTTTTTACGTACTGGTTTTTTACGTACAGAGTTTCCTGCACACTCGTAAAAAATCATGTTTTTGTAGTTTTAATTAAATTTAAGATGCTTTGCAAAATTCGTGATAATCCAATGTTTTCTTTAGAAGTTATGAAAAATTGAAATTTGAAAAAAATCCTAGTCTCAAGATTATTCAAATGGTGGAAGAGGACGAAAACATCTTGAAATGCATTTTTTGTTTCATATAGGGGAATGCTTGAGTAAATCCTTGTTTTGGATGCGAAATAATTGCATAAAGCTAATAAAAAATATTCTTTAATATTATTTTGGATTATATGTATTTTGGATATATTGAATATTATTTCGGATTTTTAAATAAATTACTGTGATCACAAATGTACAATGTGGACCAATTTTCGCAGTCCCCTTTTCAAGTTTATTTACATGCAGAAACGCAAAAATAATAAAGAAGGTGTTCTTAATGTTTGTTTACCAATTTACTGACCACAGTTTCAATGATTTTTTTCGGAAAAAACTACTTTTGATAGCCAACCCGACAAAGACTTATTTCTCTATAGTTTAATATTTTTAAATAATGCTTTTTTTGGAATCATTGGCTTTTTATGCACTTTAAGATAACCTACTTGTTAGATAACAATAAATAAAAATTAAGAGATACACTTTTTCTCATTAGTTGTTTTATTTTTTCCGTTGGTTCTCAGTGATTGGATTATCTCATATTTTTATTCATTTGTTTGTAATTATTGAACATTTTATTACCCTATAAGTCACATTTATTTTGCTGTTATTTTTCTATTACTCATCCGTTTATTTTAATTTTTATTATTCAGAAAACTAAATAATAAATAATCTGTTAGCTGAAAACTATGAAAGATCATTTAAATATCAAGTAAATTAAAGATTATATCTATTTAATCATTGACTTTATTACTATGGCTTATGAATACAGAAACACATACACATATCTTTCACACATTCACTACTCACCGCACTACTTGACATTAAACACACCACACGAAAATTTGTACATCAAGGAGGCTAAGTAAAAATTTGTTTGAAGTTTATAAAAAATACTTTTAAGTGTCATGTTGTGATTATTTGGTGTGTACGAACTTTTCAATCGATTATTCCGTTTGTAATTGTTTCCGAATATCTAACATAATTGTAACATTCAGCTAAAACGGAAATATCATTTGAATTGAAATTATTTTATTAGCTGCCTTAATACATAGTTATTTTATTAGCTGCCTTAATAGATAGTACTTGAAGTTTTAAAAACCATCAATAGAAGTATAAAGATTCGTAATCCAAAGGTTCATTCATTTGTTTTATTTTAAATATCTAATTTTTAACCGTCTGATAACTAAAAAAAGTATAAAATTAATAAAACGTAAACTATAATATTTTTTATCATTATTATTCTATTTGGTGCTAGCTAAAATCGCCCTCTGTATGTATTATTTCAACTCCAATTGGTATGAATAAAAGTTTATATTAAGATAATTTTTCAAGCTATTCATTGATTAAATGAAAAGTAAGAAAAGAATGAAAATTCGGAGCTTTGCTTTTACCAAAAAAAAAAAAAAAAAATTTCAATCTGTTCAAAATTTTGAGGGAAAATTGAAAATTTACTTGAAATGTTTCGCACCGAATTTCAAATTGATATCCATTTTAACAACTCGGAAAAAATTGTTTTGTTTTATTTATTTGTGGGCAATATTATTAATTTTTTAAAAAAAAATTTTTTAAAATAAATTGAAGAATTTCTATTTTAAAATTGTATTTTTTGACTTTATAAACTGGACTTCCCTTTCCTGAATATAGTTGCTATTTTGAGACTAACTAACTTGCATGAGAATCTAATATTCAAGTATTTAGCAATAGCCCAAAAACCAAATTGTCTAAATTTTCAAAGTAAAAATTAATATTCTGCAATCGTTCAAAAACTCTACTGCTTTTAAAATTCGTTCAACTCGTAATGATTTAATAAAAAATAATCAAATCTATTTTCAATAAATAATATCAACTTTTAATCAAGGAAAAAATATTTAAAAAATTTCAAAAAATCGGTGCAATGGAATTACTTATAGGCGGCAGCTCTCATCAGTGCGACACCTACAGGACAGTAGTGTAGCTTGAAAAGCTATAGCACAGTTTTCATCCAGACTAAAGCACTGACGAGCGACAGAGCTTTTATCAGCTAAATATTCAACCTATTATAATCGAAAACAAAACCGCATAGCGTGTAGAGTATCTGTAGAAAATTATGGTTTGGGTATATGCAGTGCTGTCTTTTTAGTTTTTCATTGTGCAGTAATAAAACTCCGAAGTTGCAGCAGATTGCTCTAAATTGCAATATATTGACTTTTCTATAGGTATATACTGCCCTGCTTAGCATGAACGTTCTATCCACATATTTGTCATTTTTGAGTTAACACCGGATTCAAAAACTGCGTACTTTATTACATCATTCTACAAAATTTGCAAAACCTATCTTTTGTGGAAGTATGTTACAATCAATATTGAAAAATGCACTCTCTATATATCTCCAGTACAAATCAAAGCACAAATCATTGAATATCTCGAAAGTACTAAAATGTAGATAGAACGTTTATGCTAAACAGTATACATACATATGTGTACACATATAAGTTTTCTTACATGCATTTAAAATACAACTATTGCTATTTGAAAAATATAGCAAAGCATATAATATATAATTTTTTTTAAGATATCAGATTCGAGTTTAGTTGTTTGGTGAAAAATACATACTATTGTTAATTTCAGTTTTTCCACATTAAAGAAAATAAATTGCAATATACAGTTATTTTTCCAGAATTAAGAATTAGGGGAAATTCCTATTCATTCTTAGTTCAAAGTGGCTAGTAGTTGCAAATATAATTAAATAGAGCGAAACTAACCTACTAAATATGCTAGCTAGATTAAGGGGTTACCCCCACTTGTAGCGGAAAAAAATTGGTCGTTTTCATGAATTTTTTCAAGAAAACTACGAAATTTTGTTTAACGACTGTTATATTATCTTAAAGTACATACATTGAGCACCATTCAGTAATTTTTTTATTGAAATATATTACATCATTAAATTACAAATGGCCGTCAAAACAATGGTATTTTAATTTTCACTTTTTGCGGTGACCAACATTGTGTCGAACTGGATCATCTGAAGCAAAAACTAGCGATGGATTTAGTTAAATAACAGTATAAACTAGTATTTGATCGAATGATTTAAAACAATATCCATTTTTTTCTATTAAAAAAACGGTCGTCTTGTTGCTATAAAACGGCCATTTTTTATCAAAAAAAAAAACCGAACGATCAAACACTACATTTGTATGTATTGAATAAGCCTTTCAAGTTTCAAAAAATCGGTTCAGTAGTTTTCGAGTAATTTTGATCACCGACTTCAAAAATATCATTTCGAGAAAAACGCGTTTGTCAGTCTAAGTAACGGTTGTATAAGTAACAGTTTCTTCTCTTTCGACGCTCATATCTCGGTCAATTATGTTCAGATCGACTTGAAATTTGAAGGACGTATTCTGAGATAGTTATACTTAACAAAAATGCAACAAAAAAAAGAAAAATTTCAAAGTTACAAGTGGGGGTAACCCCTTAAACAAGTAGCACAGTTTGTAAAATGCCCTAGATGAAACTCAAATGCAATGTTGCAGTAAACTGCATCAAATTACAGCAGATATACTGCAATTGCAGTAAAACGACAGCACTGTCGCCCGGGGTTTTAATTGAGGGAAACGGTCCATAAATATTGATTCTCATAAATTGCGGAAATCATTTGTGTTTTTAGTGAATTCGTAATAATCATGCTCAGGGGCGGATTTGACTATATCGCTGCCCTAGGCCTCAGAAATATTTGCCACCCTTTTCGATAATTATATTATATGCAATAATATGCGATTTATTTTCGATTCCCTAGAATATTTCGCTGTTTGTCGTTGCGCTCGAGCTCACAAAAAAAGGAATATCAGAATAAAACCGACACCGTTTTGTTCGTGAACATTTTCTATTATTGCGCCCTTGCCGCACAAATAATTAAAATACACACACGGTAAAGAGCCCAAAAGTCCCGGGCCTACCGGGCCTAGTGGCAAATCCGCCCCCGATCATGCATCTGCAAAAAAAAAAATTGTTGGTAGGCCGGGTCATATTTGATACAAAATTCTTCCTCAATTTTGTCTCATTTAGTTTTATAATTCTTAAATAATTCTAATGTAAAGCAGAGCCAAACTGCAAAAACTTCTAATTAAAAAAATATATAAATTGATTTGAGCTGAAAAGCAATTGTCCAAGTGATGACTTGTCAAACAAATACAAAACAAATAGCACGCTTTCAAAGCAAACAAAAACAAGGTTCAAATCGAAGTCATCATCAAGTCATTAACGTTGAGTTCACTAAATATGAACTACTTAATAAGACATTCGTCGCAGACTTAGCAAATATTTTGAACGGAAATCATACCAATAAAAATTATCCGTGAAATCACGATAAGTCTAAAATCCGAAATTAACTATGTTAATGAGTATGTAGATATAGTGTGGATGGTAGACTTTTTGATTTTTCGTTTTTGTTACCAAGATAAACATTATTTTGTGCAGTGTTAAAGAAAACGAAATATGCTTGATTATTCAGGTTACAGACTTATTTGGATTCAAGTATTTGACAGTTTGCACGCGACTTGTTCATATCAAATATAGTTTTTGACGAAATAGTCACGGAAGCCGTCTTATAAGAAGCTAGTAAAAATTTATTTTTCCTCCGATTTATTTCTTCCAAGACTACAAGTGTTGTTCTATTACTCAAGATTAGAATTTAGAATATCAATTGGTCCGTTGTAATTTCACGGTCAACCCTCCGCGCTCAACTTACCTCCCGTCGAAGTGAACAATTACAAAAAAAAAATTCTCGACTAAAATTTCAGAAGTGTGTAAGCTTTACTGAAATACCTCCTCTCCAATCAACGTTTCCCGAAAAAGCCTTTGGATATTAAAAGTAAACATGAACCAATGTCACGGGCACCGTGAAAGATTATCAGCATAATATAACATGCAATCCTCCTCGAATTGATTTCGTTGTTGTTGTTTATTACTTCAAAGGTCATAGAACTACCACGTGCCGCCTTCTAAGAAACGCTGAATAGCTAACTCATTAGTCATCGTCTACACCGGTTTTAATGGATATCACACCTTAAGGAAACGACCAGGAAATATAAGTACAACATTTTTCCGTCCATCACATTTAACCGTGTCATTGATATATATAAATACTCTTCTACATCAGGGAAGCATATCAATGGGATTACCTTCTCAAGAATTCATCTACGATAATTTCAAAGATATTGATTCTAAGCTAGAACACAGGGCGTTTCTAGACACCCATTTCGGGACTAATGAATGGGTCTGGTGAAAGCTATGATATAATTAATTGCACACAGGATATAGAGTGGAATCGGTTTAGCTATTATAGTGTGACTGCTATAAATAAAATACGACCCAAATTGACCTGACCCGCTGAAGCAGCAAAAATGTTGAGTGACCTTTGCAAATTATTCGATTCTTTGAGGGATTTAGCTTTGGCGGAAATCGTACTGAAAGGTGTATTGATTTAGTATGATGACCTGGAGGAATTTTATTAGTTTTTCCATCTGAGTGAAATATAGTGTTGGATATTTAGAGGTAATCAGCCGAAAAGGCAATTTTCTATAAATAGGAATTAGTTATTTAAAAAAAAAGGAAAAATGATTTTGTGAATAAATAAGTTCAAGGGAGATTCGATTCCAGTCGCCGTAGCATAGCATTCGGAGTCATCGTTTTTTCCGGTAGCTTGGTAAATGAGTTCGGTATAAAAACTAAGTTACAGTACTAATATTAATTAAAGATCTCGATGTTTGAATTTGATACGTACCATGATTTTCAGAAGAATAAAACACCATGGACCACATTTGAGATTGCTTAATTTTGGCGAAGGTACCCACTACAAACTCAGAAGTCGATGTTCAACCGTGAGGTATTGTCTATAATCAGATTTGAACCAGGAACCAAAAACGTCACAGATCACTGACGTCGCTACAGTCAAGAATATACTCATGAGCATTTACTTCATTTCGTAAATTAAGCTCTTGGGGTTAAAAAAATCTCAAGAATACTTGAGAAAAAAATATACAAAAATAAATATAATAAATTTTTTTTTCAGGATAATGTCCTGACATACTGCGGAAAATACCTTAATTTTTCAACAGACTTTCAACTGATGAAAAGAATGCGGCATTAAAAGCAGTAAATTGTACATTAATTTATAATTATTGAGAGTAAAAATAATAAATAGTAGAAGTTTTTATTATACAGATATCTTTCCTTAAGAGAGAGCTGCTGCGATTTTTAATTTTATTTGCTTAAAAAGTTCGTAAAACGGTCTTCTATAAAAACACGGGTGCGAACCGTGTTCCAGAAAGTGTTTTCGGAAATTAATGCAAAAACGCAGTTGAAATAAAATTACTGACGATTCGATTATAACTTTGGAATCACTTATCATAGCAGATAAAGCACTGGCTTCTAGTATGTGGAGTCTCTGGTTCAAGTCCGAGGTCAGACGGGGCATAACACATTGAACTTTAAGTAAAACTACTTCTGACTAAGTACGAGAATCTGAATCAAATTAGGGGCAAAGTTAAGTTGAAACTAATCATTTTGCACTCGTAAAAAATGCGATTATTTTATTTATTCACCAAGTGAGAAATAAATTTAATGCATGTATATAAATACAAAACAAATTACAACAAAAAAAACTAGCGCACCTGAACCGCTAGAAATACTAATGTTCGATGAACAGTAGAAGAATCGTGCAGATTTTGAGTGCATATTCTACTAAATGTGCTCCAACCCGTCTCGAGTGCAAAATCACTTTGATCTTAAAAATGCATTTAAACTCATAAGGTGGAAAGGATTTCGGGAATTTCAAGATTTAGGATAGCCAAACACTGCAAAACTTTGAAAGCAGCATAACACAACATAAACAAAGAAAATGCTAAGTGCTTGCAATACTTTACCATCACTGCAACTAAAAGTCTCCCATAATTGCCTCACGTCAAAATCAAATAACTCTATCGATTTCAATTTTATATGATGATTTCGTCGAAAGTTACAGGGATAGAAAGATGTTTAGGGTCAAAAAACGAAAGATGTTTGGAGCCAAAAAATTTCTAGAACTTAGAAAATTTAAACATTGGTAACTTATCTTCATTGTAAATGTTGGCGATATGAATACTTTATGTGAACATATATTGATACGAAAATAGCAGAAAACGCCTTGCGCTGGCAACCCTTCACTAGCACTAAAGCCAAAAATCACATTGAAATCAACCTACTCTACGTTTTGATCTGATGACAGCATTGGAAGTTATAGAGGTGCAAAGAAATTTAGGATTACCAGTCGCAAAAGTTTTCAAATTTTCGAAAATTTTATCTTTGTTGTTAAGTGTCAGTACAAAATTATTACCGCTTGGAAATTTGACGATAAAATTGCTTAATAAAGATATTGCAAATAAATACAAAACCAACAATAGCTGGCAACCCTATAATACTTTTTTTTTACCAGATTCCTTCTGAATAATGCCTATAATAAGTTCCATATATCATATGAAATTCGTTTTGATTCCATGACTGCACTGGAAGTTATATGGCAAAAAGCTTAATTTTCCTGAGCGAATTTTCAAAACCCAAGACACCAAAACTACCATAGCTGGCAGCGCCAACCGAAGTTTTCAACCAAATTTCTACCAAACACTTCATAGAATAAGATTCAGCTACCGTGTCAATTTCATGCAAATCTGAAGAATGAATCAGAATTCATAGGGCAAAAAACGGTTTTCTTCTTTATAACTTTTCAAGATGGCACCGCTGGCACAGAGTTACCCGCATTTCCAAATCGCTTCTTCGAGACCTGGTCATATTTAATATCAATATATTCTGTGAATTTCATTTGTATCTGATAATTGGGTCGTGAGTTCTCGGGAACATAAGTTTTTGATGCTTAAAATATAGGTAAATTGGAGGAGGGTTACCGTTCTTGTCCAATGCGAAATTTAAAAAGTTTTCATTTGATTGCATAGACAAAGCATGAGATTTCTATATTAATTGGTTTTGACTGTAAAATACGAAAAATTTTCATTAGAGTCGATGGTTTGAAGATTTTCACTTTCAATGCCTGCCGTAGCTGCAGGGCTGTCAGCACGTTCATAAAAACAATTTAGTAACAACAATATGCCCTATAAGTTTCATAATGATCTGATAATGTGGTCAAAAGATATCGCAATTCAAAAATTTTCAAATTTTCCCAATCTCATTTTAGGCGCCTAGCGCACACATAGGGCTAAAAATTTCAAAATTATCATATTCACATTTGGAACACGTTCAAAATTCATTCCAGAAGCTTTATTTTTGCAAAAGTTATTTGTTAACAGAAAAATAGGTATATTTAACATATCACTAAAATGGCCACCGCCGCCAAAGGGTTAAAGATTATAACTTTTTATGAGACCTGGCACTATTCTGCATTAACGCCAATGTATCCTGAAAATTTCAGTTCGTGAGATTTTTTCACTGAAATGTTTTACGTATATTTTTACGTATATATATATATATATATATATATATATATATATATATATATATATATATATATATATATATATATATATATATATATATATATTTACGTATATATATATATATATATATATATATATATATTTATATATATATATATATATATATATATATATATATATATATATATATATATATATTTACGTATATATATATATATATTTATATATATATATATATATATATATATATATATATATATATATATATATATATACATACATTGAAATATGAATTTTTGGCCAAAGTGATTTTAATACTAATGTTCTTCTGTGAAAATCAGTAAAAACTACAAACGAATATAATACCAATAAATATATATATATATATATATATATATATATATATATATATATATATAAATATATATATATATATATATATATATATATATATATTTACGTATATATATATATATATATATATATATATATATATATATTATATATATATATATATATATATATATATATATATATATATACATACATTGAAATATGAATTTTTGGCCAAAGTGATTTTAATACTAATGTTCTTCTGTGAAAATCAGTAAAAACTACAAACGAATATAATACCAATAAAAATAGTAATGTACAAATAAATAACGCATAAGTAAATAATTAAGTAAGTAAATAAATAAGTTACAAATAAGTAGTAAATTAATAACAAAGAAATAAATGAATTGCAGTTAAAACCCATATTTACAAAAACCTTAAAAGTTACGGGGCACAAATAGCTTGGATAAGGGAGAATTTGAGGGATAATTTGAAAATCATTGGGGAATAAAGGTCGCTAAAGCCATTGAAAATCCTGCAGCATCTATTTACCGGCTCATAAGCTGCATATATAGTGGAACGTAGATATTCTTTTAGCAAACGATTGGACTTGGTTCTCCACCTTGCGGGAATATTTATCACTGTTTTACTATTCAGGAATCCAACTCTAACGACGTGAAATTTTAAGCAGGCCAATATCACCATTCTTCTGAATGTAAGTCGAATTAAGTTTAAATGACCCAGTCTAACCGCAGAAAGGGGTAAATTTTCGAAATCGTAAGTCATGAATAGTTTTCTCAGGGTGAAATATAAAAACTGATTTCGTATGGAGTCGAGTCTGTTATCGTGGATTTCAAAGGATGGGTTCCAGATAATGCAAGTGTATTTGAGAAGAAGGCCTACATGTGCAGTGTACAATGATCTGGTGACCCGCAAATTTTTAAACTCCTTGGCGCGTCGTTTAATAAAGCCGAACTGTCTATTCGCACGGGAAAGAATTATGTCGTAGTACAAGGTGAATCGAAGTTTTTCATCCAAGACAACACCGAAATCTAAAACACTATAAACACGAGTTAGTAAAGTTTTGCCGAGAAAGTTAGTGTACTGCGAAACCGTGCAATCACGGGTAAAACTTATATTTTATACATTATTCATATAAGTTAATCAAGCTTGGATTGAAGAACAAGTGCATCAGATTTAGATTCAATTGTGTGGTACAGTCTGACATCGTCCGCATAAAGTAGGTGAGGTACATTTAACAGGACATCAGATTGATCGGAGATGGATATTTAAAAAAGAAGTGGGCCATGATGACTACCTTGTGGTACATCAGAGATAGCAAATATATTTTTTGATAAAAATTGAAATTTTCCGAATTGAATTCTGTTGTGAAAAAGGAACTGAGCCAGCTAAGTGAAGATCTGTCAAGACAGAATTTTTCAAGTTTTAGGATCAAGATAGGGTGGTTAGTTATGTCGGAAGCTTTGTTAAAGTCTGAGTAGACTACATCAATTTGATAGACTTTCTCAATTTTACACAAAACGTCTGAAACTAGAAATGTCAAATTTGTGATAGTTGAGCAACCTTTTCTAAAGTCGTACTGTAGCTCGTTCAGACGGGAATGAAAATTACCAACTAAGATACTTTATTACTGCTCCTTAATTCAAATGTTTAGTAAATGAAACAATTCATTTAAATTACTGAATTGATAAAAACCAAATAAATTTTCGAAATAAATGAGATATCAAAGTTTTTTTAGCACTGCAATCTTTTTGTCAATCCAAGTCTTTGGAACAGAACCATATACTGACCTTCGGAAGTGCAGCTCCCTGGTGCTGATGTATTCCACGTAAATCCTCTTCTTCTCCGCCAGGTCTCGGATGAAGTTGTGCGTCAGGTCATTGGACACGCGATGCGGCTAAATCAAGTTTTCTGACGTAGATTTTCGATCATCTCCGTAGCAGTAGTTTTTCCTGAAAATGAGGTACCAGTCCAGGATAACTTTGATATACTTTAAAACTCGTTTCAGGCCTTTCCACAATTTATTCCGGCTCTGAAACCTACTGAAAAGATTTATTGATTAACGGAGGTCAGGGCTCATTGTAGCGAGTATAATATCGCCCACATACACCAATAGAAACATCTTGGACGTTCCAGTGTTGGCGGTGCAGAGACAGCGATCAGCAGTTGAATCAATTTCATGTACAAATTTATGATATAAAATGTTCCATTTCACTCTCGGGCACATGTTTAACCCCTTGGAGCACCTTTTTCATCTTGCACACTTTAATAGATTTTCTTTCAAATTCCGACGGTGCTTTTATATAAATTTTCTCCTATTATATTAGAAAGCGTTCTTCATGTATACCAGCCAGGTATCCAGACACTTTTGATTTACTACGGACAAAAAGGCTCCTGACTCCACCACAGACCTTCATGTTTTCTCACGAGGTACGAGGTTGAACATAATACGAGACACACAGGTGTAGATGACAACCTCATCGAAGAAAACATGTTTTGTTTCTGGTACGTTCAAGCTCATATCTCGTACCTCTTAAAAAATACGAAGGTCTGCAACGGCCCTTAGAGTTGTAAGTCGACATATTGGACCATAGGTTTCTTCATAGCCAAATATTCGCCGCCGGGCGCATCACCTGACAACAACTTTATCTTTTTTAGCGCTCGTTATCTCCATTGGCCTTGTTTATGCCGTAGCTAAAATAGCGTTGCCAAACTGGCGCTGCTATAGTAGTAGCGTTTACACCGTACAGCTCATTAACCAAAGCAAAAATGGCGTAATATCTGATAGGAGCTGAATACTAAGAACAAAAACACTCTTGCACCAGGGCTTCCAGATTGCGAATGTCACAATCCTATTTATGACTGTTATAGTGTTTATACCACTGCTACCTTCACACTTATAGCCGCGCTAAATTTTAGCAGCGCTAAAGTAGCGTAGCCAAAATAGCAAGCTCGGCTAATTTAAAAGTGGTTTATACCGCTGCTAAATAAGCAGAGCTCACTAATTTGGCTACGGCATAAACGCACTCATTGACTCCTCGATTGGCCTTGAAGACCCATTTACAGTCTATTGCACGATTCCCTTAAGATATTTCGACGAGCTCCTAGATGTCATTTTCGATAAAAGATTTATTTCCCCTTGATTCTCGTTCCCAGTTATACTTCCTTCAACAGTGCTCTGAGCATGAATTTCCTCATAGCATTTACAGACGTCTTGAATGAATAATTCTATAATATATTTCGGGCCATCAAAACGTAATCTTTTAAGTGTTGGGGCTCTACTCGAAGTCTGAAACATCTGCGTGGTGTTTCCGAGTTCTTACTCAATTTCTTCAGACTTCCTCGCTAGTGAGTATCTTTCTTCCTCTCCCACAAGAGTTAGTTGCGATTGACTCTTTTTTAATATTGTGTCCTTTTTGGCGATTTTCTCAATACCATGCTATCCATCAGACTTGGTTTCTTCGACCTGGAATCTATTTTCATTGAAGATAATATCTCGTCCTGTGAGTAATGTTTGTTTCTCATGGCATCAGAGCTTATATCCGTTCGAGCAATATCCCAATATGAATCTATATTTCTGTTTATAAGTTCCCCCACTTCATTCATGTGAGGAGTATATGTATCTAATAGTGTATTCGAGTTAAATCAGTTTTTCTTCGCAGAGACACTTTATTTCACTTGGGTTGGGATATATTTTCTGCAATTGTTGCATCTAAATCGACTTAATTTGACGTTGAAACGTGCAGTTGCCATAACCCTGAATACTTTGATGTATCAAGCTGTGCAGATTTGGATTAGGAAGTATACGGCATTGTGGAATATGTGCAGTCTTCTGTCAGGGTCAACATATAACATTTTCTATCGCTAGATGTTGACCTAATTGGTCCAAAAAGATAACTGTGCACGAGTTGCAAAAGTTTCGCCCCTTTTCCTTCAACGCACATGTGACAAATTTTGAGAGCTCCAGTAGTTCCAATACATTTAATCCTATTTACAAGTTGGGTCAGACGTTTGAGACTGCCGTTGTTGAGGTGACCTAGGCGCTAATACCAACGTCGTCACGACATACCACTTTGATAAAATTCGCAAGGGCCATTCTCCTCCTGAATTTCAGAGCGTAACGTGACGATAACAGCAACTCTGTCATTCTCTAAAACTTACTCAAACAATAGCACAAAAGTCATAAATAGTCTCACTTCACTTAAATTTACTCCTTGCATTCACGTTTAGAAAGAATTTTGATCCGTTCGTTTCTGAACTTCTCACTGAAAAAAGAATTTGACTCAAATCATGTAGGTACAGAGAAAGCCTTTGTGAACCTTATGAAGTTCTTCTGGCCGTTGGAGATGCTGATGACCTTCAGGTCTCTAATGAGTGTGGCCTTGAGCGATTTCATAGCGTTCTCCAATTCCTTATCGCTTCGAACCAGATCATCAGACGCTCCGGAAAAAAAGAGAACAAAATTGAAACAAAAAAACAAAATTGATTTAATTCTTCGCTCATTAAATTAGCATGTTATTTCCTTTTATTAGATCGAGGGCATGCTTATCGTTTGCTGTCTGCTGACTTGCATTCACACCATTAAGGTATGTATCCATATGTATCATTTTCGCGTATCGTATCACCGTTGCGTATCAGTGGATATGACAAACGTATCTTCGTTGCGTATCAAAATTTGATACAAAGAAACGCAACGAGCTCGATCGGTCACTTGGCGGTTTCTTGCCGTCGCATCAAAGGAAGGATACGATACGAAGTGGAGTCATGTGTGGACACGTTGCGTTGTTGTACACTATAGATTAGTGAATAAAAGCGTTGCCGCTGCGTGTCGAGTTTTTTGCAACGGATCGTATTGATGATACATGGAATATTAGGTCTGTTTCCGTACTTGAATCTATTATAATATATTAAAATAGATTCGCAGCAAGTCGTTTCCGTACTTTTGCTGCAACCCAAATGCAAGCCAAATTTTGCAGCAAAAAGAAGCCAGCTGCCAAATTCTGTTACTGCTGCAGTTTGCTGAAAGTACGGAAACAGACCTATTGAGTAGTGTGGACACCGTATCCGTTTGGTGAATGATACGCAACAGGGATACGATACGGAAGAAATGCAACATATGGATACCTACCTTTAGATTTAGGATCTCCGACACACTTCGACTCTTGTCCTTTTTCAGCTGCAATGACTGTTGATGACAAAGGCTTATTTCTGGACTACTTCCGCAGTTTGGATTGTTCATGTTTTTTTCGTTTCTACATCTAATAAACAATTTTTGACATAAGCGGTATTCACGTCTTCCGCAAGCAAAATTTTAATTGCTGTTCCTGTTGCATTTAATTCCAATGGCATCGAAAATAACAAGTCACAAATAACGGCAAATTCCTCAAGTGTCACCCCGCTTTCTTGCAATTCTCTTATTAATTTGTCAAATTTCAGAAAAAAAATTAGGCTCATTTTTCAAATGTGAGACTAAATTTCAAGATTAGGAGTGATTTTCGTAACAGCGATTCCTTCCCTAGCGAAAGTTTTCCCGAAGTTTTTCCGACTCCTGGGCATATTCTAGATGACTGCCAGCTATCCGTTGTAGGATTGGAAGCGTCTCAAAAACCTCTGATCTCATTGCTCCGCCCTAAACAAAATATTTGACAGATACCCTTTCCTATGTCCTAAATAACATATTTGGCAGATTTACGCCGTACTATTTTTTGTAGAAAACCATTTAGCTCCCATTATGAAGCAAAAAAATCAATCAAAAATCATAAAATTACCTTAACCTTAACCTCTTCAAAATCATATTTTATTTAAAACAATTCTCCTTCCAATCGTTTTGGTCAACTGACATTTGACTTCATAAAAAATTCCCTCAAGCTGAATGAAAAAGTCAATCACATCATAGCACATTAATGATTTCATTTTTTCCTCAAATCCACACTTTCAAATCGATCGATTTAGCTATTAAATCATGAAAGTCCTTCTTCATTAAAACGTAAAAGTATATTTTGATGTTTGTACCACCCCTCATGTACTACAGACAGAGTAGCGACAAAATAATTTACCTACTAATAAAAAAAAACCTACGTTACTACATCAATTTCCTAGTAACTTACTAACAGACATTACGAAAGAAAACTCTATCCTTTTCTAAATATTGTCAGTATAGTAAAAGCCAAGAAAGCAATGAACGTTCCACACACAAGGACTCTACCAGTGAAAACAACGTAAACCTACTTACACTCCACAGGCTTTCATTATTAGAAAATCATAAAGATTCCAACCGAGCTAACTGGATTTCTTAGCATTTAGTCTTACCGCTGGTAGAGTCCTGCTCGCAAGCAAGAACCGTTTCATTTTTCTAGAATCTAGGATACCCGAGCATTTACGCTTAATCGGTCGTTAATTCGAAGCTATAGTGCGTGACTGTATTGGGTCGAGTCGACTAAAGAAATATACAAAGCGAGGGCTCTAGGATTAATCGAAGAAACGAAAAATTATTTGCAATGGATATCTTATTAATTTATAAATATCTGACGGGTGATAAGCCTAATCAATCCATCATGTCGGTTTTGAGTGGTTTTTGTAAAAATTGATGAATGGCTTCGATTAAGGAGGGAGTGTTCGGTCGGTCGTGGTGACACGTTGAAAGCGATAAAAAGTGCACTTCTGATGTGATAATGAGAGAACTAGTGACAACGAGGTGGAGGTGTCACCATCATGATTACAGTTCTTTGGCAAAGGCTAGTTTGCTTTTTTAGTATGATAGTGATCAAGCTTTGGGATGCATTTATCGCGAGAAGGAATTGCTTAATGGCTGTGGGTATGTGTGAAATATTAATTAAGTCGTAATGATAATGAACAGTTGTTTGTATTTGCTTCAATTAATTGTATAGTAAATAAAAGCATGCCTGAAATATTTCAGTCTATTTGAACTGTATTGTGTTTGGCGTTCAAGAACTACAGAGATAAAGGGCTATAGAGACATAAGACTTTAATATCCCTAAGGGCGAAACGTAAGGCCAAGTGCAAATGTCAATGTGGAGCATTTATAAATAGTGTCCGTTAATGTAAGTAAAGTTGCCATATGGCAAATGTGACGTTGGTGGAATAAAACGAATTGCAAAGGTTAAAGCTGTGTACTTCAGAAGTAAGACAAAAGCCGCAGCACACATTACTCACTGTATTATCGTTAAATCCATAATTTGATGTCGAAAGTTTTCATAAAATAAGTAACGAATGTCAAAATAGTGTAAAATAAGTTTAATTTAAATTATTTGCAGCCAAATTTAGAAAAAGAAACAACTTTTTCTTGCAAAGTTTTGGTATTTGTTTCGAATTCATTAAGGTGAACACAAAAACTTCTGTCTGTCACTCAGATTTTATATGAATCATTTTTCAGTGAATGAGAACCTGAATATCATTGAAGAGCAGGTTATTAAATTTATCTTGTGAGCTTGATATTTTCGCCAACGCGATAGTTTCGTAAGGTTGTGTAGAAATGTTTGGAAAAAAGTTTCTAAGCTGGGTAATTCCATAGAAAATCGACCAATTTTCAGATAATTTTTGAACTCACCTCCTTGGAAATTGGAAATATTTTGTTATCCAGAGCCTTCAAATATGGCTTGTTGGAAAAAGTAAGGTGTAGGTACTCTAGAAAAAATAATGCGAGAAACATCCTGACCAAAAAGGATAAAAAGGATCGTTACGGTGTCTTTTATCCTTAATATTTCAAAATGCACACCTTCGATTCTCTGAATTTTTTATATCTTGTAAACATTTATATAAACCACAAATGCGCAAAATTTCAAAGTGGAGCTCATAAAAGTACAGTAGTAAGAAATTTTTAAAAGAGTAGAATACTATAACCGCTAAAGAAAATTCATAGAAAATGGTACCGAAACAAGGTAAAACTTACAAAATATGGTACGAAAGAATTATTGAAAAGAAAGAATGTATTAAAAATAGATTTAAAAACTTATTATTTATTTTTTTAAACTATTGTTATTTATGTACTTAAAGCCTGCAGAAGATTCTAATATAGTTTCTAACGTAGAACCATCTGTATAAGTCCATTGCTTATAACTAATACCACTGAAGCAAATTTCATCAATTTTTTTTTCACATGTACTTAGAATAACGGCTGATCCAGGGCAATCCTGAAGAGAGCATATCACCAGAGATAAAAAAATCCTTATAATGAGCCAAGCTTATATCGGAACCCTTTGTTAGACAATTTATTTTTGGTCCTTTGATCATTAATTTAACGTTTTGATGTATAATGCATACACAGACAGAATGTGTCCTCGATGTTTCCGCTAAATTGAAGTATTTAGGCAGTCTGCTGTTTGCATTGCTGCAGTAGAATGATTTTATGAGACCAGCGACATGTGGATCTATACTTCTTCGCCTTTTCGAGGAAGTATAACCTCGTCAATTTTTTTTAATCATATATGGGATTGCGTCAGGAAATTCGGATACTATTTTGGCACGTGATCAATTCGTCGGCAAAAGTGATAAAAGTAAACACTTTGTTTCCTTTTCTTTAGCTTTTGAATATTCTTCTTTGATATTATTTACTATAGATAATTAATCATTTGTTTTTGCTTCTTCTGTGGGTAGTTCCTGCTTTATTTTAAATACGTTTGTGTACAGTACGCTAGTAAAGTTATTTAACTTTTTTCTTAGAATGTGCATTTTACAAAATTTGTTGTCTATAAGTACCCACGACTTTCCTTAACTTCAGCTACTTCCGATCTATACCCCAAAAATAACTTCTTGGAATCAATTTAAAATACAGGCATTGCAATTAACCCTAATTTTAAATTATAAAAATATACAAAATAGCCATAGGAAGTAATAAAAAATATATGTACAGTATGATATGTGCGAGAAACCCTAGATGTAGGGAAAACCCAAAATAATTCTGTTTGTGCGTGGCGCCCGCAAATGAAAAGGAATCTGATTTCTTTATTTTTGTTTTATATTGCTTACAAATAAATTTTCTTAGTTATTGCAAACAATTTATATTCTAGCGTTAGGTTTGTTAGTTACAGAAAAAATCGAAGTAGTATTCCTTTTAAAAAATAAAAATCATAAAAATAATTACCCATAACTGAGGAATGCAAGACCTTGATTTTGCGAAAAAAAACGCAGAGCCACCATCAAGCTATTTCATATCAAACGTATATTGTAAGTTTCACTTTGAGTCAGTACCATTTTCTTTAAATTTTCTTTGGCGGTTATAGTATTTCGTACCTTTAAAAATTTCTCACAAATGTACTTTTACGAGCTCCACTTTGAAATTTTGCACATTTGTAGCTTACATAGCTCATAGAAAATCGAAGGTGTGCATTTTGAAATATTCAAGGATAAAAAACACTGTAACGATCCTTTTTATCCTTTATAGCCAGGATGTTTCTCTAAGATACCTGGACCTTACCCTTTCCAACAAGCCACATTTAAAGGCTCTGCATAAAGTAAAAGATTTTATACAATTTTTTGAATGTAAAACGAGCCGACGTTTCTCAAAAACTTTAAGGGACCATATTACCGCAAATATTAGATATTTTTCAAAAAAAAATTATAGGTGCACATAACTCAACAACTTATATACACAATGAAAATTTCATTGAAATCTGACGATAGCGATCAAAGACCGTTGGTCGATTTTCCGTGGAATGCCCTAGCTGCTAAAATTATTTTCAGCTGCATGCACTCTCTGGAAATCGTGCTTTCTCCTACAAATCTTATAAACTTCTACAACTTTAAAATTTGGATAGAACAAAATAAAGTTCACAGGCATACTTGAGTGGTCAGAAAAGTATAAATTACTAAAAGTATCGAAAGTTCTTGAGGACAATACAAGCTTGGCAGATGTTTATTGTTTTATATTTAAGACTGGACGGCTAGTTTCAACTGCAAACTAATTGGTTAGACTAGTTTGGTTTGCGTAATGTTCTCTGGCGAATTGTGAGATCAGTGGTTCAAATCCAGCTATGAACAGCGAAATTACATAGAGTGCATGAGGTTAATTTATTTGCAAATAGATAACTTATTTGTATTGAAAACTTCTTGAATGATTATTATCTAGTGTTAAAACTTCAATACTACCTGGAATCTATTATTAAAGCTGGGATTCTACCCGAAATTTGTTTATAAAAAAGTGCAGTTAAAATTTCAAGGTTTTGTTGACAAAATCAATCAAAAGACAATAAACAAAGTAAAGTAATTAAACTATATCACTTTCCAGATCTAGAGGTTGAAGTTCTTAGAGGTTTCTTTTACAATCAATATATGTGAGTACTAACTTTACGCTTGATTTAATTTAAATGACCATTCACAGTTAGGTTGACTCAGAGCTCGATATGGGATCCTGGTCAGACTTGAACGAGAGCCCATACACGTTATGAGTCGATAATCTATATACTCAGCTTCGTAAGCTTAAAAATGGAACACTCTTCAGTGACTTCATTCCCTCCGTCCCGGTTGAATGTGTGATTCACCATTCACAGTGCTGCTTGTTTCCTCTATCTACATCCCTTGTAGTAGCCCCTTAATGGTATGTGAACGTTTCTTTGCGGAACTCTCGTCCTACCTTATTAACCGCTTCCCTTCTGCTTGCTTACTTTTATGTGGTGACTTTAATATGCCGTCGCTTGTTGGGATGATACTTTTTCAAATATTTTGTCTTCTAGCAATATTTCTCTCGCTATTTCTTCCTTCATGTCCTTTGTTCTATTTTCTAATTTAACAACGCACCGAATACTAGCAACAGGATTCTGGATTTGGTTCTAACTAATATTCACTCTTCTTCTTTTTGCTTGAGTCCTTCTGTGCCTCCGTATGTGCAACCTGACCCTCATCATGCTCCCCTTTTTTTATGGAATTAACTCTTAACCGTTCGTCTAAAGTCAAATCTGTTTCTACTCTTCGTTTTAATTTTAAAAAAGCAAACTATTCCGCTTTGTCCAACGAAATCAATGCTACTAACTGGTATAATTTCTTCAGAGGGCTAAGTGTGGTTGATGCTCTTGATAAATGTTATTCCCTCTTGTTCAACTTAATTTCCTGCTATACTCATTCCTTTTGTTGTAAAAGAAGTGGTTAACAGTCGATGTTGCGGTTGTTCTTAGAAACAAAGATGCGGCGCGTAGTAAATACAAAAAGTCTGGCTCTCTTACTGACCTTTTGAATTTTCAAAGGTTACGGTCTGCAGCCAATGACGCAATGCGTGCCTACCTGGAGCATGTCGAAACTTCTATTACTACCGACAATTCTAAGCCTTTTTGGTCTTATATCAAATCGCTTAAAACTTCCTCTGGTATTCCTTCTGTCATGTATCTTCATGATAAGTCTGCGTCCTCACCTCAGGATTCCTGCGAGCTCTTTGTTCAATTTTTTTCTTCTTTTACCTCCCATCTCAGTAGTTCTTCGCCTTCAATAATTTTTCCCACGCCTGATCGTACCCTTTCCACTGCTTTAACTAATCTTTTGGAAGTCGAATCATTAATGTTGTCCCTCGATGGAAGTGCTAGCCTCGGTGCTGACGGCATTCCGAATTTTTTTCACCAAATCACTGTCTTCTTCTTTGTGAGTTCCTTTGTCAATAATTTTCAACATTAGCATCTCAACCGGTACCTTTCCTGCCCTTTGGAAATCTGCCAACATATTTCCCATTCATAAAGCTGGTGATACTTTTTCCATCCCTAATTACCGTCCTATATCGCTTTTGCCATGTTTTAGTAAGCTCCTCGAAAGAGTAGTTTACAATAGAGTGTGCCCTTTTATTCAGCCCTTGCTGGCCAGTGAACAGCATGGATTCGTTAAAATTAAGTCAACGGTTACAAACTTATTGTCTTTTACAAACACCGTTGCTTCCGCAATCGACAAGCAAAAGCAAGTAGATGTCCTATATGCAGCAAGGCTTTCGATTCTGTGAACCATGTTATTCTTTTATCAAAGTTAGCAGGGTTTGGTCTTTCTGGTGTCCTCTTTTCTTGGTTCTCCTCCTATGTTTGTGATCGCTCTTGTGCTGTGGTTGTCAACTCTTGCTCTTCTACACCCTTTTTTCCTACCTGAGGAGTTCCGCAAGGATCTACTCTTGGTCCTTTATTATTCCTTTTGTTTGTTAATGATCTGCCTTCCTCTTTAACTCACCCTGTTTTTTGTATGCGGATGATTTCAAAATTTTCAGAGTGATAGAATCCGCTAGTGACTGTTGCCTTCTCTCACTTTGAATGTTTCGAAGTTTCATCAAATGTCTTTCACCCACAAAACATCCCCTTTTCTCTTCTCCTACTCTGTCCTCGGCTCCACTCTCAATGTTGTTGCTAGTTTAAAGGACCTTGGCGGGATTTCGATTCCAAGTTTAAGTTCGAGTTACATATTTTACACGTCACTGCCAAGGCTTCTCGTTTTTCCGGCTTCATCATTAGATCGTCTAAACTTTTTGTTAATGTTTCCACTTCTCTATATCTGTTTTTTTCCTTCGTTCGTAGTGTTCTTGAATACTGTTGCCAAATTTGGTGTCCACATTACGCATACTTGATTGCTGCGATTGAATCCGTGTAACGCAGATTCACCCGCTCATTATTCTAGAAGTTCAGTATTCCGTATTACGATTACAGTATGCGCCTCTCCATCCTTCAAATTCCTTCCTTTGAGTCACGTAGAGTGTTCCTCGACGAGTGCCTCCTCTTTAAACTTTTTAAAGGCAGTATATTGGTTGACCCCAGCATTCAACTTTCAGCTAGGGAACCGGGCCGTCCTAATAGGTCATTATTTAACTTTAATGTTACATTTGCCCGTACCGACACCTATTTCTTTTCTCCCCTTTTGCGTTTGCCTCGTCAAAATAATAACCTTAACCTTGCCTTAACATTAGCTGTGTTTAAAAATATTTTAAAAAATAACGTTCTGTCAGCTACATGAAATATGTCATGATTTAGTCTTTTGTTGTATCTTTTTTTCGGTCGATTTTGCTTTTGATTTCTTTTCCTTTCTGAGTTTCATTTAATTTTAATTTTTCTTTTTTTTATTTAATTTTTCTCTTTTTAACTCTAATGTAATTGCGCCTTTTATATATATATATATATATATATATATATATATATATATATATATATATATATATATATATATATATATATATATATATATAGACAGATATATGTATATATATATATATATATATATATATATATATATATATATATATATATATATATATATATATATATATATATATATATATAGACAGATATATGTATATATATATATATATATATATATATATATATATATATATATATATATATATATATATATATATATTTGTTTTCTTTTTTTGTTATGTCTAATCTATAATTGGATTTGTTCTGTTGATTTGGACATTAATAAATAAATTAGATTTGGAGTAGGCGTCCACGTGCATTCATCGAATTTCTCTCAGTAATAATGCTATTTTGAGAGCTGCTTGTTGGGCAATTGATGAAAAGTGAAGAAGAAAGCATATCGTTATTTGCCACGGCAACCAAGCTGCACTGCTAGCATTACGTAGATCTCTGATTACCTGAAAAAACACCCAGGAATGCAGACCACCATTGAACTCTGTCGCTAGGTTCAATAAAGTTCATCTGCTCTCTGAACCCGGACATTGCTGATGTTATCACGAACCAACACTCAACGCTTTCACTACAGGATCCCGAATCTACTTTAGGTGTGCCGATCTCATCATGATACACAATTTTTCAAAAGTGGTTAGTTCTAATGTGGCCTGGCATACCCGTGCACTGCAAGATTCCCCCGCAACAAGAATAGATTTGTAGAGCCATGACAGATAGGAACTATCCGGGAGGATATATTTACCGAATAGTTGTAGCACGGGATGATGTTTATCCAATCTACTCGGAAGCGGTAGAATACCCAGCATTTCCGTACATTAAATGCCAGTGCTTCCGCTGGGATGGTTCCTGGATGCAGAAGATAGCCTTTTATCGCATATTAGTGATCATGAACTTCATTAAAAGATCTCGGAACCTCTGTTTGGTTGGAGGTATGAGTAAAATGAATCATTCTGGCTTGAGTCCTTAAAGCACCTAGGCCCCTCTCTTTTAACCCACATTTACTCACTCACATCTAGAACATTTTCAATCAGGCCAATTTTTCATTATATCATATCTTAATGTTTTGATATTTCAATTTGCAGGCCAAATAGATGAAATACCAATAGATATCTAAGGCTGGAAAGTGTTTGGTCAGTGGTCAATCGCCAATTTGATATCAAGGCAATGAAAATTTATGATCGAATCGTTTTTTTTTTCTTTTGCACTGAAGAAAAATGTATTTTACAAGCGTGTTTAAGCACTAAAGAAATGATGAGTTTTGACGGATAAATTAAATTACATCGAGATCGGATTAAATAAGCATACATCCTTCAGAGTTTTATTTCAATAAACAAGGTGTATGATACAAATGTCAAACCAAAGACAGAAGAAGAAAAAAAAACCCCTAGCGCATCAGAACCACTAGAAACACTAATGTTCGAAGAACAGTAGAGGATTTGTACAGATTTTGAGTGTGTATTCTACCACTACTTACTTTTCCTACTTAAAACTAATACACCCTAAGTAATAATAGAATCTAAGCTTATTTTAATTTCGGTAACTTCATCGAAATTTACAGCGATAGAAAGATGTTTGGGGCTGTCATCCGAAAAATGTGCAGATCTCAGAAAATTTAAACATTGTTTACTTATTTTCATTGCAAATGTTTGCGATGAAAATACTTAATGCAAGCATTTATTGGAACAAAAATAACAAAAAAGCCTAGTGCTGGCAGCCCTTTGCTAGCACTGTAGCAAAAAATATGTCGCATCTGCCTTACGTTGAAGTCAACCTGCTGTGCGTATTTCGTATTGACCCAATGACTGCATTGGAAGTTATAGGGATGCAAAGAAATTTAGGGTTACCATTCGAAAAAAAATTTCAAATTTTCTAGATCTTAATATTTGGTGTTTATTTTCAATGTAAGATCACTACGATTTGCAAATTCTGCGCTAAAATCGCTTACTAAAGGTATACCAAAAAATACAAAAACGACCATAGCTGGCAACCTTATCATTAATTTAAAATTAAATTTCTACTGAATATTGCTTACAATAAGTTTTATTTGCCATTTGAATTTCGTTATGATTCAATGACTGTACTGGAAACTAGAAGGCAAAGAGCTTTATTTTCCTCGGGAATTTTTCAAATTTAAGACACCAAAATTACCATAGATGGCATCTACTCAACGTGGTTTAAAATAAGGTTCAGCTACTGTGTGAATTTCGATAAAATCGAATGACTGAATCAGAATTCATAGGGCTAAAAGCAGTTATTTTGCTCAGTGATTTTTCAAAATGGCACCACTGGCACAAAATTGCCCACATTTCAAAATCACTTTTATCAGACCTGGTCCTACTTAAGACCAATACATTCTGTAAATTTTAATAAATTCTGATTATTGGATCGTGAGTTTCATAATGACTGAATAGCTGTGAAAAATTATCACAATTTATAAATTTTCAAATTGTCCCGTTCTCTTTTTAGGCACGTAGCGCACACATGGGGTTAAAAAATTCCAAAACACTATCCGATTCACATGTAAAACACGTTTGAAATTCATTATGCTACCTTAAGTTTTGCAAAAATTGTTTGTGGACGGAATAATAGCTATATTAAAAATATCACTAAAATGGCCGACGGCGCCAAAGGGATAAAGATAATTGACATATAGTGAGACCTGGACCTATTCTGCATATACACCAATGTATCCTGAAAGTTTCAGCTCAATCGGATGGCGCGTTCCCGAGAAATACTCACTGAATTTTTTTGATGATATATATATATATATATATATATATATATATATATATATATATATATATATATATATATATATATATATATACATATATGTATATATATGGAAACATGAATTTTTGGCCGAATCGATTTTAATGCTAATGTTCTTCGAACATTAGTAAAAACAAATCAATTATTTTAAAAACATTCCACAAACCGAAATTAATTGAAAGTTTTAAAAAAATTCTTTTGCATTAAACTGTCAATATTCTCAATTAAATGTCGACTTCATAAAATTAAAATAAAATCAATTTGAAATAGTCTACTAAAAATTTCCCAGACTAAAATCAATTAACTTGAAAGCAAAATTAGTACATGATATGAGCTTTAAGTACTGTTTTTTTCGGACAAATAATCCGCAATGAATTTACTGTTATTCGTTTACCTAATCGAAAATTTCAAAATCATACTTCCTTTTGGACTTGTCTCTCGTCGAAGCAGGTTGCGTTCCCCGGAATTCTTTCCCATTCCATTCGTTCGTTTTTTTTTTGTCTCGAATAAAATCCGCGTGTTTTTATAATGTTCTAGAAAACGGTCAGCAATTTAATTATTTCCTGTCAAATTAAGTGTTTGTGAAGTCTGAGTGTACTTTTAATAGATTTCGCGTTCTTTTCGTTTAAATTTCGCGTGTTTTTTGCGTACTTTTCGTCTGAACTTTCTCCTATCGTCTATCTATTGTGCTATTTTTTTTGTCATTTTCAATTCTATTTATCTAAAACTTAAAAAAAAAACTGTCGATGATGCCGGTCCTAGTAAGAGCGAATGTGCAAGTTTATCATTTTATCCCATTAGCGCTTCTAGCTCTAAGCGACGAGTGCTTGGAGCACATGCTGAACTATCTGACCCTTCGCGAGCAATTGCTATTGGGTGCATTGAATGAGCGTCTCCAACGAATTATCGTGAAAATACTGCGACTTCAGGAAGACATACAGTTGTTGCAATACCAAATGAAGCTGTCGGTAACGGAGTCCAGGTTCCTGTTTCGTATGTACGGCGATTACATTAAATCGGCAACGTATCGTGTACTCGGCGACAACCTTGATCGGTCATTTTATCTGGCCTTGGTGTTGGTATTTTGCCGAAATTTGGAAAAGTTGACACTCGTCGATTACAATTTTCCGCGCCACGACATAAATTCGGCACTGTTTACGAAGCTAAAAATTCTACGTTACTTTAAAACTGTACGGGCCATGCCGGATTTTATGTGTCAGGAGATTTCTAAGGCGAAACAGCTGGAGGCGCTTCATATCGAGAAGTGTTCGATCGATGGCCGGTATTTGAGTGCTTTGAAAAACCTAAAAGAGTTGAGTTTCCACGACTGTCGTGGGGTGCTATCGCGTCACTTAACGGAAATCTTACAATCGAATCCAGGCATAACCAAACTGAACATCAATGGTTGCTTCCAATTGGAGGAGATCAACTTCGTTTGCCCACCCCAAACGCTGCGAATACTCGAGTATCTGGGAGTCGATGATGAAACCGTGTTCAGTTTCAATTTCTCCGAGATGCCTAAGCTCAAGCATTTCTTCATCTACAAGCACATGGATCGAATCTCACTGGACGATTGCCTCGCGGACCTGGTGCAAGGCCATTCTCGAACTCTGCAGACTTTACACATTTACGGTAACTACTTACCATCGTACCCCGCCTTAAAGGCTACGCTGTTTCCGAACCTTACCAGCCTCATTATAGACGGACGGCGTTCTTTCGACGATAACTGTCAAAAACAACTGGCAGAGGGATGTCCGTTGCTGAAAGAGCTTCGTGTAACCAATAGCGTACTGGAAAGTCTGCTGGAGTTCATTCGGCGCGCGAAGAATCTAAAATTTCTGGCTACTCAGCATGGTTGGAACGCGCAGACATATTTGGAGTTAATTCGAATCAGGAAGAATATAGGGAGCGCGGATGTTCGTTTGATCGTTTATTTATACGGTATGCGAACGCATGGAGCTGTAAAGGTGAAACTTAGTGGCATCAAACTAATTTGATTTTAATTTCATCATCTATTTTTTTTTTGTAGTTACGGCAATACAAGAGACATGAACATATCGTGACGATGAGGTTCGGAGTAGAACCACCACCCGATATTTTCTTCCCGTTCCCAGGTCATTAAACGGATCGACTCCGTTGGGAAGAGGGAAAAAGAAAAGCCAAAAAGACAATAGTCTTGTATTTAGTTAATCGAACGTAGTAAATTTGATTTTATTTAACTGACTTTGTAAAGTGTACTTCGTCGAAAGTATCGTAGGATTAAAGTTTAACTTGTTGGCAATAGTTTATTTACGATTAGAGTTACTTCAGCTTTGTGTCCATTGTAGTTTTTTTTCAAAAATTATTACATATTCAAATTTCACCGGACTAATTTCAGTTTGATTAATAAATATGCGCTTTTCTAAACAAAACACATTTACTTCATTTACATTTTTCATTTATCAAATGACAGGAGCTTTTCATTCGATTTGGAAAAATAATTGGAACTGGTATGGACAGTTCAATTGCAATCATTTGTAATGAAATTTATTTCTGTTTTGCTGACTTTCAACCGAAAATGGTTATATTATTGGTACAGCTCATTTTTCTATCTAACAGCATATTTTACTGACTGGCATAGTAGAGTGAACAGCATTTGATAACGGCATATTAGAGTGAACAGCATTTTACAGCGTGTTTTAGAGTTTATTTATACAGAGCTAGTGATGATAAGGATATCGGATTTTAAGCAGTCAAATGGCAAAAAACTAGAGCTCTTTTTAGGTGACCATCAACAGAAATCGAAATGTGAATTTAAATTAAGTAGGAATTAAAATCTTCTCGAAATACATGAATAGCATCCTGAAAATTTACCAAAAATTGAATTTTTTGGAAGATTTTGGAAAAACTTTATGAAAATAAATTAGATATGGAATCGTGTTAGACGCTGAAGAGTGGATAAAATTGTGTTTTATTCTCCATAGATGGCATGGACCAAACATTTAATGTAACCAAATCTGATGAAGTATGTCAAAACAAGTATTCCATCTAATTTTCGTAAAAATGCAAGCAATATACATATATTTAAAATAAAAAGAAATATGTAACAGTTTAGCGATATAAGGTATTACTTTTTTTCTCTATAAGTGATACTTAGAACGCTTTCCGTCAGCTAACATATCAGCAGCAGAAAATTCTCGATCATGGAATAGGTATTTAATGACACTATTTTTGAGCCCAAAATGTGACCTTTCCTATTATAAAGAATGTAACTTCTTCCCTTAAACACTCTCACTAATTTACACAGAATTGCACTTTGCTTTGCGACTTCAATTTTAACATACAACTTTGAAAAGTTTCGCCTCAGACTCTTTTTTCCCTTAACGAAACAGCATCTTTTAATTCTAACTCATAAGTACTTGTTTCCCACCCGACAACTTTTCTTAATCTTATTTCGCCCTGGTTTTACGTATTCTTGCAATTATTATTGTTTCTGAAAGCAAACAGAAAATGTCAGTGCCATCATACGAGGAACATGGATGAAATAAAACATGGAATTATATGTCTAACGTGGAGTCGTGAGACAATATCGTGGGACAATATCGTCAGATCATCTTTGAAGGCAATTATTTTCAGAACATTTTTGAACTCACCTCCTTGGAATTTGGAAATAATTTGCTATCCAGAAGGGCTGGTGAGCTTATTATCGAAAATGAAATATTTTGGAAAAATATGGTATATTTGCGGAAATATGGCCTCTTGAAGTTTTTGAAAAACGTCGGTTCGTGTTACATTCAAAAAATTGTATAAAATCTTCTACTTTACGTAAAGCCTTCAAATATGACTTGTTGGAAAGGATAAGGTGTAGGTATTCTAGCACAAATAGTTCGAGAAACATATTGAGCAAAAAGGATAAAAAGTATCATTACAGTATCCTTTATCCTTGAATATTTCAAAATGCACACCTTCGATTTTCTTTATTTTTTTATATATTGTAAACAATCAAATAAGCTACAAATGTGCCAAATTTCAGGCACATTTGTAGCATTTGTAGCCAAAGGAGTGGAATAATATAACCGCCATAGAAAATTTATGGAGAATGGTACCGAAATAAGGTAAAACTTACAAAATATGGTACGAAAGAATTTTATGTTTTAAAAATGGATTTAAAAACTGTATTGCAATGTCATTTAAAGCCTGCAGAAGATTCTAATTTAATTTCTAACGTAGAAAGTTCTGTACAAGCCCATTGCTTATAACTAGACCCTCAAAAAAATTTAAAAATTGTTAAAATAACACTTTTTAACATTTTTTGTCGTTATTTTTTAAAAACATTTTTTCGCCTTTTTCTGACTTTTCATAGGAAATTAAACAATTTCCTTCCATTTTCACACTTTTTGTAGAAATTCCATCATTTTTTCCCAATTTATCGCTCATGATTTGCTCAAATCAATCGAAAATATAAATATAGTACAATTATATGAGAGTCAACTGAACAATATTTTTTTATATATACTCAACAGAAAACTGAGAGCGTCAAAATTTCATTTATTTTATGAGATAAACAAAGATTAACTTAAATAATGATCTAATGATGATTAAACTAAAGCAGATTTCATGGCACATCATGATTCATTTGGCGATTTTGACCGTATAATTAATACGAGTTGAAACAAACTGGATCAATTGCTGAATAAGCAATCATTGTTTCATTAGAAATTTTCTGTTTCTAAATAAATAAATTAATGTGAATCAGCTATGAAAAGTTCACTTGCTGGCATCAACGAGACCAAATCGAAAAGAATCCTGATGTAGATTTTTACACCGATCTACTAGTGGATCACAAAATCAAATCAAATTTCGCACCAATGACATCAGTAGATGCGGAACGTTCATTGTCCATTTATAAATACATTTTATCCAATACAATAATTTCGTTGACGATAAAGATAATTCAGAATGACAAATGATAAAGAATGAAGTTTTTATCTCAGTTTTTTATGTTTGTTGCTCTATTTTATGAAAATCTGATTAAATTGATTTAACATTTTTTATAACAATTTTTGGTCTTTTTTTCTAACATTTTCACAACATTTTCAGCCCATTTTATTTAACATTTTTTTGAGGCTCTACTTATAACTAACACCACTGACGCAATATTCATCAATTTTTTTTTCACATGTACTTAGAATAACGGCTGATCCAGGACAATCCTGGCAGTTACCAAAATACCAATCTGTTTGTGGAGGAGAGCATATCATCAGAGATAAGAAGTCCTTATAATTAGCCAAGCTTATTTCGGAATCCTTTGTTAGAAAATTTATTTTTGGTCCTCGCTAAATTGAAGTATTTAGGCAGTCTGCTGTTTGCATTGCTGCGCTAGAATGATTTTATGAGACCAGCGACATCTATATTTCTTCGCCTTTTCGGGGAATTATAACCTCGTCTAATTTTTTTTTATCATATATGGGATTGCGTCAGAAAATTCGGACACTACTTTGGCACGTGATTAATTTGTCGACAAAAGTGATAAAAGTAAACACTTTGTTTCCTTTTCTTAAGCTTTTGAATATTTTTCTTTGATATTATTTACCATCGATTTTTCATTATTTGTTTTTGTTTGTTCTGTGGGTAGTTCCTGCTTTATATTAAATATATTTTTGTACAGTACGCTACAGTGCCGGTAAAAATGATAAGACACCCCATGTTTTTCAAGAAATCGCAAAATAACAAAACAATCCCAGGAAGCTGTGTATGTATCTCAGATTGCCGCACCACATTACGTTAACCTGGGTAATTAGCCGGGGATTTTCCGTACAACATACGGAGTAATTAAAGAAAGTTGAATTTCAGGTAGGTAAAACTAGAAAAATAAAAAATAAAAATATAAGCAAAGATTGATTGCATAGGAGTTAATTGATCTTTAGATTGCAGAATGATTTTATCAACCTTTGAATACCACTAAGAACTTAAACCATTGAAGCAAGTGGAGTTAAAAATCCTATAATTTTTCCAAGTAACTTCTAAAGTTACTGTTAGAGAGGAGGTGGTCTTCAGCTACATGTTTTTTGTAACGCGACTGCCCACTATTTTTCATCAGCAATCATTGTGAAATTGTCTGATTTTATGGAAAGGAAAGCACGTATAGAAATTTAAATTGAGTTTCTTTACAAAGTCATAATTTGTTCTAGGTATAGATAAAACTTGTAGAGACTTACTGGGACAACTTCCTAGTAAAGTTTTAAAAAGATCGTTCAAATCGTTGAATTTGATAGAGCTAATAAAAAAAAAGAGCTTTGAAGTAATGACTTATCAAATCTACCGCACCATGTAACAGTTTTTACATTGACGTAAAAACGTAAACAAGGTTTTGTCTAAAAACCCTTATCACACAACCTGCTGGGTAATATTACAAAGTTGCAAACTTTTTTTTAGAAAGAGAAGTGAGAGGATCCATTAGGATATCATTAGCCAAGTCAATGACTAGTCCATAGTGGCAGAGGAAGACTGCACCTAAAATAGTTCTAGAGACAACGGCAATAATGAAATCCCATGAAAACTCACGACGGAGTCCCAGTTCCAATTCGATCACCTTTTGTCCGTAGATGTTAACTGTCGACTGATTTCCCGCGGCAAGTCGAATACCAGAAGAAGGAAGTCTTCCGGTTGTGGTTGCTGGAAGCACCGAAATGTCTGGCTACGGGATAAATCGTGTTGCCCTACCGTCTGCAGAAAATGATCATTTAGTTTTTTGGTTCACTTGAACCAGCCTTGTAGGCGCATGGAGAGTATTAAGGCCAAATTTCTATTATTTTTGAAGTATTCTTGTTCTCGTTACGTGATCGCGAGCAGGATTTGGATCGAGATCCAGAGCGCGACTGTGTGCGTAAATACCGATTTACCAGTTGTATGAGGGCGGCTACCTGTTTGGTTAGCCCTGTCGTTTCCAACTGCGGTATAGAAAGGGTGACTTCGTGTTATTGAGCTTGGTTAAAACCCAAGCGATTTCGTTTCTTATCTCCGCAAATTTTTCCAAGCTGGCTTTTGGAGAACAGACTAAGATAGCTTGCAACTATTCCAAAAGCCGCTGCAGTCAGAGAGGCCCCAACAAATCTTCTCCAACTGTAGATCCTCCCAACTGATTCATCTTTCGCAGCAGCTGAGAAGGTTGTCCGCCACCCAAGCTCAAGCTCCGCAAGAGGTGTTTCAATTTAGCAGAATCGCTCACCGAAATTCTTGAAACAAGATCCCTCTTGAAGATCTCATACGATGACTCTGGGTTGGATCTCGCGATCACATCTCGTAGCGTCCTCAGCTCGGCTGAGCCCAGCAAAGATGCTACATAATTATACCTTGTCAGAGACGCTTTTATCTCTGACAAAGCAAATTGGCTCTCGAGTTGATTGAACCACAAGGTGGGGTTAACAGTTTTAGCTACTGAATTTAATTGAAACTATTTTTGTCATCCGAAAAAGCCCAACTATTTTATTTTTCTAAAAACTTAAGCTGACAAAAATCGAATTTGTTTCTTAGCCAACTGTTTGGTGTAAGTATGTTATGTAGTGTATTGTTTGTGGAGAGTTGTAAACTGACTAATTGAACAAATTGTTGTGATAAGCTCACAGCTCTAATAGAACCTAATAAAACCTCTTCTGAACGAACAACAACATGGTTTTAGAAAGGTCAGGTCAACTACTGCTCGTGATTCTCGTCTCAGATATTCTCTGCGGTATAGAAAAAGAGCATCACATTGATACGATCTACACAGACTTCATCAACGCCTTTGATTGCGTTAATCAGGATATTCTTCGAATTAAATTAAAGGAATTTGGTATATCGGTTCTCTTAATAATTTGGTTAGACTCTTATCCTCGAAGTAAGACGCAGTGCGTTTAGTTTCAGGGTGTCTTAACTAAACAAATCGAAGTTTCATCTGGTGTACCACAAGGTAGTCACTTGGGAAGGACCTATTTTATTCAATATTTTCATATCGCATATTTCTGAAGTTTTATCAGATATTCCCCACCTTTTCTATGCAGATGGTCTCACAATTAAAACGATATCAGACTCAGTTTTCCTTCAATCTAAACTTATCTCTTGAGTAGTGGTGGAAACCAGTGGCGGCTCGTGGTGCTTTCGAATGGGTCGGCAATTAATAAAACAAGAATACGTTACCACAAAAATTATGCATAAAATAGCAAACTTAACAATAATTTCTCGAATATAGTAAACCAAAATTAAAGTCTCAGCACACAAAAGACATATTTTAAATATTGATAAATTTACGGTATTTACTTTTTTTTTAATTTGACCGAGGAGAATTCTTGGTGCATGAATCAAAAATTGACACTATAAAAGTGTATAGCTATTAAATTGACGAGGTGTGAAATATAATAAATAGCATCATCGTAAATTGTTAATTTTTATTTAATTTTTTAAAAAGTACTTTTCCTATGAATGTCAATGTAAGATTCAAATTTTAATAAATATAAGTTTGAAAAAGTATATATTTATAACAAACATATATATGTCAGACCAAAGAAATTTCTTCTAAAATAACGAAAATTCACAAATAACTAAAACCAAAACTATCCATATGCAGCTGTATTACGCGAAAACATTTTAACAGCATACTTTAAAGCACTGCAAATTTGCTGAGAGAAATATATATGATCTCAGGCACGGTACGCCGACCCACAAATTATCCTATGCATCGGCCCAAAGCAACCTCTACTAAGCCGGCACATGAAAATATAGTGTTTCCGAGTGGAAAAAAATGCGAACCGAACAATGATATGAAATAAAATTATCATATTTCATAGTTCAATTCGGCCCACTCGTATTCATTAGTAGCTAACGCTGATATACACAACAAAGTATCATGCATCGATCGCGGCGGCAGCGAATATGATCTGAGTACGGCTTGCCGACCCAGAATAGGGCTTGCAGTGTGTAACTAGGGCATTAATCCTGAGATTGAAATGGTGATCCCGAAGTTCGGGATTAGCGTTTTCGGAATCCCGAGATAGTCCCGAGATTTCGGTATTTTATAAAAAAAAACTATGTTAGGGGAATTTGAGCAGATATATTGGCTTATTCGTACTCAATTAAAACTTTATTTCAATTATATATACAAAAAATCGGAAGCTAAGTTCATTATTATGTAAAATTTATGCACATATGTACATGGGTACTAGCAAGTAAGACGTTAATCTATAATTGCATCTAAATTAATCTTATGATTTAATTTCTTCTTATCTTTTTGTCCAATAAAGCTCGTTATTTGGTCGGTTTTGGTTTAACGAATTGAAATTTAATCAGCATAACGGATGTTACGATTATGTAATAAAAATACATTATTCTTTTTATTTGTTTACATATCAATTACAAAATAATATTGCTTTTCAATGAAACAAATGATAAGTAATAATATCGATTGGTTCAAACTGCTGATTCATTTTTAAAGTATGCTCTTAATAAACATAATTCGTCAAGTTTCAAAATTTAAACTAGACCTGATTTTGCTGCACATATATCCAGCTGCTGAAAAAGATATTTCGGGTTCTAGACTTTTTGGTGGGATATTAAACATGTAATCATATGCCAGTTGTAATTCATTATTACAACTGGCTTCCGCCTCCGTTTTCATAAAACAATATTTCTTTTAGTATTAAGTTCTGCTTTCTGATTCCCAAAATGGGTTAAATTTCATCAATCCCGAAATCTCGGGAGTTCCGATAAAAAATTCGGGATCCCGAAGATGCCCAAAATGTGTCGGGCCCAAAATGCCCAAAATCTCGGGATTCCATGCCCTATGTGTAACCCATGAATGACAAGGTCGTCCACCGGCCGCCAGCAAATTTGATTTTGCAAGGCAATTTCGATCTCATCTCATCGGCTTGCCGACCCGGAATAAATAAGAAGCCTAAATCTATGCTATCAATGAAAATTGGTAAAAATTCAATATTACAACAGGGTAGATAAGCAAGTGCAATGTGTAATAATCGGCAAATATTTGAAAAGTAATAAAGATCAAGAACACATAAAAGTATGTTTTTTTTTTAATAAAACAATAATGTAATATAATATTTTATATAATTAACGATTTCACTCTGCATGCACTGGGCCGGAGTTTTGGGTCAGCACTGCCAAACCTTGCCGTCCTTGACGAGTCGTCACTGGTGGAAACAAAATACTCTTCATATTAACGTCAATAAATGTCAAGTCATTAGCTTTTCCCGCGAAACCAGTAATATAAATTTGATTACCGCCTCAATAATGTTTCACTAAATAATGTGGATAGCGTCATTGACCTCGGGGTTACTTTAGATAATAAACGCTCGTATCCAATTCCCTACCAAACGTTGTTATATTTTTTTAATTTTTGGAACGTATTTTTTTATCATACATAGTGTACAGTGTCAGCTAATAAAGTGAATTACAAGCAAAAATTTGAGAAAATGTTACTTTGTGTGAAAGAATGCGAAGCTCAATTTTTTCTTACTCTCTCATCATTTAAAATTAATAGTTATTTTTTCATCAAAATAATGTATTCATCAAAATTCCATTCTCAATTTCCAATATTATCTTCTCAGTGTTGATTTCATTATCAATTCACCACTAGGCCTGCCACGAGAGCAATGAATAACAACAAACAATTTGTTGGCTTATAACAAGCAAAAGTGTAACCTAGAACTCATTCATCATAATTATGTGGTTTATGGACTATTCACACATTTGCTTTTCACAAATGTCTACTAAATCTAGATTATAGTCGGTAGAAAGCTCCCTACACTATCAATATGCACAAGTAACTCCCTGACTACGGTCGACGACGACGTGTTTATGAGCCCGAACAATGCACTCCACTAGTGCTTCCCATTGCGCTGCTCACTCGTTTCTGCATTACATTAACCGCACAAGTGTACTTTGTTTAATTGATAGATATGAACAGAACACTCGTGTATGTAGTTTAAAAGAAACCAGGTTACATTATTTAAGCGGATCGACATTTTCGATTCAAATCAGATATGTTTTTCAAATGAGACTGATGATACTAGAGCCATTGATGATGACGATAAAAAATAATTATGAAAACCAATCAGGCTTTCTTGATAATATCTTTACAAACTAGTTAAATTGTAAATATGTTGGGTTCTAAGTCAAATATTTTTTACAGATCTTGATTTCATGTGGCTGAACTATTTGATCAAGATAGTTTCGAAACATGTACAGTGGCTCAATAAAGAAGTCGGACACATACGTACTTACATTTCAAATGAGAATAAACAGCCCAAGAATGCACTTCAGACAAAAATTGAATATATTTTTTTAACAGCATATCATTTATTTATGAAAATTAAAAACATTGAATTTTACGCACACTTTTGCTTTTTAATTTTTATAAAATCATGAAATTGAGTTAAGTTTTCAATGTTTTTATTTTTGATAAATAAATGATACGCAGTTAAAAAAAATATATTTAGTTTTTGTCTGAAGTGCATTCTTGGGCAGTTTATTCCCTTTTGAAATAAAAGTAGGTATGTGTCCGACTTCTTTATTGAGCCACTGTATATGATTCCTATATCTTTAAGTTTAACTGACAGTTACTATCTATGTATTTCAAATATGCTACAACAAATTAAAATGTCCACTATTATCGAGGGCAATATTGTAAGCACAAGTGAATTGAATTTCTACCGAAAAAAAAATCAATCATCGAAAATAGTTGGAAACTCAAAAAGGGTGTCAGGTTCTAGTTAAAATAGTGTCAAGGTATACTCAGCAAACTAAAATCAACTAGAATATAGAGAGCTGAATATGTTCAAAGAAGAATTTTTTTAGTTGCGATTAGATTAAAAAAGCAATTGGATTGATACAAAGTTTACAGCTTTAGCGATTCAATGATGATTCTCCTCCTTTTTTCAGGCAAAACCGGGCCTTGGTCTATTTAATGTGTCGTTTCTAAAGGAATTTATTAATATACGACATATATATATATACATATATATATATATATATATATATATATATATATATATATATATATATATATATATATATATATATATATATATATATATTATAGGCATTATTATAGGTTTTACTTTTGCGAAAATGTTTAAAGTTATTTATAGTTTGATAAAGTGGACCACGCTAGAGAGAATCGAAAGTCCTTACTAGTAACTAGTACTACTAGTAACCAACTAAAATACACTGTCGACCTAAAAACGCAACTAGAAATGTCGCTGTGCTCAAAGCGTTCCGAATAGGATTCGATAGGCCTAATAACCTGACGAGGATCGTTGCGAAGGTTACAGTACGTTTGGTAAAGTAAGTATTGGTCCTGAGAAAATACGAAGACGAGATAGTTATTGAAGGCTCACAGGAAAATAAGACGTTTGGCATGAGACAATTTAAGTTGCAAAGATCCCATGTGCTCTCTACCACATTCATAATTAGGCAATCATATAACGGAACTGTATTCGAAGTAATATCGTTCAAGAGATTCAAACAAAAGCAAGGACGATTGGATAAAAGTAAATGCCTGAAAAGTAAATGCTTACATGTAACAGAAAGTAAAGTAGTACCCAATGAATAACTAAATACCATGGAACTAGTTTTATGAGAAAAAAAATTGCACATGCTATTTTTTCGTGTTCAAAATAAACTTGTTGGCTTGGTACCAATCTTCACAAAACAAAAGATTGTATAGAGAAGGTACAATATTCAATACATCCTACCTTAGTACATCTTAATCATCCTAAAAAATCATCAGCAAAGAAAAGCATTTACAAGAAAGGAGAAAGATCATCAAAATAGAACAGAAAAACAGAGGCATTAAAACGGAGCTTTGAGGAATGTCGGCTGTGAGCTTGCGAGGACTGAATATACAAGATCTATTGTGGATACTACAAGAACGATTAGAAAACTAAGATTTAAGTCAATTCATAATGGACGTTGACATTTGACAAACACCAAGGTGGCTCAATTTAGATAAGGGAAGATTGTGACCAAACGATCAAACACTTTCAAGGAGTCGGCAAGCGCTATGGCTACAAGATTTGTGAAGCAGCCAAATTTTTTCGTTGCAGAGTTACCTGATGGAAAACGATTAGATGGCTGTAGTCTTTTGTGATGGTATTATGAAGGTATCCCTTAAGATAAAAAATAAAATAGAATGCTGAAAAATTTTAACTGATGATGCATCACTTGTTTTCAGTACAGGTTGTATTAAAACTTCTTTAAGATATAATAGAAGAGAAAACACTTTCAGATATGTTTTTGTTATACATTACTAAAAAAGGAAGAGTTAACGAACTGCTAGCCGTTTTTGAAAATATGGATGGAAATTAACCTCATCCTGCACTTGAGGACGTAAAGACATTACAAAGCGCAGGGGCAAACAGTTTAAGGTGAAATGAAAATCAAGGAAAAGTGTTGACAAAGTCACTTGCAGTTGTGGAAAAGATAGCAACTCGATCACCAAGTGTAACAAAAGATTTAGATGTATAATTGAAGGTGCGCAATTGACCGATTTTTATGATTTTTAATTTGTTGGATTTGTCTCGGCCCCAAATAGCAGAATAGCTATTAAAACATCGGAAAAAAATCCAGGGGGAAAAAATTGTGAAGAAAATTCATTTTCTCATACATTTTGCATAAGACAACATAATTTAAATCCAAATATAACGCCATTGAGCTAGCTGTGCATACGTGCGCCACGATTTTCCAGTATTATTTACAATTCTGCGAGCCAGAAGATCTTATCTTTCACCACGAAGCCGTAATGCGATTGGACTTCAGAATATTGCAAATCAATCCACTGGAGATGAACGAGAAATCGCACGAGAACAGCGTTGCGCTAGTACAAACATACCCTCTGTAACCATTCCGTATAATGCCGGTCTATTTCTTTTTAACATTGGATGTCATAGGTCGAAAAGATATATACAAGAGGAACTTTGAACTTTCAGCTTTATAAAAAGAAATGTTTGTACATTGTAACAGTACGTCAAACGGTTCAATTAGCAATGAGAAATCGTCGAGCTTATCGCACTGGCCAACAACATGATAATCTTCGTTGCGCAAGAAGAAATGCGTTTTTGTACCACAAGGTGCTTCACTAAAGCTAATCGACCCGAATTCAATCCAACAAATAATTTAACAGAAAGAAATACAACAATCCTGCGTGAATCACTTCGATTTGCTTCAATAAAGCAAATGCCTTGTTGCCACGTGAATTGCATTCATTTCAATGTAATCGAATTACTTTTCATACTGATTTTTGTACATTTATTTAACTTAATTCATTTTGATCTTAATAAAAAAGTGAATTTAATAATAAAATAACGAGGAGGTACGAAGTACGCCGGGTCAGCTAGTTTCTAATATTTTGTGGTTCTTAGTTTTTGATAGCTCTCAGGATCTTCAGTTAACCCAAATTCTTTTGAAGTTTTTCCCCAAATTTATGTTTTTTTTAGGATTTTTCCGTTTATAAATTCAGTAAACTAAGGATATTCTGAAGGTTTCTCACATGCCAAAAAAATGCTTTACCAAATCAATTAATTCCAACATAATTACCGGTAAAAAAGTTCTGATTTAGGTTCGACGACCATGAATGGTCCTTTGGAGTCAGCTCTAAGGTGTGGAAGCGTAGTTGTAAAATATAACATCAAAAGCTCTATTCAAATGATTTCGAAGTGAATTAGCTATTTGATTGGAAAAGGGCTCAGTAAATCCTAGATGCAAAGGACATTAAATCGTAGACGAGTTCTAATCTTTTGTAAGTATGAATACAAAGTTAAAGAATTTAGCAGATTTTAATCATCTGATCGTGTCCTATTGTTTCGAAACCCGAGCAGTTTTGCATTGTCTTCATCAATCTTCCCATTGTCCCCAGCGTTTTCTTAGTGGTCTCCAGCTTTCAGTCTTTTCTTCGAACACTCTGTTCGTATTCGAATTACATTCGTGGGAAATACGTGACAAGTCCACGGTTACTTTTCAATTGTTTTCGAAAAAAAATTCTTGTTTTCGAAAAAAAATTCGCTTTGGAGTTTGGTTTGACCACGGCATTCATTGTTGGACCCATATCGGTTGGACTCTTTTGTGAAAAGTATTATTGTTGCTCATACTGCCAGATTTGTTGAGTTCTTTTCGGGCTTTTGTTTAGTTCTTCGACAATTGCTCCATGTACAGAGGTACGTCTTCGATTAAAGGCTTCTCCTGAATCTTTGCACTACTTTGTACGTCCACCAAATTCCCTCCATTTGCGGTCATAGAACTTACCATTATTTATATAATTACTTGATTTGCTGCTGTTTTATTTTCTTTGATTTTCCTATTCCTCCTTTCTCTATGAATCGTCTGTACTTCTTTCTCGTCTTGGCATGAATTATCAAACCATTTACTCTGAGTATCCAATCATGTGCCCTGTAACTGTTTTAATTGTAACCTGAAATGTTAGCCCCATACAACGGTAGACTACATTCGACAACGGTAGATCACTTTGGCCGGGTACTGGTTACGCTATTGGCTTCTCAAGAACACCGCATGTCAAGAATGGTTTTAGCCATGGTAAATAATAGTCGAGAAGTGGTCCTTTGCAAATTCTAGCCTAGATCTGTTCTTATTTCACCATAACACAGAACGATGAAGCAGGGAAAAAGAATGGAGAACGGAGAGGAAGGAGAACGGACAAGGTTTAAAACTTTTTATGCTAAAGAGTAGCTGTTTTGGCGTAGCTGACATTTGAAGAATTAATCCTAAAAATGCAATATGAATAGAATCTACCTTGGATCAAGTAAGTGAGGCACATTTTCGTGGTGCCAGCCCAGATCATTTGATATCGCACTTTAAAAAAATCACCCCAGATGGCAATTAACTGAAAGTCTGAAGCTACCATTGTTTTTTTTTTTTGTTTTTAGTTTTGACAATGACAATAACAATAATAATACCAGTATACTGTGATTTAGGATCAACAACAAGTGTGTTAACAGTTTTTTAGCCACGCTGGTGAGTCGGAAATTTTTTTAGTTCCCATCTCAATCCAGTGTTGACCCCAACACTCAGGAACAAAATTTCAAATATTTACAGCTTAGTGCATATGTATTATAGACTTTCGACGGTATGATTTTCTGGTGGTTGTATGATGCGATGATGTAATATCATTTTCTGAGTTTTCCAAACACACAAACTAAAATCATCAAGTTTTGCCAAACGCGATTTCATTCCCCATTTCGATGCAAACTTAAACATCATTGATGACGTTGACCTTTTCTTCTAGCTTTGATACAATAGACCTTAGCATCGATACTCTTGACATTTAACATGTGTAGTATGCCGCACATTCTTAATCACAACTATATGCAATCAATCATTCTGCCACGCAAAGCATAAGGTAATTTAAAAAATAATTTTGTTTCTTTATCGCTTTTAAAAAAAATATAAATTCCTCCACCATAGAAGTTAATGTTTTTATTTCATTATATTTGCATCAAATATTTCAACAGAGCAGAAAATCGATTTGCAAAAGTGCATTGATAACATTGTATCAATAAACAATAAATTGTAGGTAACAATAAATGCCCGATATTGAGCGTATAATATTTTAATGAGTCGTTAAACGTATGCTATGCATTGTTTATGGATGCTAGATGGTCTTACGGTCGTGGTACAGTAACAAAACCATTTTCGTAGTTTAATTTAAAATATAAATAAAAATCATAAATACCACAGGAATACTTAAACATTGCCGAAATTCTCGCTTTTATAAAGCCATTTCTCCGTTAATAAATATTTACTCCCACATTTTCATAATTCCAAAAAAAAATCCTTAACGCCATTCACTTGAGAACCACTTATCGACAATTAATTCACCATCTCACCGTTTTAACTCAACTAATTATTACTCTCTATACAAGGACTAAATTCGACATTACAATGAGCCATTAGTGACCAGAGAAGATTTAATCTATGTAAATGCGATATGACGATGACTGTCCTCTTTAATGCTGAGAGCCAAGTGACAGGTCTATAAGTATTCCTTATCACTATGAATCACAATTCGCAATAAAATGAGTACTATATACATATGTATGGCATTGACGTTATATCACATGCTTTTATCGAAAGGGTCGATAAAATTCATTTCTTTCTATTAATGACAGTGACATAGCAATGAAATCAGTCGCCAGGATCTGATTTCAGCAGAATATTTCATTCTATGACCATTAAATATTATGCTAATGTGGTTGATGTGAGGGAGAAATTTCAGGATGGTTTGATTTTATTAACATATTTAAGGATTGAATATTATGTAAGTTTTGAAGCAAAACATTTTCTTTGAAATAATATTTTGTAAAGGTCATTTAATTGTGATCATGGTTCTCTTCGTGTCTATAAATCAGCATAGACAACATATATCGTCTCTGAAGCTTATCAAAGCAGAGAATATTGATACGGGCAACTCGATCGTTTTGCGGAATAAGCCTCTGAAGCCGAATCAAATTGGAATTGTTTTTTGCGGGATGATTAAAATTTTCAATTTTCAATTTAACACCACTAAGATTCTACTCCGATACTCGTCCGTAAATGCATTACAAATCATCACAGTTTTTGGTTTTGATGCATCTTCGAATACATTTCAAATGTAATTTGTCATTTGTGCTCGATTTCTGAACTGTATGGGTATTATACGAATACTTTTTTCATCCTGATGTAATCCCTGTAGGAAAAATGGCAAGGCGTTACTTGAGAATTGATTCTGGAAGTACTACATTATTCATGAAGCTCCATTACTAACAATGTAATTGAGTTTGTCGAGTAAGCGATCAAGTAACAACTTACCCACTGCATTACCTTTCTTAAAAAGTAATGCAGTAGGTAACTTGTTGCTTATTTTTGCGAGCAAGTGAGGCTGCGTAGCCGCAATTTTAGTAAAAATACTGCGCAATTCTTATGAACGCAGTTCCGAAAAAAATGTATTTTTCAACAGTGCGAGTTATATTGCGCAAGTGATGTACACGCGTGTTCGATTTTTCTATTGAAATATAGGTTTAAAATAGTGTATTTTGAATAATGCTGGAATATTTTGATTTTATATCCTTGTTTTGAAAAATAAAATTTATTAACTTTATAGCGATATTTGCTGTTTTACTTGTTTTTTTTTCATCCATGAAATCTGTGTCTATATATTTTGTGAAAACTTTGTACTTATTTATTTTTCAACTAAACGATTCAGCGTCATTGGTGTGTTACACTCCGAATTAGACTTTGATTTCCATCACGCATACTCGTACGTTTTCGAGATGATTATTTACAATTTTCGTAGTTTTCACCATATATCAACGTACCATATCACCACTTCTGTAATGTATTACATCATATCTCTTACTGAACTGATTTTCAATCATCACTTCTGAAACCACTCCAATGTAACTGTTTCTGTAATTATTACAGAATACAATCACAACACATTACCTCCTATGACATAATGAGTTAAATGTAATGCAGAAATTATATTGGAAGTGGTTACCTTGGTAATTAGTTGCCATTACCTAGAAGTAGTTACGAATCGTATGCTGAATGACTTACTGAAGCTACAGGGTCGCAATAAAATGAGTACTATATACATATGGATGGCATTGGCGTTATATCACATGCTTTTATCGAAAGGGTCGATAAAATTCATTTCTTTCTATTAATGACAGTGACATAGCAATGAAATCAGTCGCCAGGATCTGATTTCAGCAGAATATTTCATTCCATGGCCATTAATATTATGCTAATGTGGTTGATGTGAGGGAGAAATTTCAGCATAGTTTGATTTTTACTAATGTTCGAAGAACAATAGTATTAAACTCGTTTCGCCGAAAATTCATATTTCTTTATATATATATATATATATATATATATATATATATATATATATATATATATATATATATATATATATATATATATATATATATATATATATATATATATATATATATATATATATATATATATATATATATATCAGCAAAATGATTAAGGGAGATAATCTCTGGAGTGGCCGATCGGATTGAGCTGAAATTTTCGGAGAACGTAGATGTATATAGTAGGTAGGTCCACGACTTTCTCAAATTCAGATATCCTAAACATTTTGGCGGCGGCGAGCGTTTTGGTGAATTTTGAGGAACTCCTAGATTTCCAAGCAGTGTAAATTTTTGTTAAAGAAAAGTATTGGGAATGAAAACTAAGTATGTTCTAAGCTTGTCTATGATAAAGAATTGGAAATTTTGAACCGTGTGTGGGTGCAGGGTGCCTAAAAGTAGGCAAGGATTTTTTTTCAAATTTTGATTTGTCATTACTTGTAAGAAAAACAATGGATCATCGTGAAAATTACAGAGCGTATTGATGTTGACCAAAATATGACACACATAGATTTTCAGCATGAAGCGGGTAACCCTGTAGCTGTGGCAGGCTGCTGAAAAAAATTCCTTCAAATCATTGACCTTCCTGAAAAATTTTTGATTTTTGACAAAAATTTCAAATCTTTGATAAATTTTGTCTTTTGTCCTTCATCTCAAGATAAAATTTTCAACATTTTTTTGGCCTATAACTTCCGATTCAGCCATCAGATTTTAACAAAACTCACACCGTACTTGAATCTTACTCTATACAACATTTGATGAAAATTTGGTTGAAAAATTAGAATAGGGCTGCCAGCTATGGTGATTTTTGTCTCCTAAATCTTGCAAATTTGCTCAGCAAAATAAAGCTTTTTTCCCTATAACTTCCGGTCCAGTGCAGAAATCAAAACGATCTTCATGCAGTAAATGGACCTTAATGTGAAGTAAATGTCATAGGCATTTCGTACAAAAATCATGAAAGGGCTGCCAGCTATGACAATTTTTGTAATTTTGTGGAATTTCTTTACTGAGCGTTTATGTCATTAGATTTGCAATTTAGAATGATCCTGCAATGAAAATTAACAACAAATATTAACGCTTTAAAAATTTGAAAAGTTTTGAGGGTGGCAACCCTAAAATTCTTTTCACCCGTATACCTTCCAGCGCACTGATTCAATCGAAACGAAATTTACTGGTTGGGTTTAACTTAACGTGAAGCAGATTTGGTATATTTTTTGTCTTGCTGCTGACACAGGCTAACCAGCATTAGCCATTTTCGTAAATATTGCACCAGCAGATGCTTCAAATTACGTACTCATATGCAAAACATTTGCGATGAAAATAAGAAAACAATTATTAAATTTTCCGAGTTTTGATCATTTTTCGCCTCAAACAACGTTTAACCGCTGAAACTTTCGATGAAATCCTGCGATGAGAACGAAATTCAAAGGATAAGATGATTTAAGTATGAGCTTGTTAAGGTAAACTTATTGCTGCTTCATTGGGAAAGTGTTGCCAGTTATAGTTGAGTTTTGTTGCTTGGGATAAGGAATGGTTGTACAAAAAAGTGTATTACGTCTTTCCACATTTGTTTGTCACTCAAAGACAATTTCTTCGAAAATTAGTTTTCTAGCGGTTCAGGTGCGCTGGAGTTTTTAAACTTATTTAAGGATTGAACTAACGTAATTTTATTTTTTTGAAGTTTCTAAGCCAAATATTTTCTTTGAAAGAATATTTTGATTTAAGGAATTTTTCGTAATGACTTCAGGAAACTATAGAACTACAGTCAGTCAAGTAAGAGCGTGGTCGACTTCACCGACAGGTAATGAAAGATTTCGCTTTAATTCCTTCGCGAGCCGATAGAGGGAAGCTTTGTCCTTGATGCATTGTCAACAAAGATTCAGTTGTCGTTGATCTTTTGAAAGAGAATCACGTTAAACGCCATGAGTGCTAAGTACGCGTCGCGCTACGAGGCTGTGTTCCTTTGCATCCACCCGAAAGGTCCCAAAATGTCCCAATCAGCGGCTGCTAAATATATGAGAAAGTCGAAGGCATTTGTACAGAAGTGGATACAGCGATATAAAGTGGCTAAAAATGTCGATGATTTACCAGAACGTGGCTCGATAGGAAAAGTGAACAAAAAAGATGAAAAAAGAATAGTCAATCTGTTTTCGCGGAATCCTGCTTTAACACTGCGGCAAGGACAAGCAAAATTAATGGCAAAAGGTTTAGATATATCCTACGAAACTATCCGAACCCATCTTCGTACTCATGATCTGAAATGGCGCAACACAATGAAGAAGCCTCTGTTGACTGAAAAACATGTGACAAAGCGACTCGCTTGGGCGCATGAGAATATTGATAGAGATTTTGAAAATGTCATTTTTACTGATGAATGTTCTATATGGGCACGTTCTGTCCTCACGCGAGCCTGGTCAACTTCCACCAATAGGCTTGTTCAGCGGACCGTAAAACATGGAATAAAGGTGCATCTTTGGGGCTGCTTCTCAAAGCAAGGATTCGGCACTTTGCACCTCTTTACTGACAACCTAAATGCCGAGAAAATGATAAAAATCTACAAAAAGGCTTTACTGCCATCTGCCAAACGATGGTTCATCACAAAAAATGAAGATTGGATTCTGCAGGAGGACAACGATCCTAAACACCGCAGCAAGCTCTGTACTCAGTGGAAGACTCAATCTGGCATCGTTACATTGGATTGGCCGTCGCAGTCCCCCGATGTAAACCCTATCGAAAATGTGTGGGCATATATTAAACTGAAGCTTCGTGGAAGACGCACATACACTTTGAAGCAGTTGTCTTACGAAATTCGTCGGATCTGGAGATCCTTGTCACTAGAATATGCCGTCAAATTAGTAGAAAGCATGCCTCGGAGATGCCAGGCAATTATCGACGCCGGTGGTGACTGGACACATTATTGACCGAATTGCATCATTGTTTGTAATGTGTACAATGTATATATAAATATGAAAGTTTCATCAAATAAATTTTTTTATAAATTAACACGACCACGCTCTTACTTGACAGACTGTATGTATTCAAGTTTGCTGCTAAAGTGTGTTGTCTCTGGTTTAAATCCAGCCATGGAAATGGTTTACTGTGCCTATTGACATTTGAGTTGACCTAGCTGTGAGTTAGGCTTCTAAATCAAATTGGTCATGAAAATAGTCCTGAAACTAATCAAAATATGATAGAAACAAACGCTTTAGTTGATTATTTTTCGTAAAATGAACAGATGAAGTCTAAATTTCGTACAAAGAAAGCTTGAAAACAAATTCTATTTATACGATGCAGCTATTTTAACGCCTGTAGTTCCCCGAAAAATATTTTTTTCGTTTTTTTTTAAATTATTGATGCACACTTTTCTATCAAATAAACCTGAACTATTATTCTGGACCTAACAGTGAGTTGGAAGGCTAAAAATGTGAATCAACGTCGGTTGATTTATAGATTTGGACGACATAAGGAACTCTGCGGAGACTCTGGCTTAAGGAAGCTCAACACAAAAGACATCATGTAGATGTTAGCCGTTTTCACCTTACCAATACGATCCTTTCTAAACATGTTCTAAAATAATTCACTATGCATCTGAAGATGCATATTGTCGTTCGTAGAGAGGGATCGTTTCTTTCAAATATCATACAACATTATCGGGTATTCTTTTTCTTTTTTGAAAAAAAATACGTGAAGCTATAACGTTTATGGATGCCAAAGGCGTTCTTATATAATATTTTTTTTTGCCAGATAACGAGCAATTTATTTAAAGCTATTAGATTCTATTCCGATACTCGTCCGTAAATGCACTACAAATCATCAGAATTTTCGGTTTTCGAATCTTCGAATACATTTCAAGTGTTAAACATGTCATTTGTGAAATATATGAGTATTATACGAACACATTTTTCATCCTGATGTAATATTCTGCACCCATATCTACAAATCCTACAGTATCTTAATTTTCGAGGATATTTGTTGTTTTGGCAGCTTTCAGTATCATACATCAGAAGGTGATTTTGTTTTGTAAAATCTTTTAGGCTTGTTGATTATTCTCTAGAAGATGTATTTTTTTAGAACTTTTTCCTTACTACAGAGTTTCTTTTGCTTTAAAAGAAGATAAGCAGAAAACACATTTTTAGGAACGAAAATAATCAAATTCGATTTTATAATCATTTTTGCAGAGTTACTGCTAAAATTTGCTTATAAATTCAAGAAGTTCTTTATCCGAATTTTAAGGTTTTGATGATCTTTTTTTTCTCTCGCAAGAAGGATAGACATAACAAAATGAGACGGTAATCTACAAAGCACAAACGTCCAAATACTCTCCAAACTCTCCAACGAGAATTATTTTATCTTATTCCATCGACTATTTCACTGTTTCTAAGAAGCGTTGACTAGTTCTTTGAATAAATAAACATAAATAGAGGCGCTGGCTTATATTTTAAGGAATATCTTGGTCTTAAACCTAGGTATGTATATGCATCTAGTTCAGCTTCATTAATTGGCATTTAACCATTAAAAGAACTAATTTGTAGAACCCAGCGATCTTAAATGTATCAATAAAATCCATGGATTTTTCCGGTTCATCTAACCTAACACATTTTCTTTACTTAAGAGTGAAATTTTTGACAAAAAAATGCTTCAGTCCCTGCCCTCAGTCTCCAGGAATTGTTCGGTTTCCTTATAGTTTATTGGTTAAGAAATTAAACTCAAGCTCATCTAAAACAGTCTTTGATAGGCTTTCTGATAAGTACAAAATCAAAAGTTTTGATTCGAGACCTTCACTACAGTCAAAATTCGTATTCCTGATTGCAAAGCGTGCCAAAATCAATCACGTTTGTACTTTGAGCTCAAAAATGTTTTAAGGCCCAGGCGACTGATGTTTCTGTAGCGCAAGTAACCTCTTGTAAATAGAAAGATGTTTGCTGCCGATTATCATGTACATGTTAAAGATATATCTCAAGATATTTGAGAGACATCTCAGAAATAATTCCTTGTCGTCTAGTGAGAATACCTGAGCCAGACTCAAGAGCCATTGGATAACAAAATTATTTCCTCTGACTACAAGCTATAGTAGAGTCTATCTTTAATAATCTAACTGCCTTTTCTTCAACATGTGGTCTTTTGTTGGCCATAAGATGTATCTTTGCAAGCATATTTATGGGCTTCTCCTTAGAAGGGTGGGAACAGTTAAGATTCACAGCTAATCTGGCAGATTATTTCAGTAAACATAATGGTGAGGAGTTTTAGACTTCTCTTGGACCTGAAGCTTGTACCCGCCAACAGCACTTGAGGAAATGTTTTCGGACGGTTTGTGGCAATAGCGCTCCTCTTCCAGAACTATGGTAATTGGAACGACGTCCAAACATAACCTTTTTCCAAAGGAACCGAAGCTGAAGAATTGAACGTTTTTGGCTTTGAGCTGCTTTTGGCCACTGGCTCGAAAACTTTTGGACAAACCATAACCTTTTTAAACTCGACGTTCATAAGATATTTGCCAGCCAAAGATGCTGGTTTATGCGCCTCCCAAGAGAACATGTAATAGAAGGTCGAGTGGAACACGCATATAGTGCATCTGGATTCGAACTGACTGAAATTTCGTCTGTACTTCTTGATCGATACGGAGAGTCCAGAGGGTATGAATAATTAGAGAATAATATTATATTTTATTGAAGAAGCAAATGCATCCAAAAAAAAATTTAAGCGGCAATTGAAAAAAATGGTGTTGCCAAGAATCCATGCAATGTATCGATGACTTATTCATGGAAGTCATGGAAGTTAAATATTACTAAAAGTACAACAGAAACTACGAACAGTTGAAGTGATGCCAAAAGAGCAAAGTACTATTGCAAGATAATAGTTTTATTTTTGAAAATACGAGAGTTACTTGTAATTTTCTAAACTAATAAAGTAAAGAACCTGTTACGAACATAGTCTAAATTGAAGTATCAAAGGAATCAAGCGTAATTGAGAGCAGGTGATATAAGTAATATAATAAATGGCAGAATAAATCAAACAATTCCCTATTATGACTTAAGTACATTGGTCCAATGATTGGGTCTAATCCATTCAGGCCCTTTGGCTGGTTAGTTGCTAATACAAAAATATTTAGTACGTTTCCAGAAGGGAAATTACCAAATACCATGAACACCACGGGTCACCAAAAACTAAAGAACAAGGGACACCAAAAACCAAAATTCGGAGCTCTCAAGCACATTATTATTATTATTATTATTATTATTATTATTATTATTATTATTTCGGACAGCTCGGGCTGACAAATGGCGGTATACCACCGGATCCAGAGAATCCAGAGTAGTCTCATCCAAAGTCTAGAACTAAAAAAAAAACAACACAAAGAAGTTAGTACTCGTGGTATACTAACTGGAATATACTAAAAAGATACGATTGGGAAGTGGTATTGTCCGATTTTCAGATTGAGGAATAAACTGTTCTATTGAAATGCAAAATAAAAACTTACGAGGGTACATAAATTTTCAGGTCATAAATGCTTTTTTTCTTCTTTTTTTCTACTCGGGGGGGTTCACCCAAAAAATTTTAGTGCAAACGTTGTGCGCTATTCGTAGCGATTTGAATAATAGGAGAGTCAATCAGATCGTGGGGTGGACAATCGGCATTCAGCATTGATTTAACTTTTGTGAGGAGAAATTATTTGAAAGTGGGAAACGCGAGTTTTCTTCTTTCGCCTACTACAAGTAGCACTGATTCATGAATGTTAAAGCTCCTAAATTTTTTATCCAAACGACTAAAGCGACAATATAACCAATGTTACTCTATTTTAGTTTTGGAGCTCTAATTCCGGTATATTTTTTGTAAGATCTAAGGTCGCACCTTAAGGAGTTTTTTAAAGAAGAGTCTTGTCGGCATGTTTCTTACCGTGAAAAACACAGTCTTTCATCTAGAACCCTAGGGAAATATCTTTATATTCAGCGGTATAAAAATATAAGTGTATTGGATTGATTACTTATTCCTGTCAAACACCGGAAATTTTAGTAAAAAGGGCAGTTTTCGGCCAACTATACTGTCAGTTTTTCAGTATAAATTTTTGGTTGCAGCTTCAAAACCAAAGTACAGTCTGTTACGTAAGAGGATGGTCACTGTTACATGAAGAAAAAAAATCGGAGCTATCTATTTCTTTTTCTATGACATAGAGGGTACCTAGTCGTCCATGTTTATGGAAGGAATCAGCTGTTAGTCGAATTCAGTCGTTCTTCGAATCGTTTTTCGAAATAAGTGCAGCTTACGCGTCGCGCTTCGAGGCATTTTTTTATGTTTGCATGAAAAAGCAGCTGTTGCGAAATACATGGGGAACTCGAAACAGTTCGTAAGTAAGTGGGTGAATCGCTATAAAAAGGTCGGTAATGTCGATAATTTTCCTAATCGCGGGAGTGCAAGCAAAGTAGCAAAAAAAAAAAAAACGAAAAAAAGATTCCCGCAGTGTTTTCGAAGGATCCAACTTTGACTCTACGTGAAAATGCTGTAAAATTGAAAGCAAGAGATGTCGGAACGATTTGTAGGCACTTGCTTGCAAATAAAGCGAAATATCCCAGTACTTTGGAAAAGCCAATGTTAAGTGGAAAACAAGTTGAAAAACGTGTGGGATGGGCGAAGAAAAACTTAGACCGCGATTGAAACAACGTGATCTTTTCTGATGAATCTTCCTTTTGGGCATTTCCGAGCATCAAACACGCCTGGACAACCTCCACTAGTAGACTGCTCAAACGGACTGTTAAACATCCCGTCATGGTCCATGTTTAGGGGGTGCTTCTCAAAAAATGGTTTTGAATGCCGAATGGTTTTGAATGCCGAAAAAATGAGCAAAATCTATCAAAAGGCTTTGTTATCATCTGCCATTCAATGGTTCATTAGAAAAAATGAGAGCTGGATCCATCAAGAGGACAACGACCCAAAACATCGGAGTCGAGCGTGTAGCGAGTGCAAAGCGGAAAATGGGGTTGTGACCATAGGCGGGCCGTGGCCTAAAATCTGGCAGGGGCCAGGGACTGAAAGGTTCAAGACATGTGATGATTTTGTTTTTGTTTGTACACGTACTGTTCATACAACTTATATAATTTACTAATACATTATATATTTGTTGATTTATTCTTTGTTAATTGCTAATGCATAAATGTATTATCAAATAAACTTCTTGGCTGTGAATACGTATGAGCTACTTCCACATGCATTTAATGTGAATGGTAGGTATGAACTACACATGAATTATCAATGACCGCTAAGAAAGAAAGCTTGTATGAATTATACGGGAATAGAATGGAAATAATTAGAAAAGTAAGAATATTTTTTCGTTAAGAAGCTAAATATATTGCAACTTATACTTGAAGAAGAGGATAGCTTAGTTTCAAAATATCTTTGAAAAAATTGGAATATATTAAGCTTAGAAGGAAGAAATTGATCTCTTGCTTCAAACATTTGTTATCTAGAAAACTTAGAAAAACCGAAATAATTTGGCAAGATGAAAAGTGCTGTAACTTACTCTTTTCGAGCCATTTGGTTTGCAGGAATATCTTTGTAGCCCTAACTGCGTGTCCGAGGCTAGATGAAACAGCAAAACCTTTGAAACTAGTGCTTTTTGCTGTTTTCCGTTTTCGCGATCCTCTGGTAAATGTGAGATTCAGACAGTTCTTCTTTGCGAATGATTTAATTTTACCCCAAACTACATACAAGTCTTCTCGCTCACTTAGTAGTGTTCCATTCACAAGATTTATCCCATCCCGAAGAGTTGCATTTTTAGTTTGGAAATATGTGCTTAACATGTTCGTTATAAATAGAACATAGTGAAAGATGAAAAGATTTACTACAAATTTAGAATTACTGATTGAATGAAAGATCCCCAATCAATAAACTGAGTCGTTGTATTTTCCCTCATTCATTTCTTTCTCTAAAGCCTCTTTAATAGTCCGAAAGCTATCGATCACATATTTGCAATTGTGAAATCTCATTGACTAACGACTTGAACTTAAACTTCTCATTCCATGCCTTGTGTTTAGACCAACTGCCTCTTCAAGCTGCTTCAACAATTCGTGTTGTGATGGCTTCGAAAAGTGTAGGTAAAGGGATTCGATGGCATTGAAAAAGGATGTACACGTGCCGATTGTGAAAAATGTGTCCATCACAGCCAGGATAATTTTATGAGGTAGATAGTGTACAAATGTGGCTGCAGGGTGTTTCATCTTAATTTAGATTTGTACACCACTTTTTTGTCCTGACATGACATTAGCACCATCATAAGACTGTCCAACAACAGGCAATTCGCGAAGTCCGTAGCTGTCTAACATGCTCAAAATTATATCTACTAAATACGAGGCATTTCTAGCTCGTTAACAGTCTACAAAGCTTGAGAACCTTTCTTCGACTGCTAGCTCTTTAGCAAATCTGACAACCACGGAGAGTTGTTACCAGTGACGGCTCGTCAAGGGCGGCAGGGTCGGCCAGGCCGTACCAAAATAATTGACTAATGACACCCCAAAATAATAAAGATAAATAATTACTATTAAGTAGTTAACTACTACACATTAATTTCTCTCACCCATATCTACCTCAGAAGAATCTTTAATTCGTCATCAGCTACGTCTACAAACCCGGATTTAAATAGGAAACAGATCAAAATAGTCGAGTCTAAACGGGCAAACAACCCGTTGCGTTTTGTCTGCTTCGATTTCAATGCTGTTTCAATTTTGATTTGTGTACGCGCAATGAACAATTTATCCAACATATACATCTTTCATAAGACGGCCAGTCAACAGTCCTGAAAATCTACACTCAACATTCATACACTCAAGCCTTCAATCATATGTATGTACATACGACTGCAATGCATCAACCATCTAAAGGTATGTATCCATATGTATCATTTTCGCGTATCGTATCACCGTTGCGTACCAGTGGATACGACAAACGTATCTTCGTTGCGTATCAAAATTTGATACAAAGAAACGCAACGAACTCGATCGGTCATTTGGCGGTTTCTTGCCGTCGCATCAAAGGAATGAAACGATACGCTCTCGAATCATATTTGGACAACTTGCGTTGCACAAGTCGCGTTGCATGATTTGACATTTGAGTCGTTAACTTGTCAATATTGTAGTGCAGTGCATAGATAATGGAGTGGAATAAAGAAAACATTCTTCTATTTATTGAAGTATCACATTTTGTGCAAGGAATGATACGATACTAAGTGGAGTCATGTGTGACCACGTTGCGTTGTTCACTATAGATTCGTGAATAAAAGCGTTGCAGCTGCGTGTCGAGTTTTTTTGCAACGGGTCGTATTGATGATACATGGAATATTGAGTTGTGTGGACACGGTATCCGTTTAGTGAATGATACGCAACAGGGATACGATACGGAAGAAATGCAACACATGGATACCTACCTTAACAAAACGGCGGCCGTATCATATCCAGCAAGTACAAGCGAGAATCGAAGGCACGGCCGAAATTGCGGCCCATAGTAAACTGGCCGAGTCTATCTACAGTCTAAGCAACTCAAAGCTTCTCAGGCAGCCTCCATTCTATGCTTCATTTCAATACTAGCTATTTAGTTAGGTGTTTTGTATCAAATTTCGTACTGATGGACAAACCGGGTAAAGCAAAAATGGTAAAAATTGCCAGCGGCCAGCCGCCAACTGCTTCAGCTCTGCTTAAAAGCAACAGGCATCGTACATGCTCCGTTATAGTACGTTAAAGTCAATGTTAGGATGCTTTCTGTTTCTCAAGAGATGTAAAATAGCATTGTATGACAAATAAGACGATGGTAGTAGTAAAATAGAAAAAAAAATGCTTTTTGAATTGGTTTTTTGTTTTGATTAGGAGACTGCGGCTATTGTATAGATTTGATTTGTCAGTGTGAAAACGGTTTTTCGAAAATGTGTTTTATTGAAGAGATGGTAATGGAAAAACTGAAATAATGCAAGTAAAAAGATGCTACCGTAAATCATCTTTTTATAGACGAATTAATTCATAAGGAAAATAATTTAATGAAAAAATATGAGAAACTTAATCGAAAGGAAAACTTGATAAATTCATGCGTAGTATTTTATGATTAATATTCGTGGTATATTCGTGTAGTCCGTAATGAACAATTTTTGGTGTGCGCTTTCATTTTAAATCATCGATTTAAAATGAAAGCGCATCGATTTTAATCATCGATTTAGTTCGACAGGGAAAGATAATTTAAAGTTTCAATTGCAAGTTTGTTTTTAACTTGAAATGCTTAAAAGTTTGCATAACGAATAATGTACGATTGCCATTAATAGCAGTGTTACGAAAATTAATTAAAGATAAATGATAACTTTCGTGCTGAAATAATGGATGATATCGCGGTAATTCAAATAAAAGATGGAATATACAAAGTATTATTGCTTTGTATATCCTTTTGGGAAAAAAATCAACTTTGATTTGTTGTTTTCTCTTTGAAAAGTACTATGACACTTTTAATTCCTATGAGACCATGTAAGTTGTTACCAAAAATTAAATCTTATAGAATATAGCTTCCCTTTTGGCCGACCCAAATTTTTATGTTACGAGCCGTCACTGGTTGTTACTTCTGTGGACCCTTGTTGCGTCTACCATAATGGATATCAATCCGCAATCTTTTATTTCAGCTGTATTGTCCTCACGAACGATTTCAGCAATTATTTTCATCAATTCATTTTGTGTTTTGCCACTACAGTAGTTCGCAACCTTGTTTTTAAAATTATTTTCAAAAGTTGAATCATGCTTCGCGAATAATGCACAAAATTCCAAAAAAAAATCACGGTTATCACTGGCACCACTTTCATTATGTCCTCTGAAAGCACTCTTTGGCGGCTGAGACACGTCGTAAGGTCGACAACCTTTTCCAAATAATTTCGGTTCATCTTGACAATATTCCAAGACTGTTCAAGCACCATATCATTTACTGTCTTCCAAGTACTATTAGAGTTTTCTCATTGTGCATGAATTTTACTATCCGGATAATTTATCCGGATCACGAAGTTTGGTCGAGCTGAAATTTTGGTGTATTTTTAGCGACAATGGAAATTCTATGGAAAATTTCGCATTGTGATAACTTCACACCGAGTCATCAGATCATCACAAAATTTACAAGACTCATCAATGGGCATAACAAATAAGTTTCAGTCGTTTTTAAATGTCTGGGCAACCTTGTAGCTACCATAAGTACGTAAACACAAATCTTTCATACGGCTGTTAGAATAAAATGCAAAAGATTGATGAATTTGATACTATATTTATACAGTCAAATCTAAACTTGTTAAATTCCCAATTGCACAAAAATCGCACCGAATTATTTATATTTTTACCACCTGGAACTTGCGTTTACGGTATCTCGCGACTGGATCAAATTCTTAGGATGTACTGGTCTTGAGTAGATACAGGTCTGACAAAAGTTTAATGAATAAGATAAGAACCATGTGAACCAAGAACAAGAACCATTGTCAAGTGCTATGCCTTTTAGCTTCCGATGCAGTTATCAAATTATAATAAAATTCACACACATTTAACATGAGTGTAAACCAAGTAGGTCATAGATAGCATAAAAGTGGCAGGGATAACATTTTTATTCTCCAAATGACTTTGAAAATTGTATTCTACGTTAATTACCTTATTGCCCACCATTTTAATACTTAGACTATGTTTTGTGAAAAAATATAATTGCATAGAACGCTAGTTTATAAAAGTGTTCTTACCTAAATACCTGTATATTGCCTAGTAGGAATGAACAGATAATCTTAATAAAAAAAGGATGATTGGCGAGGTGCTTTTCGTCTTTTTCTTAACGTTTAACTTGTCGAAATTAAATATTGCCGTCCATTTCTCGAAATAAGTCCCATAGCAACGTAATTAATACCGCAAATAACACAGTCTCTATGTTATAATTAGTGTGTATACTTTGGTATAGGCTTACACTACTACACTACTCACCTCTTGCTGTAACCACAAAAACCTAAGGCTGTGGTTACGAATCAAGCGAGTAGACGGTTGTGGCGAGTGAGAGTGTACAAGAGGGTTTTTAAATGTACGCGAAGTAATGATAGTGGCTATGAAACACAAGTTTCAACAAGCGCGTGTAAGAGTACATTTAAAAACCCTCTTGTCCACTCTCACTCGCCACAACCGTCTACTCGCTTGATTCATAACCACAGCCTAAGAGGCGAAAACTTAAGCGTCTGCCGTTGGAAATATTTATTTTTCTGGGAGGGGCCAAGCTAGGGTCTGGGGGGGTCCCGGCCCCCCCTGGCCCCCCCTACGGCGCGCCTATGGTTGTGACCCTAGATTGTCACTCTCAGTCATCGGATGCAAAAAATGTGTGGGTTCTAATAAAAATGCAGCTTCGCAAACGCAGGCCATGTAGTTTAGATCAACTTTATCGACAATTCGGAAAATTTGGAGGTCTTTTCTAAAAGAATATGCCGAAAACCTCGTGGATAGCATGCCCCGACGGTGTTAGGCCATAATTGATGCGAGAGGAGATTCTACTTGCTACTAAGGTATTTGCATTGAGTATTGACTACCAATTAAACAATAAATGTGCGAATTTTTAAAATATCTATTGTTATTATAATTTAAAAGTGACCACGTAACAGCATTTTTATTTTTATTTAAGCATTTTTTTATTTTTATCATGTGTTTATTTCCGCCTATTAGTTATTAATCAAGGTCAAGGCTATTACGTGAAACTTTCTTTCAATTTTCATTAAGGCGCTCATCTTCCACTTTCCACAGAACACAATCGTTGTACAATTTAATCAACAGTACAATATCAGGAAAACTATTTTGCATCAATTTGCCTCTGCTGAAGCTATCTACTCAATGTAAACACAAGACTAGATCTACGTTTCTAGTATCTCTAGTATCCGATTCTATCTCGTGTGCCTACCTAATTATGTCAACTTTAGACGTCAAAGCGTTCACATCAAGAAGACTATCTACATCCGAAACAATCAATCTGCGGCGCTTCTGCATGAAATGATGGCTTTTCTCCAACGATCTACATACTGATTGTTTGTTACCTGCAATCAGCTCCAACGATATGAACTGATCATCAGTGAATAAACATAACAATCTGTAACGTACAGTTTCATTGAGAGATCTTGCTAAATAGAAGCACAAAACAAGTAACTCTGAGTAAAATACGCAGCTACGTATCTGCGTATCTTTAACATTTTTATTGACTCTAACTTTCTTGTACGGTTTGCTATCGAATCGAAGTTAGTTGCCTTAAAACCTCGTATCGTTTCAGACGTGCAGTAAAAAAAAATTAAATACGGTCTTATAGGTTTTTAACGAGTTTCGGTTGCACGCTTGTTTTTTAAAGTTTTATGGAAACGGAGGTGGATTGAAAAAATTGGTGCAACATGCTGTTTAAATGTAATTTGCTAGAAAATTTGTATTTTAAATTAATAGTTCTTAAGGTGATATCTGTAGTGCAATAGCGGTGATTCCGTGAAAGGAGAGTTAAAATTTAATACCGGTGACCAGTGTTTGTGTTCACGCTGTAATCAACTCATTGTAAATATGTATGTCGCACAGTGAAGTATGTCACGCAGCAAGCTCAGGGCAAATTCCAAACTAAGGTCTTTAAAAAAAAGTTTTAATGATGTTTAAGGGTTTGATGATTTTAATTATATGATTAAATGAAACAAATACAAGATTCAGTATTATGCAAACTCACGAAAAAAGGTCGAAACAATGTGGCCAAATAAAATCGAGAGTTTTAAAAAAAATGCCTTATTTGAGACAACATCGCACATTTAATGCGATAATCTTCTATATTTATTAAGTGGGTGGCTGTGTTTGCCAAATTAACAAATACTATTCGTTGCTGAAAATTGCGCATGGTTATGTGTCGTAGTTGTTGTTACATGAAATGTGTCTTTTGCGAATTGATTGTATTCCAAAAATGGGTGTTTGGAATTGATCACATTGTCAACTATGCGTTTGGTATACTCGTGTTTACCAATGACATTACCACTCATATGCAAATGAGAGCTAACATTGAAGATTTGAGGAGAGAAGCTACCGAAACCACATTCAAACAAAAATGATAAAAATTAATTGTTTTTTTTTGTTTTGGCAATTCCGATGAAATTTTGTTCGAATAGCGAAGAGTATTTCGAAGATGATTAGTTAATAGTTTTATTCTAAATATGTACAAAAACTTCTATCGATCAAATTTTCCAATTTCGCAGATTTAGCGCTGACTTTCAATGGCAAAAAAGGATTTATTTCTTCACAGAAAATTGCCTTCCGATCGGTAGTACAATCCCTATGTGAGGTATAGTACTGGCTTCTAGTGTGTAAGTTCTCTGGTTCGAATCTAGATTCGGAAGAGTTAATTAAGCTCTGACTTGGTACTCGAATTAAGTCAGGAGTGAAATGAGTCGTGAATCAATGATGAAATTTGAAGAAGCTCTCTACACGCTTCAACACCTTTACTTTACTTTATTATTGAATATGAGCTGTAGCGTTTTTTTACTAAAGCCTAGTAATGTATTCGACGGAACGAAATACAGCGAAAACGTCTGTGCGGAATCTAGAGAAATAAAGTTCCGCACCCGGACACCAGGGGCAGTATAAATTGCCACTGATGACATTTAACAAGTGTATTACATTTGAATTCGTTGCATATAAATTTCACTGACCGGCATCAAAAATGGTACTATCGGCAAAAGTGGTATTATTATTTCGCATCGAATACCTTTCAGGGCTTAGCAATAAAATATCTTTAACCCTAAGTGGACCGCGGAAGTTTGAGTGAATTTATAGGTAACCATATTTTACTGTTACAACAATGTTTGAAAAAAAAAACCAAGAAAAGTTAGTCAGGGTTAATAAAACTTAAACTTAGCGATGATCATGTTTTGGAAATTTCCAACCCTATATGGGTGCTCATTGCCTAAAAGTAGGCAAAGATAATTTGCGAATTTTCGAATTTTGATAAAATGTTCCAGACTGATAGAATCATACGAAATTTAAAGGACGCATTGAAGGGTAGAAGAAATAAGCCTGTATGGTTTTATGCTGATGTGTTGACAACTCTCCACCTACGGCAGGAAAGTAAACAGCAATCATTCAAGCCATGGGCACTTGATTTTTCTTTCGCTTTTTGAGAAAAAGTCCACACAATTGAAGAATTGTATACTTGACTCATTCGTTTGAAATAAAATGTTCAAAATTCCGCATCGCTCGAAAATGGTTACTTTTTACCAAGTTGTCTATTTTTCAGAATCCCAAAATTTCTGTTCAGAAGAACTCACGATGGGATAATTAGATACAATTGAAAGTCAGAAAATGTATTGAAGTTGATTAGGACCAAGTTTGATGAATATGCTCCGTGGCTGGCGCGTCATCTGGAAATAGCTCAACGAAAAAAAAAGTTTTGTATCCTATACCTAGCGACGCAGACATCAATATGGGGCGAAATTCCCACAGTAAAATGATCTTATTGTAAGCCAAGTCTAATAGACAAAACTAAAATAGGCGGTAATAACTAATGTTGAGGTGTCAAATAAAAACTATCCTGCAATGAGAATAAGAAAAAAATGTTACAATTTTCTAAATTTTTAGTTTTTGCCAAGTGGTAACCTTCTAAATCTTTCTGCTCCTATAAGTCCTGATGCATTCATCGGATCAATACACAATTCTAAGGATAGGTTGATCTTGATTTATGGCAAATTTTGGAAGGTTGGTTGGGGAAAAAAGCAGGTCTAATATAGCATTTGAGCGGTGACCAAGCGATTCAGGCAATTTTTTCTGAAATATGCTAGCATTACATTTTCATAAATTAAATGTCTAATGTGAATGCAGAGATGTAAGTTGGTAACTCAACAATGCAGAAAAGTAATTTGGTAACTAAACCAAGTGTGTGTGTGTTTGTGTGTGTGGGTTGCAGAGAGGCGACTCAAATTTTTCAAGGACTCATTGTACTCATAGTTTCCCAGATTTCTTAACGAAATTTAGGATTAATGATAGGGGAAAAAAGCGATCTTCTACATATTGCGACACCCTACTCAAAGCATGGATATCTGAGACATGCAAACGCTGGGCATTCACAGAGAAAAATCTCCGCAGCGCTTATTCGGTATATGTGTCCTCCTAGGAAGTTGTGTTCAGTCAGTATGTCTATCATGGATCTGCAAACTTTCCTACTCTTGTTGAGAAGGAATCCCACAGTCTCATAGTTGGGCGCTGAAAGAAAAACCTTACTATGTATCAGAAGACATCTCTCCCTTAGTATCAGAGGACATTCATCTTTCATTATGAGCATCAACTACGCATTTCCGAAAAATGGCATATGCAGATGCGGTCAGCACACCCAAGGCGGATTCGGAACCATGTACTGGAAGTGCCGAACCGTTGCTTCACAATAGTATCGGCAATTTGTTTCCCTCAATACTACAGTGCCCTGGCCTTAGAGCAGATACACTTTACTGAATCTGGCGGCAGATTTCAATCGTGCCTTTTACTCTTCGGCAATTTTCAATTTAATCTGGGGACTAGATAAAGCCAGCAGAACAGCTTGACTGATACTACCATATGTTTCTCCTTCCACTTTTTTTTCGATCACCCAGGAAGGAGCTCTTAAGATACCGAATATTTCTGCTTGAAAAACCAAAACGCGATCTTCAGTACCAGCTCCAAATCTAGTATATGTCTTCGAGCTGTCCGTGAAGAATACTCAGTCTGTTCATTAAGTTCCGGGACTACTGCGAAATAAAGCCCTTAAGGTGCTTCAATAATTTTATTGACGATTTAATTTCCTACAGACATCGATTCTTTCTTCAAACACTCGCTGAAAGAATCTCTTTCTTCGACCTTTCAGCGAAAGAATTCATCTACAGAAATGCTGTTAAGGACCGCGGAAACATTTTGTTGAGTTGTCTCGACATCTTAAAAAAAACTCACCCTTGATGACGGGTTTAAATTTTGGAAATGGCCAGAAGTCTGCTCGAACCAATTCTGGCGAAAAAAGGGAATATTTGAGGACTGTTACCCCTCGCTTCGCCAAAAACTGACGTATAAGAACGCATGAATGGACTGTAATGAAATTTCGCTTCGGATACCAGGAATTCTTGCTAGCCGGCGTTTCAAAACTTCAAGATGGAATACTCCTATTACAATCAGACCAGCGGAAACAAATTCTCGGTGAATAATTCCTTTGGCATCGGAGAATGTGATGGGCATTGTCTTCACTTTTGATTTCGATGCGCGCACTCTTCAGGAGCCCGCCACGCTGACGATTGTTTTTTAGTAGTTCAGTCATACTGAAAGCACCATGTTTCATCACCTGTAATGATGGTCGATAAGAACTCTGCATCCATATCGGCTGCTTCAACAAAATTCTTTGTTCTCTCTCTGAAATACTGACGACACTCCAAAAGGACTCAACACAATCTCATCCTAAACAAGTCAAAACTCATCGCAACCGCTGCGAAAAAAATATCAGGAATGGATGGAAGTGTAGTCTACGCAGCTCAGTAGCTCTCCGACGGATTGCACCACTAACATAACGAGGTCTAAATGAGTCCCAAACGAGTCCCGGAACTTTTTGAATAAACTGCGTATCTCGTAGTATCTTTTCGTAGAGAGATTTGATTGCTTCCAGTCTCTTCTTCTTCGCAAAAAGATTACCTTGTACCTTCTCTCGAAGTCGAGAAAGAATACTCGAGAGTCCGAAATCATGGCAAAAATCGGAGAGATCTCTATCATGGAACCTCTAATAGAACATTGCCCCGACTTCGTCATTTCCTACCTATAATCCACACTGAGTTAGTCTATGGGCAGAGCTCATCGCCGCAGTCTGAATTTGAGTGTCGAGAGGAAGCAGATTGAGAATCGCATCAAGGGCCGTATCCATGGGTAATAATCTTGGAACCACAGATACCCCACAGTCTTTTGTAGCCCGGCAAATTACTTGCAAGCATACAATAGCTTATATATGTAGGTGATCATCGGCTTTATTATTGTTACGTAGATTCACATAAATACATGAGGCTTTAGACCCCATATGGTGGCGAAAGAAGAATGCACAGCCCAACAGCATTCAAATCGCAAGTAAGCTTCACCTTCACATGATTCTTGCAGATAAGTTTTTTGTCCAAGATTACTCCTAGATATTTGACTTCGCCTGAAAGTTAAAGAGTTTCACGCTTCATATTAGGAAGCACTAATCCTTCCAGTTTTCTTTTCATGGTAGACAAAACAAATTTCATTTTACCAATATTCACTGTACACAATACGCGTTCTTCTACATACCGAATTCAATTTTGTCGCCTGGTCAGGCATTTCAGCATAAACGAAGATGACGGAACATACTCCAAAGCCGGGCATATCCAAAAGATTACTTTTAATTCCTTCCCTTAGCATAACTATCCATCTAGCCTCTGCGATTTGAAATTTGCAAATACTTTATAGCATCCCATATTTTTTCGTTGGCGATCACAGACCTAGTTGCGTACTAGCATTTCCTACTGCTGCGAATAGCAAGAGATTTGATCAGAAGCTCAGATCTCTTCCGTGTTTCAATCTCCATGTAAAATTCGAATATCAGTCTTTCTAGCGGTTTCTATGCGACCGAGTCTTTTTATTGGTATGCATTTTTTTGCATCGACATGAGAAGTGCATAATAACTATTTCAACTTAAAATTGGTCCACTCAAAAAGGAATGTCAGTGGTGTAGATAGAACCAATAACAAGTTTAATGTTGGTATTTCATAAAATAATACCGTTAACTATTGAATTTTTTGAATTTCATAATGAAACACTTTGAAAATGTTTAGTATTTGACAGTGAAAATGTCAAAGTTGTTCTAATAAAAACAACTTTGCGTCTTAAAAGTTGATATTAGTTAGTACTTAATTTGAACATTAGAATTATAGTTCGTTTCCGTTTTAATTTGACGTAGGAACCCACTTGAACTTATGCAACATCAATATCTTCAAATCTAAATATTAAAATTATTCGTTAACATACTGCAATATTGTGGTAAAAAAACGATCGGTATATGGTTAATTCTCTTTCGACCTTCGACGTCTAGAGATGTCAACAGAGGTTCGTACGGAACTCTTGTATCAAAGATCTTCTAGACGAATTTATACACTTTCAGTGCGACACGACATTATTTTCGAATTTTTAAACCTTAGTCGATTTCGAAAATATATATTATTTCTTTCTTTCTTTCACATAGTGAAGAATCGTTTTATTAATATGAAAAAATTAATGCATCCTATAAATACTTAAAGAGTCAATTAAAATACACCGCTTTTCTGTTTTTTGAAACATCGACCACTCTCGAAAAAAAATTACCTCTCAAAAAAACGTCCTCAAATTAAGAGCGTGGGAAATCGAGAGCAAATTGTCATTAATTTTTCAATAAAAAGTTTTAAAAAATGAATTAATAAAAATGAATATTCCAGATAAGAAAGACGTTTAGTCACTTTCACTTGTAACCCTCAAAATATCAATCGAAATATGTGTTCAAAATGAAGCGCAATTATTCGCTGAGCAATGTGATTAGAAAAATTAACGGACTTCTGTAAGCAAAAATAACAGCTGGAAAAAATCAACTTTAAAATTAACGTAATCTTTAACCGTTATGTATCAAAAAACTGCATTAACATTCGATCGAATCGATTTATTCGATTACTATTCTTGAACTTGAAACTAATAAATTTTTACAAGCGTATAATTAAATTATACGTATAGTTAAATTTTTATTAAAGGTAATAGAAAAAGAAGGAAAAAGTCATTTTCAGAAAAATCACATTAATAATTTGCTATATTCAATGTTCTACGCAATCCATTCCCAGTCAGAGTTTTTGCAGCGTAGTTCTACGCTCAACCACACGATGTTTTCTGCACGAATATTACTTTGACATTACCTAAGCTTGACACTTTTCGATATTAAGCAATTCGACACGCATGATATTTGTTCGAATCGTTAAAAATGATGAAACGTTCTTGTCCTTGACACTGAGATCTATTGTGAGAATAAATTGTTTTTTTTTATGGGAGCAGAAAATCGATAAGTGCTCAAGCAAGAGGAAATAGTAAGTTTTATTAGTTTTTTTCGTCGTGAGTATGCAAGACGTTAAATTACAATTGCAATTCGTTACGTGTTTTTTACTGATTTTTTTAATTATTGTAATAATATTTCATTGCAATTTTCGTAAATGTATTCTTTATACAACTAAGAAGAAACCTAGTTGCACAAAGCTTATTTGTTTTTTTTTATTCGTTGTATTCTATTTCTTTTATTTAGTTTTTTTTTTTAATTCCATTCAACCGATAGCTTGCATTAGGATGAGAGAATACACGGAAGAGACGTCGCAAGCTGCCTAGTCGGTCGAAAGGTCTAACTAAAGTAATCTGCCATTGACTTCACTAGCGGGTCTATGAACCATTCGCGCTACCTAGCTCTTTTCTACATAACTTTTTCTAGTACGACTACAACTCACGTCATTTTGACATATAAGTAACTATTTGTGGTGATTCCTCATAGCGGTTTTAAAATGGTTTCTTATACTGGATTTGTTAAATTAAATTCGTGTTCAAATTAATAGTATATTTTAGTTAAAATTTCGAAACCACTGTATAATTGACAGACTAAGGTATGCATCAGGAATATATCTGCAAATGTACATATATGATATGAAATCACTTATCTTTTCATTAAAAGAAATCGTGCGACAATCATGGGTAAAACTCGACTACGTGCTCACATAACCATTACACAATTTTACCGATTATGGTTTTTGAATTTTTGTGTGTTTGTTTTCGGGGCTGTTTTTTGTTTATTTGCTTGTTTATCTGTTTGTTTATTTTCAGTATGTTTTCTTTGCGTGTGTTTTTTGTGCGTTTTTGTTAGTTATTCATTAATATTTTATCCGTGCTCGTCCTCTAGTGGTAGGAGGGAAATAAACTTGAAGAATAACCAACAAAACGTACAAAAAATATACGAAAAGACAACACACTGAAGACAAACAAACAAGCAAAACCCAAAAACACCTGCAAATACAAACACAGAACCACAAAAACACAAAAATACGCTATCGGTTAATTTGTCTAAAGCAGTGGTCGGGGAACTTTTTTAACCATTACCCCAAAATATTTTTGCGTAAGTTCTGAAAAGAAAAAAATCAATGTAAATTTTAAATAAACATTATTTATTGAATTAATTTACATTTGCATATTTATAAAAAAAGTTGCATGAAAATAGTAAGTATGTAATAGACAAACAAAATAAAAGTAAATTGAAACAAACAAAAATTGATTGAAAACTTTCCCCTTTTAGGTTTTGGAAAAATGATGTTGCTTCATATTTGATATAATTACTTCAAAATTGGGACTTTTTGATGTAAGAGCAATTTAAATACAGTCTTCGGTGTTTAATCGATTTCTGTTTTTCGTTTTTATGTTCATTCGAGTGGAAAAGCCTTGTTCACAAAGGTAGGTTGTTGCAAATGGCAGCAACTATTTTACCGCCTCCTCGTGTGCAATTTTGAAAACCTTTGCACATGATCTCTGTCATTTTCACAGCTGCTCGTTTAATCAAATCTTCACCAATAGTATATGGTTTCTTGTTTCGGGCAATCAACCAGGCTACTTCAAAGCTAGCCTTTGATGCTGAACGCTAATCAAAAGTACCTAACCAGTTGATGTCCAATCTTTGTCTTTTAACATGCATTTCTAAATTTACGAAGTATTCTCGCTGTTTAGATGACAGATGTGGATGCAAATTATCCAAATGTTTCTTCAATTGACTTTTTTTTTAAAGATTCAGAAGTCAGTATTTTCAAACATACAACACACTGTGGTTTCATCGTACCTTTGTCTTCCATTGTTGTAAAACCATAATTAAGGAATTCTTCTCGGTATGTTCTTTTCCTATTTGCTGCCATTTGAAGGGTGACAGAAACAGAGGTTGAAAAACACTTACATTAAATTAAATTTTCAAATCTCGCTTACCTTGATAGTTGAAATTTATGATGAAATGATGTGTCTCGTCAGTAATTTGCACACAATCTAACGACGCGTCGGAAACCCGTGCATAACTGACCGTTGAGTGCTAAGTTTAAACATTACAACGTACGCAGCGCCTCTGATGATTGATGCAAGAAACACCGTATCGCAAGCACGCACACACATACACAACGCGCGTCTCTTGCTTATCAGGCACACACCAAACGAAAAACTTGACTTCAACCCGAATTAGCGGCCCGGGCTACTGCCCTCGCGCTGAATTGTTTAAGTTTGTAAACATACTAACACGTTTATGAAATAGCAATAGAAATATTAGAAAAATTTCCCTATTATCCAAAAAAAATCATTTTTACCCCATTTGGGGTAATTTACCCCGGTTCCCCGACCGCTGGTCTAAAGGCTATGGGGGATGCAGTCGTGTTTAGTCCAATATCTTTGATGCAAGAATGGTTTTCCAAACAATAAAATTAAATCTCATTAAGAAAAAAAGTTCTCCCCGGCGGGGAATCGAACCCCGGTCTCCCGCGTGACAGGCGGGGATACTGACCACTATACTACCGAGGACATGTAAAACTTCGAATCAAATATAGTACAACTGTTAGTGTTTTTGATTCAATACTATTCAAGTTCTCAGAATCACATTTGCCTGCTGATTCACACTCGTGCACACGAATTGTCAGCATTTCATGGAAATTAGAGCAATGACTGGGAAACGTAAACGTAGGTCTGGTGCTCCGTCTTCTAGGCAACTAAAGAGTTTGGTTGAAGATTGCAATTTAAGTGTGAAATAAAACAATTTAATATTTGAAAAACTATTGAGATACTAAACAGGTTAGACATAGTGGAGAGTCTGCCAAATCAAGATATTTACTTGTCTACGAGATGTGTAATCTTCCACATATCAAATCAGCTATTATTTGATTTCAGTTATTTGAATAAATATTGTGTAAAAGTTTCTTCCATTCAACAGAATACCATTTTTGGTAAAGGTGTAGTTTTAGGGTCCATTTGCGGAGGGGGTGGGGGGTTACTTTGTTTGATTCAGGGGGGTGTTCATATAACATCCCCATAAAATTTTAGCGGCGGTCACCCCCTGAGAAAAAGTTACAGCCCCCTAAAGTACGCGTATTTGAGGGAAAAAGGAGTTAAATGAAATGGGGTGGGAGACCCGAAGGGGGTGGGGGGCTAGTTTGCTTGATTTAGGAGGGTGTTCATATAACATCCCCATAAAAAAATTTCGGCGGTCACCCCCTGAGAAAAAATTACAGCCCCCTAAAGTACGCGCATTTTCAACTTTTTTGCACATTATACTGCTATTATAATTAAAAACTTAAAACTCATAACGACTGCTATAAAGAAAGGAATTTATTTAATATTTAAATTAAATTTAAAATAAAGTATGCAACATTACAATTCGCACACCCTAAAATTTAGCATCTGGCGACGATTATGGTGAATCGACCGAGGAAGAATCTTTTACAAAATCATCTTCAGTGATTGGAAACATGTCTTTGATTACGGAAAACCCGCGCGGGGTGTGAAAGGGGGGCGTGGCGGTGCGGGGTGGTTTAGTGCCGTGTGGGGTAGTGTCGTGCAGGGTCTAAAATATGAGAGACGCATAATGTGCAAGATCGTATGTAAAAAAGTTGAAAATACACGTACTTTAGGGGGCTGTAACTTTTTCTCAGGGGGTGACCGCCGCCAACATTTTATGGGGATGTTATATGAACACCCCCCTGAATCAAACAAAGTAACCCCCCACCCCCTCCGCGGATCGACCCTAAAACTACACCTTTACCTAAGTTTTTACATGCTTCAATATCAAACACTATTGAGTCCAAGAAATACAACCATCTCCCTTATTCAAATTGAAGAGATCTGTCCTCCTTTCAAAACTGAATAGCAAACAAAAACATATTCTCAGTTGGAGTGGACAAATTCTTCGTTTGTTTGGAATTGGTAATTATGTATTAATCGAAGAACAAGCTGAACCTACTAAAGAATAAACTTTCACGATTAATAGAGCTATGTATGTATGTATATTCTTTGAATGAAATATAGTTTTTTTAAACATACTTATGTATATAAAATTTACTGCTTTAATTTGAACAAACTTTATAAAAATCAAGTGAAATATTTGTTCGGAATCAAACCATATTACTTTGGTTTATGGAACACATGTGCTTGATTCAAAAAAAATTGACGGAAAAATCGATAGTTTTTATAACTTCAGTCAACATTTCCTCAAAACAAAATAAATTTTACTGATGATAAATTCAATATTTATCTGAAGTTAAACCATATTGCTTTGGAACGTGGAAAGTTTTGCTTGTTTCAAAGAAAAATATCAATCAACTAAAAAATATCTTAGTACTATCAACGAATGTTTACGATACGATGGTGGCAGGAAGACGTTTGTTTTCGTCTTTTTTGAAAACAACAGAAACGCCCATCACTACTAACGGTATTGCAATTGCAATGAATCTGGAAAAAGCTTGAAGAAAAATCTGCCAAGAATAGAGTTTTAGATAGGAACTGACAGCGCGGATCGGATCAAATTGTTTTTATGTTTATCAATCGTTGTTTCTATTATCTCCATTTATTCATTATTCTCTTTATATAAAGACCTGAAATGTAAGCCTGTTCCATACCTACACCACAGATATAAACCTACACAATGGTTCAATCAAAAACTGACTGACACAATTGATTGACTCACACTGATTGATGCATGCAAATGGCTGAGTCGAACTGTGTCGACATACTAAATTGAGTTGTTTTTTGATTTTTTGAAATTTATGTCTATAAATGCCTTCAAATATCGGCAGTTTATCTCTCATGGAAAATTAATAATCCCAAAATGAATAAGTTCAAGAATGTAGCGCACGTAGCTATACAATTTTTCTTTCTATCACTATTTAATTAATAAAGAAATTTTTTTCTAGAACATTTTAGCGGGCAAAAAACTTGAGTTCAGAAATAGGCAGAAACGGTCAAATATATTTAGGCGACTCATAAACTCCAACTCAAGTTTCTTTGAAACTTAAACAAATATTCAAAATTCAATGTGAATAAGTTTCTTAGCCGATTGAACTGAAACTTTCAGGATACATTGGTGTATATGCAGAATAGTGCGTGGACTCACCAAATATTAATAATATTTAACCCTTTTGCACCTTTTTAAATTTATCTATTATTCTGTGAACAAATAATTTTCGCAAAAATTAAGCTAATGAAATGAATTTTGAACGTGTTTTAAACGTGGGTATAATAATGTTTTGCAAGTTTTTAACCTTATATGTGCGCTAGGTGCCTAAAAAAAGATCGAGAAAATTTTAACATTTTTGAATTGCGATAACTTTTGACAGAACTATTAAATCTTTATGAAACTTAGAGGACATATTGATATTACTAAGTTGTAAACTCATCTTGATTTTTATGAGCCTGTTGGCAACCATGTAGCTTTAGCAGGCACTGAAAGAGAAAACCTTAAAATTATCGACTGTCCTGAAGAATTGTCGCTTTTTAGAAACAAGCAACTCATATATAAATTTTATGCTTTGACTGTATAGCCAAAATAAAACTTATGAAATTTTACATCGAGCAAGAACGGTAACCCTTCCCCAATTCACCTGTATTATTAGCATCAGAAACTTCTGTTCACAAGAACTCACGACCCGATAGTCAGATACAACTCAAATCCACAGAATGTATTAGTTTTTGATAGGACCAGGCCTGATAGAAGCGATTTTGAAATGTGTGCCAATCTGTGCCAGTGGTGCCATCTTGAAAAATCACTAAGAAAAAAAAACTGCTTTTGTCCAATGATTTTTGATTCAGCAACCAGATTTTAATCGAATTCACATAGTAGCTGAAACTTACTCTAAGCCACGTTTGGTAGAAATTCGGTTAAAAAATCACGCTGGAGCTGCCAATCATGGCAATTCTGGTGTGGTGAGATTTGAAAATTCGCTCAGGCAAATAACGCTTTTTGCCCTATAACTTCATGTGCAGTCATGTCAATCAAAACGAAATTTATTTGGCAAAAGGACCTTACTGTAGGCAATATTTAATAGGAATCTGGTGTAAAAACCATGATAGGGTTCCAGCTATGATTGTTTTTGTATTTCTTTTACCATTTCTTTAGTAAGCGATTTTATCATCAGATTTTCAAATGGTATTGACCTTATAGAGACAATAAACTACAAATACATTGGAATTGTTTTTGCGGGATGATTGAAATTGAAAAAATTTTTATTTATCTTTGTCAAATAAAATTTTCAAGATAAATAAAAAATTTTTCAATTTCAATCATCCCGCAAAAACAATTAAAATTTGATTCTGCTTTCGGAGGCTTATTCCGCAAAACGATCGAGTTTCCCGTATCAATATTCTCTGCTTTGATAAGCTTTAGAGACGATATACGTTGTCTATGCGATTATAGACAAGAAGGGAACCGTGATCACAAATCAATAACCTTTATGTACAAATACATATTAGGATTTGGAAAATCTGAAAACTTTTGTGAGCTGTAACCCTAAATTTATTTGTACCCCTATAGCTTCCAATGCAGTCATCGGATCGAAACGAAATTCACAGAGAAGGTTGACTTCAACGTGAGGCAGATGAGGTATATGTTTGACTTTGATGCTCGCAAAGGGTTGCCAGCACAAGGCGGTTTTGTACCAACAAATGCTTACATTAGGTATTCATATCGCGAATATTTACAATGAAAGTAAGTATCCAATGATTAAATTTTCTAAGTTTTTGAAATTTTTCGGATGACAAAAGGAAAATTATGACGAGCTACGGCGAATATCTAATTGAATAATTAAGCGTAAGAAACGGAAATATGTTAACGAGCAGTGGCTGAATATTAATGTCAACCTAGTTAGTAAGAACACCAAACAAGCGTACAGCGACACCGAAAGTATTAGCAAACGATGAGCGTACTACTTCGAAAAGCTTCTGAATCCGCCACCAAACATCCTGGCAGCAGAAGCTGAGTTCCATGATGTTACCATGGATCAACCCCCATCTACACAACCCCCGACAGTAGAAGAAGTTGATCTCGCCTTGCGTTCACTGAAAAGAAACAAAGCACCGAGTGCTGATGAGATTCCAGCTGAATTACTGAAGTCTGGTGGGGCGGGTTTATTAAGTGCGCTACTTCAACTACTGCTGCGAATATGGGAGACTGAGGTGATCCCAGACGATTGGCGCAGAAGCATAATCTGTCCCATACATAAAAAGGGAGATAAACTGCGGTGTGAGAATTACAGAGGCATCTCCTTAGTTTGTACGGCCTACAAAATTCTGTCAAAAATCTTGGAGAACAGAATTGAACCGTTCGCGGAAGAAATCATTAGCGAGTGTCAAGGCGGTTTCAGATCTGGTCGCTCCACTATCGACCAGCTCTTCACGGTCAAGTTAATTTTGCAAAAGTACTGGGAATACAACGTCGACGTATACCAAATCTTTGTCGACTTTAAACATTCATATGACAGCATCAACCGAGGCGCTCTATATAGCATCATGCTGCAATTTGGTATACCGGCCAAATTAGTGAGACTTATAAAGATGACGATGACCAACTCCGTCTCGCAGGTCCTTTTGAAACTCTGGTTGGCCTGAAGCAGGACGATGGAATAGCGCCCACCCTCTTCAACCGGACACTTGAGTTCACTATTCCGGCAATGAACCTGAACACCAGCGGCACGTTACTTTTTAAGTCGACACAATTGGCAGCGTACGCGGATGACATTAACATCATGACTCGAAAACTGACCGATGCGGAACTTCTGCTTAGACTTGACACCGCAGCAAAGGAAGTTGGACTACGAATCAACGAGGTCAAAACGAAAATTATGATGCAATCTAGAACAAGGACGCCAGCGCATACGAGCAAACGTAGGAGATCTTAGCATCAAATTCGTGGACAACTTCGTTTACCTGGGTAGCAACCTATCGAATGACGCCAACGAAATTGACGGAGTCAAGCGGCGAATACAACTAGCAAATAAGACGTTCTTCTCGGTCCTCCCCATTATAAAATCGAAGTATGTGCACAGAAAGACTAAGCTCCGTTTTTACATAACTATCGTAAGACCTGTGCTGTGCTATGGCTGCGAAACGTGGACTCTGACCCAAGCCTCCGAAAAAAAGGTCGACACTTTCAAACGGAACGTTATACGTCGGATTTTCGGGGCTATTCGCGACCGAGATGGATGGTGCATCCGGTACAACAAAGAGTTGTACGAACTGTACGATGAGCTGGAAGTCTCCAAAATCGTCAAACTTCAACGGATACAATGGGCAGGGCATGTACAACGCATGGATGACGATCGCATGCCAAAACGGGTCATGAACGGAAGACGAGTTGACGGAGCGAGACCAAGAGGAAGACCAAGAGCTCGTTGGGAGAGCTCAGTATATGCGGACGCCGAGCAACTGTTCGGAGTCCAAGAATGGAGGACGCGGCCACGTGACCGAGATAATTGGAGGAGATCGATCCAGGCGGCCAAGGCCCGACGCCGGGCTGTTGTGCCTCGATAATGATGATGAACCCCAAACACTATTCTCTCCCTATAACTTTTGATAAAATCAGTGGATGAAAACGAGTTTCATAGGGTAGCTGACAAGAAGCAATTGTCGTAGACTATTAGTTGCAGTGCTGGTAAAGTGTTGCAAGCACTGAGTATTTTCTTTATTTGTGTTACAGAAGATGCCGTTTTCCAAGTTTCAAATCAGTTAAATATAAGAAACAACCCAACTAGCACGTTTGGTGTCAAATACTAGATAATAGTGAACTGCCACCAGATCGCAGTGATCGATACGCTATTTCCACTTATTTTGCCACGACAATGTGAAAAGCCACTCAATGCACCCATTCGCAACGTGGTGGCAACGTTTACATCGGAACCATAAGCATCCGAAATTTCAAACTCCAGTTATAGTATAGAAATAGCAACGAAAACGTTTTAAAAACTTTTGAAGATTCCGTTCACTTTAAAGGAGTTTTATTTATTTGTTTGCTTGGTTTTCGCTACTACATTTGGCCACCATAAAGTGATCAAATTTATGGTTTTCGTTTAGGTGGCAAAAACGTTCCCAATATCATTTATTAAACACAGTTAAGTGTGCTGATTTATTATTGGGTTTAGCCTAGTGGCAATTACTCATGAAAGACCCTATAAAGTTTTCGTTACTACAATAGTGAGTGGCATTTGCTACTAGAAAGTATTATAAACGTTCTTTTCTTTCTGTAATATCCTCTTGTCATATCTTTCTTGAACCCAATTTGAATTCAGTAGCACTTTTGACATAAGCAAATACACACAAACGATTTTAACGTTATAAAATGAAGAGTGCTAGACCAAATTTATTTAAGCATTCTACGACCTTCTACGAAAAACGAAAAAAACGTTCGAGGCGAGAAAAACTGGGCAGAAAGTTCCAACTGCCACTTTACAGTTGCAGTTGGGTCAATAAAGAGTCAAAGTAGACATCATAGTAGATCTTCGGCACTATAAAGTTATGTTTGGTACCATAGAGTGTCATTTTTTCACATGTGTGGTTATAGATACCATATAGTTGCAATTTTTACGTGATTGGAAAACTCGTGCAGGTTATGGGAACTATGAAGCAAAATTATGAAGTAACAATGAGTTTGTAGTGGCAGATCAGTACTCGGCCATCTTTTTATGGCTAAAATATAAAGGCCCAAGGAAAATTTATTTTATTGAGAGACACAAAATGTGCTCTTATGGAAAAATAACCTAAATTTTGGGCAGGGACGTACAGACGGTATTGATACAAACAAAAAAAATTGGAAACATAAATTTTTTTTTACATGAAATCTAAGTTTGTTATATTTTCGCCAAAATCCTTTTTTAATTCTAACACGTTGCTCAGGCGCATTGCAATTTCCGGTCCTCTAATGTGAATATTTACGATGAATTTCAGTTTGTATGTCATTTTGGCTATGAAATTTGGAATATCATCCTCACTATATTCTCCTAAGAATTCAACTTAAAATTTCAAAATGAAACATTGACCTTGTGTTAATTTTTCATCATAGCCACACAAATACATTGTGTTGGTATAATACATATTGAAACACATGAAATGTTACAATCAATCTTTTATTGTGTTAGTGTAGTATTGGCTAATGAATATCAATTTGTTTTTTTGAATCGTGTTCGGCACCATCCTGAAACTCACCGTACGTAACAAAATATAGTTCCTGCCACCAAATGCCAACGTACCTTTTCATTCCCCATTTGGGTAACATAAACGATTTTCGTACGTAGCAAAAACGTATCTTTGGCAGGTTGTTGCCACTATAAAAGCCTCTTTTTAGTGTCAGCAACGTGGCAGCACACCAAAATTGCTAGTTGGGAAATGTTTAACTTTCCTGAATTTTGAAACTCATGCAAGTGGCAACCCTGGAAAACTTTTGGAAACCTTTCCGTCCCTTTAGTTTAAATGCATTGGTGAGACCAAAGCGGTGGATTGCCCCGACACATGTTGAAGCATGTGTGGTAAAATTTGCACTAAAAATCTGCACGATATTCATCGAGCAGCAGTGGTTCTGTTGTGCTAGAGTTTTTCTTTATTTATCCGCACATTTCAATCAAATGTCGATTGGATAAATGGACAAAATAAACAAATGAGCTTGATTTGTTCGTCATAATTGATCTAAACTGTTGACAATATGCAGCGATCTTTTCATTTTGATGTATAATCTGGAAATCTGATCTAACATAATTTCCATATTTTTCTTTGTATATTTGAGGCTTTTTCTTCATATTTTGTAATATTATCAAATAAATAGCTGCTTCAAGGTCAATTTTCATGGAAATGTCATAAACCATGATCATAAAGAATTTGTTTGAATTCTTGTGATATTTGCGTTTTTCGCTTTTGATTATTTTTTTCCAATGTATTCATATTTCACCAATTTTTACGATCCGGAAGTAATTAGTATTAATTAGATGCAAAGCATTGAAAATTGTGTTCGATCGCATTGGCTATGCGTATTAGATGCATTGTGATTTAAATTAATATTCTTCCGTGCGAAAGCTAGAAAAAATTTACCGAAATCGTGACTTAGATGTTTCACTCGGGCATAGATAGATGTATATTTTATATTTATGCAAGTGTTGAAAAATTAAACTATGTCAGTTCAAGTTACAAGTTAAAGTTACAAGAGTTAAAGTTACAAGAGATCAGTTAAGATATTAATGATGTTACCATCTTACTTATGTTGTAGCTTAGGCTTTTAATGTGCATATCAATAATAAAATAAAAAAATATATACTCCGATCTACACAACTTGCAAATCTAAATTTTTACACAACAAATATATTTTTTTCCATTTTTCGACTTCAATATTTTGCATAAGACATGATCGCAGCATTATGAATGTATCTATACAAATCAAATTTTCACACAAAATTAGACTGCGTGCTGTCTGCAATACCTAGATATTGTTTCCACGGCCAGTGGCATTTAAGCTCAATATCTTGAATATTTCATCGATTTGACTCCAAGCGATTCAAACATTTTTTTTCTAAAAGTATCATATTTCCAAAACTAATTTAGGTATGCCGAAATTTTTTATGTACGGAAATAATTTTTCATACATATATCCTTGGTGAAATTGAATATTAGTAGTGCTTTTATTTGTTCAGGGCACCCAGAAATGAGATGTTATATTAATTTTCAAGAAGAAAATCTTATTTATGTTTGACTTGTTCAAAATATTTAGTTTATTTTAATTCAGACTTGGAAACTTTATTTGGATTCGGAATATCATATTACTATCATTTAAAAATATAACGATAGATTCTCATTTTTAAAGACAACCTATGTAAACTCAGATGAGTATAATTATTCTTATTTAATTTCAGATTAGAATAAATTTAGGTACATATGAGGTGACCATTTCGGCACCCAATGTGGGTACTCTTCAAAGCATTTAATTTCCACTTGCAAGCAAACACCAGCCACCTCTCCGAAACACACGTTTCCCCTCAATCACAACAAATGCCAAACAAACCCAAACACCAACACAATAATAATACAGTTCTACCCAACGGGAATCGCGGTAATGTATGCTGGCGTAATGCATGAATCAAACAATGCTGGTAATGCACATTTCCGACTTCCAAAGCTATTTTCCAGCAATTATAAGATATACTCGTAAACATGACTTGGAGCATGGAAAATGCTGCAAGGGAGAAAGCTCATATGTTATAAGTCCAAGACTGGCCAATGAAATTCACTCGCAGAAACAAGGGGAAAAGAACTTGCGAGCATACATCGGTTATGAGTAGTCTGCTATATAAAGCGGAAAGATGAAAATTTCGAAGCATTTCAAATCATCACGCACGGGTAAGTAAAATGTATGAAGACAATTCCCCCTAGTAGCAAAGAGCATGCGCTATTGGAATTTCCAATAAGCGTCAGCATGCAAAAACCACACATGCAGAGATACGATCGGCCGCCGGCCAAAGCTTTCATTCATATTGAGGCGTATAAATGCGAGAATACGATGTCGTACTTTCCAAAAAGCTCTTATACATAAAGCTATAGAGCTAAAAGCATGAGTTTCCCCTTGTATAAATCTTCCCAGCCTAGGACATGCAATGTTAAAAAGAAACAACACGTAATGGTCCGGTAATGCTTACACGCATTACGCGTAATGCTTACCGAATATATCCGTAAGCATTATTTTTCCCGTTGGGTATGAACCCCAGCCAATTACACATATCAACAAAAACCACGTGCTCGGTGAATTATTCATTCGATTTGTTATTTGTTTACACCTCCACACATGACAATTACTGTCCCCATTCTAATTTAATCAGCCAGACCGTTACATAACTAATAACAAATCGCCAAATCAACTTTCGATTTCAACAGAACCGACCTTATACCACCCATATACGAATCATGCTCATCACCCACCCAACAAAATCACACAAAAACATGTTGCCGACTCAATGCCGCAACTCTCACAGATGACGTCATACATGTAAACAAGTTTTTGACGGTCAACGATATACGTACATAGAGGAGTGTAATCGCAAGCATTTCTCGCATGCAATAAAAAATGACATTTGACATTGTGTTAATACGGATGGCGGGGTATGTTATCTGACTGACATCTAGCATCATTATTATGGTTATTTCGAGCTTCAGTTGAGTTACGAGCCGGTCGTTGTGAAAAGAAGTTCGCTCAGTAGTACGGTCTGTTACAAATTCGTGATTGTTTTTTTGTTAGAAAATCGTGGCCAGGTTGAATATCTATCAATTTAGTTTGCAAATACACGGCTAAATGTCAATGAACTGTATCGTCGTTTTGACAATTGATTATTTGCGAGACCTAGACCGAACAAGTTGCATCGTCCTGATTTGCGGGAAATTTGTGTAAACAAGAAGTGCGTACCTACATAGTTCTTGTTTCTTGGATAGTTAAAGTGAAATTGTGAGAAAAGGCGGAAGAATACGATTTGCTTAAAGTATATTAGCAAATAAGAAGATTGCCTTGTGTTTTTCTTGCTGTTTCCATTCGAATCTGTGTGACATTTCTAATTCTGGTCATGCGCTGAAACGAGTTTTTCAGTTTCTTGTATGTGAGGTGTGGATTTTGTGCGTGTGGAAAAATATGTTCAGTTTGTTTAAAAAAATCCATTCATCGGTGAGGAATTGAACCTCGACCTCCTGCATGTGACTGGTGAGGATTTAAACCACTATAGTACTATCGAGCGTTGTATGTGAGGGGCTGTTGATATAATTTTTTTTTGTAAAAAAGAAAGTGATATTTTGAAAAGGTAAAATAGATGTAGAAAATGCATTAAGCTAGTTCAAAGTAGAAGCATTTGGCTTGGATCAACACAAATACTGCATAGTGGAACTTGATCGAAAAATTGTTACAAGTCTATTTGTGTTTCGTGGGAAAACGCAAAAAGCGCTGGGCAGACTCTATTCAAGAGAGCGGTATATCGCTACTCTGGTTCAGAAACTGACAAATTGTTCGAGGGATTTAGAAACTTAATCTATTATGGAGGCTTAGCAACAGAGTTCGGGGACTAGAACTATTGGAATGATGCAAGTAAAATCAAGGAGTCTACGACAACACTTGGTGGTTCTAGGCGTTGAAGCCTGCAGAGAGAGAAAGAGAGTTTCATTTACAAATTTGCAATCAATTTGTACATGAGCATGGAGTGATTAATGCCACGGCGCATTTTAACAGAGGAACCTATTCAGAGCTAGATTAACTTTGCGTGGTCTCTCGTTCGAACCTGGACTCGACCCAAGGACATCACACTCTAGAAGCCAGTGCTCTACTCAAAAACCGACCCATGATACGAGAAGAAAGTAAAATGTAAAAGACAAAAATATACAAATAAAAAATGCCAGCAGGCCAGAAAGAGCTTACAATAAGAGCCAAATTCTATCAGATCTGGCTAAACAATGGCCGTATACCTAACTGTTATAGTACGAAAAAAGCCAAAAGATTCACGAAAAATTACTAAAATTTAGTGATTAACATACATACAATTAAAAAGAGAAAAAATATGCAAAAAATTTCCGCAAATTGCTACAGTGTGTTCCACAAAAACGTGACTCATGTTATTTTTTTCTTCGCGTTTGCGCACATATGTACGTGTAACAGTAAATTACTTTTACTTTAATACACTTTTACCAATTGCGCACATCATTGATTTTGTTATTATAGTTTGAACATTCGTGAAATGATCCACCGTGAAAGATTGACAGTCCAAACCGATTTATAAATTAAGAAAGAACATCCACCGATGTAACAACGGAAAATTCCAACATCGCGATATCCGATGGTGACAAAAGCATTATTTTGTTGTTTTTCAAGCATTATTTTGTTGATTATCGTACAAAATGTATTGAATATATATCAATGAATCAAATCGCACATTGCGACTGAATACTCTTTCAAAATTTGGTTGAAATTATTCTTTCTCAATGGAGTTCAAAGTCGAGCGAATATCCTCAATCACATCAGAGTATGCTTTAATTTAAAACTGCCCCTCCTGGTATAACTCGGCTATTCAATGAAATGTCTAAGGGAGTCTGTTGAGAGGGGTCGTCGACACTAGTTTGGTTTCATTTCATGTGCAGAAAGCTCTGTTAGTGAGCTTCAAAGTTTTGCTAAAGGCAAATCCTAGGCCACTTCAACGATGTCCTGACACCGAGTGGATTCAAGGTAGAGAAAAGCGGATAGTCTGTCAGGATCAATGCTCTGCGGATCTGTGCAGCAGGCTAGCAGCAAGTAAAAATTAGCACGAAATTAGAGGCGGTGCTAAGGCACCAAAATACAAGTAAAGTAAAATTCAGAGCGTGGTTTCCAATAGCAGCAACAGTAACCTACCAGAAAATAATTGGGAGGATCAGTGCAAGGCCGGTCCAATCATTATTATTAATTAACAATTACGTCACCGTTATCAACAAGGAGTCAATTCGATGCTTAAAGAACAATAACTACACGGTCGGCTACGAGTTCGACTTAATTTATTTGAACGTACGTCGATTCAGAGGATTCAGCCCCTACGGAGGTGGCTACAAACGAGTTACATCAGAGAAGAAACCTGAAAGCTGGAAAACAGCCATCCGTTACACCTAAACCTGTCTCAGAGGATGATTGATTAGGACTCCTGGACTTCGAATCTTGTAAGGTGATGGAGGTAGACACTGGCTCTGGCGATTATACTAACGGCACTATTATCAATACAAGGTGGGCCATCTAGGGGTTTCTTTTTAAACCACAGGTTATTTTGACACTGAAAGCTATTTCCTGCTCGAAATATTGACAGAAAGTCAGTATCATACCTCTCTCCTCCTCGAAATGAGTCGCCTTAGGCTTGAACAACGTTGGAAAGTATTGAAAACTTATTTCCACAGTGAGTGCTGTGTAGCCCAAACAGTGCGTTTTTTTGAAAATTAGTTTTGGCCGAAATGAAGCACCCACCGCGCCTGCTGTACGCAAGTTTATGCAAAAAAGTTCGTGAGACTGGCATGCTAGTGGACAACACTCATGGCCCCCGTCGTCGTACGGTGCGCACAGATGAGAATGTGGCTGCTGTAGCCGAGAGACTCATTCCACGAACATCAACTTTCCGACGATCTCAACAGCTCAACATTTCACGCACTAGCCTGAGGAGAATTCTACACAAAGATCTCGGATTATTCGCTTACAAGGTCCAATTGACTCAGCAATTGAAGGCGCACGACCATCCGCTTCGTTATCGCTTCGCAATTTGGGCCTTAGAGCAACTTGAATTGGACAACGATTTTGGGCGAAAAATCATATTTTCTTATGAGGAACATTTTCATCTCGGCGGCTACGTTAACAAACGAAATTGCCGCATCTGGGGCTCGGAAAACCCGCACGTTATTGTCGAGAAGCCAATGCATCCAAAGAGAGTGACACTTGGTGCGGATTGTGGAGTGGTGGCATCATTGGACCATTTTTCTTTGAAAATGAGGCTGGAAACAACGTTTCGGTCACCGGTGAACGTTCCAGAGCCATGTTATCCGACTTTTTTTTACTGAAATTGAAGAAATAGTTTTGGACGACCTCTGGTTCATGCAGGATGGCGCGTCATGCAACACAAACCATGCCACAATCGATCTTTTACGCACCAAATTCCCAAATCGTGTTATCAGCCGTCTTGGCGATGTCAATTGGCCGCATCGGAGCTGCGATGTGACCCCTTTGAACTTTTTTTTGTGGGGAAATGTTAAAGATTGATATTATGCCAACAACCTAGATACGATTCAAGCACTTAAAGCCAATATCATCTAAGCAATCTGTGAGCTACAGCCCGAAACAATGAACAAGGTCTTGGAAAATTGTAGCGACAGAATGCGCTACTGCAAAGCCAGCCGAGGCAGCCACTTGAACGAAATTGTATTCCATCATTAATGGGAATGTTTACTCTGACTAATAAAGCCTTAATACATGGAAAAAAATTAAATTTTGTTCATTTTATTGCATTTTTAAAAAGAATCTTGTATTTGGCCCACCCTTTAAAAGTGAAACCTTTTAAAGTTAACCTTCACCATTTAAAGGCTGCGTCGATTGCTCTTCTTCTTTATTCGTGTTGGAGTGCAGAAGGGGTAGTACTAAGCCAAGAATAATATTTTGTTAATAACCGGGTCCACAGTGAATGTTTGTAAACCAAGAGCCTCCATGCTCATCAAGAAACCAATAAATGTCCTTGCCCTCTTCAACTTCAATGACAAAGAAAATGTTGCTATTGTAGTCGATGTGAAGCCAAAGTAATGATTTGTTTTTACACATGTAGCTCAACATTAGGCAAAATTTAGCCCGTAATTAGGAGGCCGACTTTAGACAAAATGGTCCACAAGTTACTAATTGATTTCTACTCAATTTTGACTATGATATTTTCATCTCTAAACTTTTACATATTTTCCGGGGCTACAAAAACTTATTCTACTATGATTAAAACTTTAGACAAAGAAATCACAGCCAATCATAGTTTAAAATTTCTTTAAGAGTCTGACATTTGAATCAAACACCCTATATGGTTGATTTAGGTTTTGTGATAAACTATAGCACCTCATGCCAAAATACATACTGAAATATTTATAGGACTAGGAGCTATGTATTATACTTGCAAAGCAATGCACTATAGTCCTCAACGCTATGCATTGTAAAGGCTCCCACTCACGAGAAGTCCAAATGGCCTGAGTCCATTTGGCTTGAGTCCGTTTGGTTTAAGTCCAATTTAGCTCGCCACTCACGATAGAGCCTCGATCCAGTCAGTCCATTCCATTTTCTGTCTTTAATTTAGAAAAAAATAAAGATAAACTTGAAGAAAAAATTCTTTTTAATCTATTAATGAATCCGAAGCATATGGAGGAGTTATTTGCAATCGCAGCTTGCATCTACATAAAGCAACGATAGCCAAAAAGGAAGTAGCAAAAATTAATAGCAAAAAAGTAGCAAAAAAAAAAATGAGTCAAACTATAACTCCTCACGAAAGATTGACCGCCACTTTGCGGTACCTAGCAAGCGGTTGCAGGCTTTGGGTCAAATAATATAATATACATTCATGTGACCTATATTATTCGATAACTTCCAAAACAAAATCATGGCCACCACTATCCATTATGCTGAATTTTTCGATTAAATAAAATAATCACAGAAACAGTCAATGAGCTTATCAAAGCAAGACTGCCACGTTGTTTGGACTGAGGCTTCAACACACACGATTAGTCCATTTTATCGATTGTCAAAATTCGCCCTACTATTTTCCCACACACGGTCGAGCCAAAAAAAGGCCCGATGGCCTGAGTCCATGGACTTTGGATTGATTGGAAATCCAAATTGGTTGTTTCAGTCCATGAGTCCATCCAAGTTCTCCTACACACGGTGAAATTTTGGCCTGGCCTCAGGCCATTTGGACTGATGGACTGCTCGTGAGTGGGGGCCTTAAGATTTGATAAAATGCCAAATTTCAAGTCTAAACGAACCTGGATTTGAGCCTCAAGCTCCAATGTTCTACTCACTGGGTTACACGAGCTTACTGTGTTCCTAATGTTATATAACTTACTATAATTATAGGTGCCGAAACTAGATTCACAGGAGTTGAGGCTATGTGCTTAGGAATAGAGGCTGTGTGCATTGAAGTCAAGACTAGGTAGCAGAAAATCCTATAAAGTATGGAAATTTTTGCTATGAAGCAAAAACAAGTTTTTCATATGACTCTTGTAGCTATATTTTACAGCCCAGGGTACTATGTCCTTAAGCGTATTCGGTTATATTTGCCATACTATGTTGTATAAGAGTTTGTGCTATTTAGATCTTATCAAATGTGCTATTATGCCGCTTGGAGCTATATTTTATAGCTCAGGCTACTATGTTCATAGTTCAACCATAAATTTGGTTCTATGTCGCATGTGAATACGGAATATGTGAATGTTTTTCAGATTAATATCTATCAAACCACGATTTTCGAAAATTTAGTGGTTTTTATCACCAATGGCTTCAAGCAGTGAAATCAGTGAAACGAATGAAAAGTTGTTGCAAGCAGTGAAATCATCGCTTTACTAGGAGCGATTTTCTTAGTATCAATACCACGAAAGCACTTCCCATATTAGAAGTATACTAATATTTTAATCTTATGTAAATATGTACGTAGTATGAGGTAATGTCCTGGTGGTATGGATAACATTACAGTTTCAATTCCAGATGTGTATTAGAAGTATTACATGCCCTATTCGTAAGAAAAGTAATCTGGCTTAAGTATAGTTTGCTGTTGTTGTTCTGTGACTTCGCTCTGCTTATACTCTCTATTTTACCTAAAGGAAGACTGAAACAAAAGAATCGCTCCAGTAACATAAGCATTCATTACTTTATGGGTTTCTGTTTTCATTCCATCAACCTTTATTTAAGTCAATATTGACGTGGGCTGTAACTTTCTCTGCGGACTTCAAATTTAAAATTACAGAAGAAGCTCATAGCAGTAGGTGGTCTACATTACACAAAATTGAAAAAACTAATCACTATCCGAAATTGTCAATTATTCTTTTAATTAAGCCTACCTTTGAAACAAATCAATAGTTTCAGTTTTATAAATCACCCCCTGGCGATTTTTTTCGAATCACAAAGCTATTTGCCATGGAAGCCTGTTTGCATTTTACAGCAGGAAAATGATTCCAACAACAAAAAATACACCTGTTGAATTTTGACAAAATATCCAGAATATTTTGAGTTGACACAGTTTAATCTTAATACAAAATTAATGAACTTAAGTAGCTTTATCTGAAAACCTTAAATAAGAACTACGAAAACTTCTAGTACTAATATTCCTTTGAATCGTGAAACTAACGGGAACTTAATTCAATCAACTGAATCCCCGATAACCGTTCAAATTAAAATACGCATGTTATCAAGCAAACGATATGTCTTAGGGGATAATTGAAAATAGAACAGTTAATCCCTTTCTTTCACGTCCGAGCACGGTAAATTACTATCGACGTGTATCGTATTAGTCGGTATTTGTCCGAACATATGGATAGAGTTTGCTTTCTCTCTTGATACTTTTCTCCCCTTGATTCAACTGGCTTTACCATGTACTTGTTCGAATAAATTGTTAGTCAGATGGTATGGGCTGGGTTGCTGTCCTGGATATTGAATTTTTTATGTAATGAAAAGTGCAAATTTCAGGTGAAATTTAAATAACAATTTCGTGCATTGAAGATAATTACGAATGAGAGTGAAATTTGGTATTACTCTGATGAAGTAAAAAATTGGTTTCTTTGCAGTATAAACATGTATCAGCTGTCAAAAATTGACATATGTCAAAACAATGACAAGTGCGAAAAAGAGGACGAAAAATCTTCAAATTCAGAATTTCATTGCCATTGAAAACTCAATTAGAATAGCATATTTAAACCACTTAATTTGCAAATATATTCTTTTGTAAAAACAGGCCCCAGTGGCTACCCAACCATCTGTTAGTAGAAGGTGCATGTGCTCATGCTAACATAATATTCCCAACCGTACAGCCAGCTGATTTTGACAGACGGCTGAGAACACTTTTCAGCACTAATTGACAGTTGACCGAAATTGATTAGATGCAAGTATCTGAATAATCGCTTTCAAGTAGATAATAATAAAAAAAAGCGCTTAATTGATTTGATTTTCATGAGTATTATTATTATATTCTCTTTTACAATTTTAATATTTCTAATTGCGTGAATTAAATCGACAACTCTACCAAACACCTCATTTCACTATGCATGTTTTTATACTCGTGTGAAAAACTGTCCCGGAATGTCGTAACATTATGCCAAGTCCGAAGTAAAACAAAAACCTAATAATCCAGCCTTGAGTTAGACCTGACTAGCTTGGTTCGAATTGGTTAATACGAAAATTATCCGCAACTCGTATCGTCACTTTTGTTTTAAAATATTCACAGGGTGAAATGGAAAATCAAACTAGCGTTGGTGGATGGATGGGGAAAACGATGTAGGCGTGCCATATATGTTGGTGACTGTTAGATCAGGGACTGATAAAGTACTCATGCTTTATATAACCTCAAATAACACTACTTTTATGTCGAAGGATTTCTTCTATATCTGTTTCAATATATTTCGGAATGAAATTTGATTTTTTTTGTTCAAAGTAGGCTGTCATTTTTCAGAAAAGCTCTAATACAGCGATACTGAAGGTGTGGTAGAGACGAGATGTTGTGGGTGACCAACAAAGGTATAACGAAATTTGACAACTTTGAGCTTAAGGAGATGCTCATTACAACCATTTTTATTTACTGCCTGCACACATTAAATAGGGTCAAAAATTCTTGAAGGAAAGAGACGAGACCTTTAACATAACTATGTTCTTCTGTTAAATTGACATATGTCAAATTGACATCTGTTATGAATGTTTGAAATCGTGGTTAATGCAATAAATTTAAGATTTGATTCCTATCCTGAAGCATTCAAAATTGTCTATAAAAATAATAGAGGAAGTAGAATTTAGGGTTGACCCAAACATTCCTAATAGAGCACTCAGAACTAAAAATCCATCTTATAAGAATTAAATTAGCTCGCCGGAAAACTGCTAGGTATTTCTTCAAGTAATATACTATTTGCAGGACATTTAGTTTCATTTTGAGCCAGATACTTCCTGCGATTATATTTTTCCAGAAATGTATTCAATAGAAGCTAAGGCATTTCTATCTGTCAGCATGTTACATGAAAGTGAATTGGACTTTCGGACCAATTGGACTTATTCATATAAACGAAACAGTTGCTTTGATGAATTATTAGCACAACACTTCGAAAGAATTTCTCCCTTTGGTGTTTGAGGCACGGTCTAACAGTGAACCGTGGTAAAACGAAAGTCATTTTGGAAAACGAAAGTCATTTTGGAAAACGAAACTGGAAGAATTAGAGGAACAAACATGAAAGGTGCCAACTCATCAACTTTCAGATGAACTCAAATATCTTCGAGTAATCTCAGATACGAAAACTCTAAAAGAAGCTTGTGAAAGTGAAGCTCACACGAGTTTTAAATGCTCTCGGGCAGTGCAAGAAATCTTTTACCGACACACTGGCTCTGAAGCTATGTAGATTCAGTGCTTCCAATGCAAGTCCCTGAGCCTGTCCTCAATAAGAGTAGGGAAATTTGTAGAGGCGAAGTGGATACCTGTACCGAATAGGAATTGCAAAGGATGACCTTTGTCCATCCTACTCTGAAGAGGCTGATTCTACGGAGAGTTTGCTTTTTGAGTTCGCAGCGTTTGTGCATCTCAGATGTGAATGCTTCGACCGGGCTGTGGGACGCATGCAAAGGATCGTCTTTTTTTCCTCATAATTGATCTTGGATTTCGTTAAGAAATCTGAGAAACTATTTTGGCCTGAGTGCTAAGAATGCCTACGGATCTGAGGGTTAAAATTGGTAAAGACTTCGATCAAAATCAATGTTTTACCAGTGTGTGAAGTGATAAGTTTCACACTTGATTTCATTCGTTGTTAGATTCAGGTACCTACTCACAACGTAGTTTACTCAAATCCCAGTGTTTGATCAAGATTGGCTTTGAACCTGGGACGAAAAACGTCAGCAATTGGTACTCTACCACTAAAATCGCCCAACGTTGGCTTTTAAATAGAGCTGCCTTGAAAATGGTGTCAATTTCAGGAAGGTGTAATGATCTTTGGTGATTTTCTTTTGCAGAATGGTAGATGCTAACCATGGTTAATAAATTTCCGTTTTTTTTAATTATGGAAGCACTATAATCTGCGTTTCCCTTTTTATTGAAGTTATACTTCTTTTGGCTCGTTGGGTAGGTATTAAAAAGTATTGGTGAAAATCGCTCTGATCCGTCAGATTTTTTTTGAAACGCTCTGAAAGAGAAAGAAGACGGAGAACGAAGAGGGGCGACTAGGCTTGGGATAGAATCGCTCGGATCCGTCAGATGTTTGTGAAACGCTCTTATATATTATATATTGCAATGCTCACATTATTGGATGGCTACAAAATGATATTTCAGAAGCATTAGGCAAAGACTATGACAAGGCTATCAGACTTATAGGTTGTTTGATATCGGTTTCGGACTTTGAAGCATCGGGTAACATCAAATTACAGACTCATCGTCATACTTTCACATGTTTCAAGAAGATCGCGCCCAATAAAGCTCAAGAATGCAGATTCGACGCTCCATTTTTGCCTTCAAAAGAAACAATGATATTGACGCCGATGAAAGATGATGAGGTTGGATTCAAAGTCTATAAAAAAAAAGTATACTGCCATAAGAAAAAAATTAGAAATGAATGATTATGAAAACATTGATGATTTTTAGGAGAAGAACGATAGTGCATTCGGTGAGGAATATATTAATATAATTAGAGCCGGCATTAAACGACCAAGAGTTTTCTTGAGACGTCAACCGTGCGAAAAATGGCACAATCCTTTTAATCCATTTCTTTTTAGTGTAGTAAATCAAATACAGATTTCCAGTTCATCACGGAAGAATACTTGTGTGCAGCTTATTTTGTTGAATATGTTAATAAAACAAACAGAGGTATCAGTCATTTACAAAGAAAAATTGTTGAAGTTATGGTTGAACATCCAGAGTTTGATATTGTTCAAGTAACTAAAAATATTAGTATTGATCTATTAAATAATACTGACATGACCAGTCAAGAAGCTGCATGGTATTTACTGAGAGAACCGATGTCTAAAACGTCAGTGGTTATTGTTTATATTCCTACTGTTTGGCCAATCGAGCGGAATCGAATAAAGGAAACTATGAAAGAGCTAAGTAACCTTGATGACGATAGCACTGACATCTGGAAGGAAAATTGGTTTGACAAATATGAGAAAAGGCCTGATTATTTAGAACAAGTTACTTTGGCTCAATTTGTGGCTAAATATTACAAGAACAATAAAGGTGAATACGTAGAAAGAGACGAACCAAGAATTATACGCTACAGAAACTATGACATGGCGGAAGATTACAATGAATACCGAATAGAAATGGTAACTTTGCATCTGCCATTACGCAATGAAGAAAAAAACATTTTAACGGATTTGAAATTTAATGAAATATATGACCGTTATCAATTGCAAATACTAATCAATAGAAAACAATTTGAATCAAATATGAATATCGATCAGGTTATGGGAATTTGCCGTGATTTATGTCGTTTATGTCGTGTTTATAAAGCCAAAGAAGTATAACTTCAATCGGTCAGTCTCCAAGGACTGCCATGTCTTTTTTTTCAATATTGTGATGTCCAACTCCTCAGAACGAACAGACAGCTCAAAACATTCTTTCCACAAATTTCGAGTTCCCACTACTCTACATCAGTCCATCATACGGCTTCAATTCGCTTACGTCATTCTGAACGAAAAAAAATGATGTTTCAAAAATTAAACGATATTACCTTCAACGGTAGCCGAAATTAAGTATTAAACACTTCACCGTATCCATTCTTGTCCGGACGGTTCATTGTCACATGAATACTGCCATGGATAGTTTAAAGGACGATGAATTATGAAACAACGTCACAACAGAAATCCTTTCACATGTGCTCGCATATTGTCCATACGACAAATTATCAAGTAGTGTCTCATTAAACTTTAACCGACGGAACGCACCCTGTACAACCCGGGATGGAGGTGAGAACAACACGTATATTTAGTTATCGGAAACCACCTCCTTTCACCCTCGCAATCTATCAAAAGTTGCGAATTTGCAATTTTCATTCAGTTCACTACTGGTAGCAGCTTCTATGGCTGCAAACCGTCCAATCAATCCTATATCGTATACGAGGTTGTGTGTGAGTAGGTATTGTTTATATTCATTACCAGGCGGGTCGTGCGACTCCACTATCTGGCTTTCTGTCGTCCACCAGCTGCCTATCCGATGGCAGCTCTAACACGGATTAAGAACCTTAGCCGCAAAAGAATTTCAACAAAGTACCTTTATCGGTGTGCTAATTAAATGGGACATTTTGCTCTAAGTTACTTGCGATGGCCAATTGTGAATTGACCGCGGATTGTTTCCTATAGTAGTAGGTTTGAGCTTTGATCGAGGTGTATTTACGGTTTTTGGTCCACCGGTAACATCTGGGATGCAAGTGAAAGTGAAAATCAAGTGTCGTCGTATAGAGATAATTGGTAAGGAGAGTGTGAATAGAAAAAGTCTAGTGTAGATGGAGAGATAGTAGTGCAGGTTTTTTTTTCGTTGTCCTACATATTTTGTTCGTGACAATGTACTATATTTTGAATGTGGGAAGACTTATCGAGTGCTATGTGGCGGATGCAAATCTAAAGAAAAGTGATGATATGACGGATTTTTTTTTGCCAGTTGTGCTTGTTTTCTTTGAAGAAAAGATTGTCGTGTGTCAAGAAGTTTGTGCCCCAAAGAATTCTGGGAGTTCTATTTTTTGTTTAAAATGAGTGGGGCTTATACTTCAAACTAACTTTTAGAGGAACACGTTTTCTGAAAACGTACTACGTGCTACCGTTCGAAATAAATCGTATTTCAGCTCTCTTTTCGGGTATCTTGCTGGCTCTGCAATTTTCTTATCTTATGAGTGATTCACACGTGTCCTGGTTCAATTTCTATGTATTTTTACCCAGTCCTAGTTTGATGCCGGGTTTAAACATGAAATATTATCAAGCTCTGGGCTTGTAGTTGACCTAAATAGCTCTAAATAGTTATGTGTGCCAAAGCTTATCGAATTGGAAACGATAGCTGATGCCTAAATGTTAGAAGCTAACCCTTAGTTGCTGGGAAAAGCGAACATTTGTATAAAAAAAAATCAAATCAAAGACCAAAAGAGTAATGATAAATTCTTAACGCATTCAGCTAAATCGACTATATAACGGAGCATGTACTAGCTGCGAACCTAAAAATCTACATGGATTTTCATAAGGCTGCTTTGGTATTTTTGGGCGACACCGTTTCATTACTGTTTTACAGTAATCTACATAAACTACTATTTCAAAACGTTCAAGAGATGCTCGTAACTGCAGCATGATTCTTATACTTCGTTCTCACAACCTAAAACTAATAAAACACTGCAAAAATGAACGCTCATTTGCTTACATTTTTAAGTACTGGTTGACAGAATCATCGGAACTGGGAAGAAGTTACAAAATATAGTTTATTGAGGTTAAGTATAACACCAAAATCTGAGGAATGTTTGCTTGAGTTTGCCAGCAGAAAAATAATTTTCATTATGATGAAATTTAAAAAAAAAATCCACTTTCTCAATGATATACAAAAAGATAGACCCGCGAGCACGGCGTTCGACGTTTCCCATAGCTCGTGGCAGCATCACAATAGGAATGTTGTTAGTTTCCTGATTGATACTGAATCGAATTTGGTCAAAACTTCAGGCTTGCTTGCGTAAACTTGATCTTTAAGAGAGAAAAAATCCAAAGGACTTAAATCTGTGGAGCGCGACACCTACACTCCATCCGAAATCAGGCGAAAAACGACCTTAGTTCATTTTTCTGGAAGTTTGAGGCTTTGCATTATCTTTTTGAAATCAACAATACCGATCAGTTATCTTTAAAAGTGCCACAAATTGTTGAATCATTTCTAAATTAACTTCTGAATCAATCCTTTTTTTGAAAAAAAAATGGTTCAAAAATGTTCGTCTAACTTCTGCCTGATGCAATATTGTTTTAAAATGAACATGCGAATTTATCACCGACCAAAATTTGTTATTTAGGCAATTTAAATACCCACTGAGTGAGAGCTAGGCCTCGTCAGAAAAAAAAACGAATTGATAGTCACGATACGGTGCACTCCATGTAAAAAAATCAAAATTCACTCGTTTGGCTGGATTTTGTGATAAGAGCTTATGAACATTTCGAATATGGTTAGGATGTAATCCTAATGTTTCTGTGGCACAGTGGGCAGCTCCATAGGAGAGTTCCTCAGCTTTCATCACCCTTCGAAGCGATTTTTTGGAGTCGGAACGATGGAGTCTTCCCACTGTTTCGATAGCCGGTGCCAGTGCAGTCTTCGTTCTTTCATGAGGTGCATTCAACACGGAACCTGTCACTCGGAACTTGTTTATAAAACGTGGAATATATTTTCTCGATAATAGTTCATTTTGTATTTGGATCACAATGTACGTTAAAGCCTAGTACTAAGTTCTACCTGGAGTGAAGCGAAATTTTATGCCTCACAAAAAATATACTTGTGGTGTAATATCGCAAGTTGATTATGCATAGGATTCGACGTTTTGTTACTAGACTTAATGTTCAAGTAAACTTTGTTGGAGTAACTGGTAATTTGTATCCATATACATTTACTTATGGCAGCTTTCCACAATTATTCCCACACAAAATGGCACCTGATGTAGAAGGAACGGTTTGAAATATTACAAAGAATTCAAAAGATGACAGGTAATACTAACTGGCATCTACGTTAAATTATAAATTGAATATTTTTTAAATATATGGGGAAAAAATCGACAAAGACCAAACTGGTGCTTTTGGTAATGGTAAACAAAAGTATACTCAAGATGCAACCTTACAGGATGAATTATTTTTTCCTTCTGCCTGGAAAGATTCTGTTATTTATTCAATTTTCAAAACTGCCAATGTGTCCTCCGTCTCCAATTATCGTCTTATTTCTCTTCTCTCTTGTTTCAGCGGAATTCTTGAAAATTCTCCGGAGCAGCATGGGTTTGTGAGGGGTAAGTCTACTTTGACTATAACCTCATTCTTTTCTCAAACACAGTTGTCCTTGCCTTAGATCGTCAGGAACAAGTTGACGTAGTGTACACAGATTTTTCTAAAGCCTTTGATACTGTCAACCACAAGATATTACTAAATAAAGTTAGACAGTTTGGTTGTTTCGGGCACTTCTTTCTTATTTTTCGTCCAACCTCAGTAACCGTGAGTGCAAAGTTACTATTAACAACCTCTCCTCTTCTCCCTTTCATCCTTCTTCTGGTGTTTCACAAGGGTCTATCGTTGATCCTTTACTTTTTTTTTATTTTTCTTAACGATATTCTTTCCATTTTCAATTCCCTGTGTCTACTGTATGCTGACGATTTTAAATTTTTCGGAGTCATCAGATCATCTAGTTACTGTAATATTCTCCAGAATGATCTGTGTGCTATTCTCAATTGGTGCAACCGCGATTGCCTGTCCTTAAATGTTAGCAAATGTGAACATTTGAACTTTTCTCTCAAATCATCTAATATTGCATTTTCTTATGCATTTTCCACCAACTATCTGTCGTCCGTTAATTAATTCAGAAACTTGTTTGTGACTTTTGATCCTAAATTGAAGTTTAATTTCCATGTTGCGGAAGTCACCGCTAAAGCCTTCCGAGTCTCTGGATTGGTACTTCGCTTTGCCTTTAAGTTCGTTGACATACATACATGTGTTCGTCTTCTTTTAATGTTTGTTCGTTGTGTCCTCGAATATGCTTGTCAAGTGTGGTCTCCACGTTTCCTATCCCTTTCTGAGGCCATTGAGTGTGTTTTCAAATTTCTTCCCTGGAGTCACACTAACGCCGACTTTTGCTTGACGAGTGCTTCCTTTTCAAATTGCAGGAAGGTATTATATATGGCTTCTCCGATTCGATCCGATCTCGCAGCTCGTTACGTGCTATCAGCTCCCAGGAAGTCTTCACTGTTCCGTTTGCCCGTACAAATGTGCATTTCTTTCTCCCTTTGTCAGAATCACTAGACGTCATAATGAATTTGGGCTTGGATCTCTGCGTCGATTGTTTTTTGCCTTTAAACAACTTTTAAATGCCTTTATACTCTGCCTAAGCGTTGGGGCATTAGATTGTTAAATTGTATTTTCTTTCATATTTTTGTACAAAATAATTTTTATTTTTATCTTTTTCGAATTTCATTGCTATAATTGGAATTTGTATTCTGTTGCGATGAATTTTGTAAATAAATAAATAAATAGGATGAAAAGAAGGGGAAAAACGACCACTAAGACGAAAAAAAGAAGGAGCTAAAAATACCGTGATATCTTTCCTTTCCACGAATATTGATTAGTTTTCCCCTTCGAATGCTTTCGTGAATTCAGTTAAGATCACATTAACCTATAGTCCATTATCAAAAAACACTTATGTTGTTCCTAACGAAGCGTTCTTAACGACTACAAGAGCTTAAAATTCGATTAAGAACGATGCGCTCAAGCAACTAAATGAACTAGGAAAGGAGAGATATAAGGTGGCAGTTGCACATTGCTTCCGGCTTTTAAATCGAGAAAACATTGACTATTTTCCAGCTGGAAAGAAAACACTCACACAAAAAATTCAGGTAAATAAAGCTGTCAAGGGTACACATGAAGTTGTTCCCAGAAATTTTTAGAAAACATTTAGAAAGCTAACCTGAAAACTGTTCACAGTGTAATCTAACAACGATATTAAGATTCCTACCATAAGAGTCACAAAATCAATAAATCAGAAGACTAATATTGATTCGTTTTGATCTTCTAATTTTGAGTGCCCTTCAAGTGAAAGCCTAAGGAGTATAAAGAAAAGAGCAAAAAGTGTGCAAATTTCTTGAGGAATCGAGACAGTGGCTCTCGATAACATTTAAAAAAAATGCAAATTGGTGGGCTGACGACCAGAAAAGCTTAAAACTGCAAAAAAAAACCAGATTTACTTTAATATAGGCGAACTTGTAACGTTACTTTTTCGTAGCTGATTGTAAAAGCCGAGCAGCAAAAAACAATACAACTGAGCTTATTAATTGACTCGCTGCTGAAATACCATGTTTCGCAGTTGGTTTGCTCTTCGCTGATCAAAGCCACAACACGGAATCTCTAGCCTCACAGTAATACCAGTATATAAGAAAGACCTCGCGTTCAACAAGAAAGCGACATCTGCCGCCGAATATTGGACTTGCGAATTGGCTGATAGCCAAAATAACAGATATCTCAGATCTCGGAAAACACTATCTTCAAGCGTTAAACCTACGAGTGCCTTGTAGTGAAACTTAATTTTAAGGAACTTAAAATGGGGCTGCAGACAGGCAACAAGAATTACTGGTGGGCTGTTATCACCTAAATTTATTCTGAATTATTATTACATTATCTGACAAGGAAACAAACCGGTAAAAAACACGATAAACAAAGTGACCACATTAAGATTCAACTTCATGAGTCGTGAAGGCTAATCCTGACCGAAATATTTGGGAATTGATGTCTGTGGATTTCTTTGCAGGGGCCCTTAGACAATGTCTGCGTGACCTCAGAGAAACAAATTCTATAGAAGAGAATTTCCACTGGATCTTTGGGTTTTGCTCTGCAGACCTATAAATAAACAGTCACAACATTTAATGCTTCACTTTTTTTTTTTAATTTATCCGTATACAAAAAACAGCCCAGCACCATACGGTATCTATTCCGGAGCACCGAGTCAAGCACGATCACCAGATTGAAACCATCTTCACCAGCGTCTTGATTCTTCCTGTGATCCATGTACCTGATAATAACATAGCCTGATCAAATATCGATGCTCGGATTCAGCTTGCTAAGCCTGCCAATAATGTCATTTGCACTCTTACGAGGAACAAAAGTCCAATATCTGATATGATAGGATTTGGCAGATCGGGGTCCAAAATTGTAAATTTGGGCCGATTGGTAGTACCTAATTTTGGGACAATCTGTGTCTCTCGTTCGATGTTTGGTGGAGCAAGCAGCTTTGAGGTGACCGTCTACAAAACTCCCTTGCGTGCAGCCGTAAACTAGTCCCGACTCTGTTACCTCTCTCCACTGTTCATTCTTAACGATAGAGCACTGACAATGGGTCAGTTTTCATTCCTTGTTAGACACAGTTATCACAACGATGAGAAGAAGACGAAACCTCTGCGTACGTTTCTCTCCCTACTTTCGCGGATGGTGTGTTCATGCCTGAAGGACCAGCCTCGGCGAGGTCTCTATCACGGTCTTTGGTATTTTCGGCATCTTGCGCTCAGGAACGTAGGCATCGGCTTTTACTTCAAGGTTGCGTTCCTTCCCCGCTCCACCCTTGACAGATTTGACACCTGTGCTGGCCGACAGGCAGCTACCCCGCGTAGACAGTTCCGTCTCATCGATTTCTTGTAGAAAGTTAATTTCTGTCGACGGCTGGTTTGCCATGTCCAGTTGACGTAGATTCGCACCCAGTCATTAACCCACAATGTTTTTGCCCCCAACTGATAGCCTTAGCATCATCAGCCAACTTTTATCTCGCTTCTTCAGATAGGCTCAGAAGTTTCACTGTCTGACATTGAGTTTCCAAAGAAACGCTTGCGTTGATAGCTTATCCCTTTTGCGCAGCTTCTTAAGTTTTTTGCGACTCAGAGCCTTCAAAGGTCTCCAGAGTTCAGTGGAACGAACACTTTTATATTCTATCGTACCTGTGGGTATCTCGTTTGCCCTGACCGGAGTTGCGTCCTTCAGTGCATCCCTCCTCCTCTTTTGTGAGGAATTGGAAGAAAGAATCTTTTCCTTCGGTACAGCTATAGTTGGACTTCCGGCTGACGCCGTACTTGCATTTCCGGAGCCTGTAACCAGAAGGGACACTATCAGCAAGTGGAAAACTTCCACGATGACAACTTGTGAGCTTTTTCTGTAGCCAGGATCCCCCATTGCAGTTGTACATGAGGTTGGGCCCTGCAAAATCTGAGCTTCTGCCATACTGAGCACGCCCAGCATGGGTGAATTTCCAGACTTAAGGATTCATCACTTTAGGTCACAGCGTTTGAGCCTTTTCGCTTATGCAGCATTATAGGCCTAACAAATGCAAACTTCAGTGCACTATTCAAACCTGTGTAGCCTGAACAAAAATTTTCGGTGAAATCGCCTCGAAAGTTGAGAATTATGGGTAAAATCGTTTTTTTTATTTTATCTTTTTATTTGGCTAAAATTGATATTGAGTGGTTTTCGAAGTTATGGAATATGAATCTGGTATTATTTTGGCAATAGAATGAATACTTTACCAACTTCTCAAGCAAAAATTAGCTTGAAGTATGAATGTGTTATGTCAAAATAGCAAATTAAAAAAAACCCATTCTCGTATATTTTATTAATTTAATTTTTATTTCAATCCTTGCATTTTTAATCTTTTTAATACTTGAAAGTATAAAACGCATAGCATACACAATATTAGAACGATGCCTCATTTATCTGTTCAAATTATAAATCGCAATACAAAACAAACTGCTTTCATGCGATCTTCCCCTACGATCATCCCCTACATCTACATCTTCCCCTACGAATTTAACACTGTTTGCTAAACCACATGAAAATTAAAATCTACTTTTGTAATACTAACTCTACTACTATGCTCAATTTCAAAAAATAAGCTCATGTTTCGTCGGTCAAATTTATAGTTTACTTTTCGGTTTGTTCCTAGTATGAGGGATACGGCCATAAAACGTCGCCTGAGATCGATTCTTTCCACATTGAACTGGGCAATAAAATCCTGAGAATTTGTAGGCGTGAAAGGATGCATTTTAATTACCTGTTGTGTCCTTTTTATTTCTGTTAGGGATATGTACTATATTTTTGATTTTAACATCAGCACTAATTCAGTCTGCAAATACAGTGTCATAGCAGTCCTTGAAGTTTAGTATCAGTTCAGTTTTCAAGTTAAGTGGACAGTGCTGGTGATTCCATTATTCAGGTATGGAATGCAGACCAAATGGGGTTGGAATTAGAAATTCCACCCTGTCGCACATTGACTATTCGGGTTATTCGAAAGCTTCAGCGCGTAAATGGTACAATGCACAGCTACACCATTCATATTCAACTAAACGCATCTGGTAAGTTAGTGCCGAAACTTCCAGTTGTTTTATATGAGCCGGCCGGTTTGTCCAAAAGAGTAAAAGAATCAGTTGGTAGTTATGCGAATTCGCACGTTTACCCCAGTAAATCTGGTTTAATGGGCTCCGAAATTGCAAAATAATGGATGAGTGAGGTGTTCTTGAACGTTATCGACGAAGATAGCCTTTTATTGATTGACTCGTGGACGGGTTACAATCAGATGCTACAAATGCCTGAAATCACATCCAAGCAATTGCGTATAATCACATTGCCAGCAGGTTCGACGTCTAAACTGCAGCCAGCTGATGTTTATTTCAACAGAACCTTCAACAATTTTATGCGCAAGTTTTGCAATAAAGTATGTTGGCGACATAACGACTTCGTTTTGGCAAAACGTGAAAACATTCTCCATATTCTGGATATGCTTTGGTATCAATGCAAGGCAATGAGATTTAAGAATTTTTTGAAATATTTGTGATATCGCGCTGGATACACAGATGAACATCCCCCAGAGTTCGAGACACCCGTCAATTTTTTTTTTACTACAAAGGATATGTCAAGTGGGAGCAAAAAAACAAAAAAAAAACAAAAAACTTTTGCAAAAAAATTTTGTTTTTTACGATGCGCTCACTGTGGATTGAATTTTTGCTTCACTCATATGCTAGAGCATTCTGATTAATCAATAGTATTCATTCAAAAAACATTCAAAATGTAAGGCTAGAAATAAAGATTAAATTAATAAAATATATTTTGATAAAACACATTCATATTTAAAGCTAATTTTTGCTTGAGAGGTTGATGAAGTATTCATTCTATTGCCAAAATAATACCAGATTCAGATTCCATAACTTCGAAAACCACTCAATATCAATTTTAGCCAAATAAAAATATTAAATAAAAAAACCGATGTTATCCATAATTCTCAACTTTCTAGGCGATTTCACCGAAAAATTTTGTTCAGGCTACACAGGTTTGAATAGTGCACTGAAGTTTGCATTTGTTAGGCCTATAATGCTACATAAGCGAAAAGGCTCAAACGCTGTGACCTATAGTGATGAATCCGTTAGTCTAACTGCCAAATGCAGAGATACAATCTAACTTCAAGATAATTTTAAAATTTATGGACTTGGAACTATTTTCATACATTCCAAATTATTTTGTCATATTCATTCATGTTCAGAGGAAACTAAGGACCTTAACAATTCCTTCCTTAATTATTTTCATGTTCAATTTTCAATACGTGTTTCATAGAACCCACTTACTTCAAAAATGATCATAAATCATGAAAATCCCTACCTACCTTCCAAAAGCTATTTCTATTTCGTAATTATCTATATGCATTTCTTCACATTCTCTTCTAAATTTGCGTTCAATCTATGTAACTGTTGCATGAAAAATTCAGACCATAATCCTAACTATTATAGTACTTGACAGTGAAAAACCAAACGTGCATATATCACATGTAATGTCATGGAAATATTCTAAAGTTCTTTCCGCACGATACCTTATAGCAAAAATCGAAACTTCTTAAGAAGTATGTACGAGGGCGGTCCGATAAGTACTTAGCCTCACCGCCCAATGGCGCCACTATCGCAAGTAAAATTAACTATCGTGTAGTACATTTTCGTAGACAGCTACTGTCAAAATTTCAGCCGAATTGAATTCGTAGTTTTGTTTTGACCGCGTGTGGAAGCGGGTGTGTCCGCGGATTTTAGAAAAATGGAAAAAGACCAATATCGTTGGGTGATTCGATGCTTATTTTTGGAAGGGAAATCGCGCAGCTAAATCAAAGAGCGCTTGGATGCTATGTACGGTGACTCTTCTCCTTCGCTGGCAACCGTCAAAATTGGTTTAACGAGTTTCAACGTGGTCGCACGTCGGTTTTTGATGAGCCACGCCCAGGTGCCCCAAAATTGGCTACCACGGAGGATAATGTGACAAAAATCCATGATCTCATATTGGCAGACCGCTGACTCAAGGTGCGCAAGATAGCTGAGACAGTAGGCATTTCAAAAAACCACGTGAGTCATATCCTGCATGAAATTTGGGGCATGAGAAAGCTGTCGGCGCGATGGGTGCCGCGTTTGCTCACTCCGGACAACAAGCGCAACCGTGAGACCACTTTAGAGCAGTGTTTGACGCTGTTTAAGCGCAATCCGAAGGAGTTTCTGCGTCGTTTCGTGACCATCGACGAAACATGAATCCACTGGTACACACTAGAGATCAAAGAACAGTCGAAACAGTGCATTCCACCCGGCGAACGTGCTCCGAAGAAGGCAAAGACTGTCCTATCGGGCGGAAAGGTAATGGCCACCATTTTTTGGGATTCACAAGGTGTCATCTACATCGACTACGTGGAGAAGTGCAAACGGTCACAGGGCTCTAATATGCCGAATTATTGGGCCGATTCGACGCCGAATCTCAGAAAGAACGGCCTCATTTGGCGAAGAAAAAAGTGTTCTTCCACCATGACAACGCACCGATCGCAACTCACATCTCCGCTATCACCAGGGCCAAATTGGTCGAATTGCGGTACGAACTGCTGCCCCATCTACCGTATTCTCCAGATTTGGCCTCGTGTGACTTATTTTTGTTTCAAAACTTGAAAAAGTCAGTCGCCGGGCAGAAATTTTAAGGTGGAATGAGGAGGTGAACGCCACGGAGGCCTACTTTGCAGACCTCGAGAAAACGTATTTTTCAGGCGGTTTAAAGAAGTTGAAACATCAGTGGGTCAAGTGTATCGAGCTAAAAGGAGACTATGTTGAGAACTAAATCGCCACTTTTCTAAAATGCTCGTTTTTCTTTTGTAGGCTAAGTACTTATCGGACCACCCTCGTACATACATACACTGAAAGAAAAACTCTTGGTTGGTTCAACTATTTTTAATAGTATTGCAACGATTCATTCAAAATCGTTAAACGAACTACGGAAAATAGTTATTTTTACTATGTTAATATAGTTAATTTAACGATATAAAAGTAGTTGGTTCTAGTTATGCAAAAAATATCTCAACGTTCATGAAATCAACTGTTTTAATTGTTTCATAACCACGAAAATTAGTTGATAAATAGAAAAATATTCATCAATTCACTCAAAACTTCAACGTTTCGAATTATCAACAGTTTTTATGGTACTTAAACTACTTCGCAATAGTTGATTTCAGCAAACGTAATTCAGTGAGCAACGTATTTGAAATTATTCTACGCAAAGTAGAATGGTTTCAACATTTGGACGTTTTTCAATTGTTTATCAACCACGCGTCATGGTGCATAAAAGTAATCAACGATTTTCTTATGGTTGTTTTAACTATAGCCCTAGTTGATGCAATAACAACTAAGGCAAACTATTGATTTTTCATACTCCTCATACTCATACTCCTATTCTATCATAGAAGTTTCATATACTACATGGCAAAATTATGTTCGGTTTGCTGTTCGATATAATTCATATGCATGTTATGCAGTGAAGCCTTTATATTACGTTGTATGACGCTTTCTTCCACTGTGGTAAACGCAGTGGACTGCGGCAAAGTGCTGTGAAAAAATATACTGTAAACACAAAACAGCGGCATTGCGGCAGCGGCGCCACAGGGGGAGGCGTGAATGCCGCAGTTGAATTTGGTGAATCACACTGCAGCGACAATGTCGCTGTCAATGCAACCAAGGCATCAACCAAATTCATTTTGTTTTGTCTTTTGTATTGCTAAATCCTGTTGTACGAGGATTAGGTTGGCTACCACATACTATATACATAAACTATATATATATATATATTACATACTATAGTCTTTTCCTACCTCGTACTATGTATATTGTTGGAATACTATTGTTTGTGGTTGCTTACTTTTTTTGCACCACGGACGTTGTTTGTCAACCACGCGTCATGGTGCATAAAAGTAATCAACTATTTTTTTATGGTTGTTTTAACTATAGCCCGTAGTTGACGCAAAAACAACTAAGGAAAATTGTTGTTTTTACCAAGATTTTTCTTTCAGTGTACATATGTAGCTAAGACAGTTTGTACTGTTTCCTAAGTCAATAGTTTAAAAGCATGCACGAATGAATTAAGTAGTCTATAGATATATTGATTTAGTTTTTTCATTAAGTTGTGGGAACTGATCTACCACAACGCTACGCGTGGATATTGCATAATGATAGATTAGATACAAGAGACTTTGTAAATTTAATAAACGAATTGCGGAAGGATCAGTTGCAAGCTTCCGCTCGATGCTAAGAATACAGAATGAAGAGATATGGAAACCATATTGAATAATGCCTGCATATCTAACGAGAAAAATATTGGATTAAACTGATTTGATTGTGCTATCTTTCAAAATAAAAGATTTAATCAAAAGAGAATTTATTTATTTTGGAACTAGATAGCAGATAGATATAGTTATTTCGGAAGTAATCTACCCTCTTCTTCCGACCAATAGAGACCGAAGAAGAGGAAGGATTACTCTCGAAAGAACGATATCTCTCAAAATTTTGAAAAGGAAATTCTGCTCTTTCGATGGAATCTTTAGAGAAAACATATTTTCTAGAATAATTTTTCTAATATTTTTACTTAATATTTTTCCTAGCTGATGAGCTGATGAAATCTTTTGGTTAAAATTTTACAGCTTGTAATAATTGAGCACACCTACGAGTTTTTGTTGCTGTCGAATAAATGACATAAATCATCATCGAAAGCTACATATGTAGACATAAACATTCTGGTTTGTTCATTTGCATGCTCCTAACTAAATACGTCTTCAGTTGACGTTGAAAACAACGCAACCGTAGCAGTAATAGCAGAAAATTCTTTCGTTAAACCGTTAGTTAATTGCTCGTAATTTAATTCACCATCAAAGGTCAACATTCATAATTGTGTTGTTGGTGTTTTTTTTTTCTTCTGCTGTATAGCAAATGAAAAGAGGCTATCATTGGCGTCTTCTAGATATTGTTTGCTTACCAGCAAGTAAAGCACACAAGAATTTTTTTTTGATCTGATGGATGGACTCATTATTCATCACATCGGTCATCACAATGTTGGAACGGATATTAGTGTTTGCTTAGTTTACCTGTTATTGTTGTCCGGTTTCAGTACTGATGTCGGAATTGTTTCAATGCTAAGGCTTATGCGACTGTTTCATATTTTATGTGCATTAGAAGTAATGTTATACAACAGAAGTCTTTAGATATTGCCAGTGAAATTTACAAAAACGTCCGGCAATGGCTTGAATTTGTAATAGTAATTTATTCAATTAAAAATAAGCACTTGAATCAAAGTTTAAATACAAAACGGAAAGAAAAATGTTATATATATTTTTTTATTATGTATATTTTTGTCCCCCTACAGCCCATTGATTTTTGAAAGTGAAGATGGTAGAGACTCCATTTTCAGAAGCTACAGTTTTACGAATGTAAAATGATTAGTTTCCTACTTCATTTTGCCCCTGATTTGATTTGAATATCCACTCAGAGGTAGGTTAACTCAAATCTTGGTGCGCGACTCTCCGTCCGTACTTGGACTCAAACCAGCGACCTTACACACCAGTAGGGTTCTACCCACTAAACTATAATAGCTTCCAGGGCTGATGAGCCAAGCTCCGAAAGTGTAAAAATAATTTGATCAGAATGAAATTTTTTTCAAGAGTCAATCGAAAAATGAAACTGCTCCAAAACACAAGCCAGTGATGATTCGCAACATCAAAGGATCACAGGATCTCTTCAAGAAAATGTCTTGATGTATCAACACTGAAAGAAAAATCTTGGTAAAAACAACAATTTTCCTTAGTTGTTTTTGCGTCAACTACGGGCTATAGTTAAAACAACCATAAAAAAATAGTTGATTACTTTTATGCACCATGACGCGTGGTTGACAAACAACGTCCGTGGTGCAAAAAAAGTAAGCAACCACAAACAATAGTATTCCAACAATATACATAGTACGAGGTAGGAAAAGACTATAGTATGTAATATATATATATATATAGTTTATGTATATAGTATGTGGTAGCCAACCTAATCCTCGTACAACAGGATTTAGCAATACAAAAGACAAAACAAAATGAATTTGGTTGATGCCTTGGTTGCATTGACAGCGACATTGTCGCTGCAGTGTGATTCACCAAATTCAACTGCGGCATTCACGCCTCCCCCTGTGGCGCCGCTGCCGCAATGCCGCTGTTTTGTGTTTACAGTATATTTTTTCACAGCACTTTGCCGCAGTCCACTGCGTTTACCACAGTGGAAGAAAGCGTCATACAACGTAATATAAAGGCTTCACTGCATAACATGCATATGAATTATATCGAACAGCAAACCGAACATAATTTTGCCATGTAGTATATGAAACTTCTATGATAGAATAGGAGTATGAGTATGAGGAGTATGAAAAATCAATAGTTTGCCTTAGTTGTTATTGCATCAACTAGGGCTATAGTTAAAACAACCATAAGAAAATCGTTGATTACTTTTATGCACCATGACGCGTGGTTGATAAACAATTGAAAAACGTCCAAATGTTGAAACCATTCTACTTTGCGTAGAATAATTTCAAATACGTTGCTCACTGAATTACGTTTGCTGAAATCAACTATTGCGAAGTAGTTTAAGTACCATAAAAACTGTTGATAATTCGAAACGTTGAAGTTTTGAGTGAATTGATGAATATTTTTCTATTTATCAACTAATTTTCGTGGTTATGAAACAATTAAAACAGTTGATTTCATGAACGTTGAGATATTTTTTGCATAACTAGAACCAACTACTTTTATATCGTTAAATTAACTATATTAACATAGTAAAAATAACTATTTTCCGTAGTTCGTTTAACGATTTTGAATGAATCGTTGCAATACTATTAAAAATAGTTGAACCAACCAAGAGTTTTTCTTTCAGTGAAGTACAGGCAAATCAAACAAAGAGCCGCAGCTTACAAGCAGAAGCTGACCAGACATGGTGGTAGTCTCTTACAAAGATGAAATTACTTTCTCCTAATTCCCAGACGACCACAGTTTACCCCCCGACAGGGTGGCTAAAAAATGCGTATTGGCTGTTAGAAAAGCGCGTATTGGCTTTGTTGTTTGCCAGTTACTTGACGATGTGCAAATAAAGATAAGTTTCAGGTGTTTGGACCACATACACTTTGCGAAAGGCTGTAAAGAGAAGTGACCATAATAGCCCAGAAATAGGAAAGTGGTGCGACGAGAAGCGCCATTTTGCTATAAAATGGCCAAAAGCACCAACCTGCTTCTTTTGTGCCCAGTCACGATAAGGTGATACAATCTCGTAGCGGAAAGAGCCAGCTGTCCCATGTTCAAACGAACGTTAAATAATCGTAAGTGAAGTTTATCCAGCTAGATCCCAATGCAATAGATCGCGGCGGCCCATAATCTGCTGTCCCAAAACATCTACGGGATGAAGGTCAACATAGCGATACTATGTGAGCAGCACCGAAACCCAAGTAAAGCTGCATAGATCACAGATGAATGAGGCAGAGCAGCGATATGGACCTGTGAAGAAGTTTCATTCCAGGAAACCAAGATTGAAGGCGAAGATGGTTAAAATAAATGGTTGCTACGTCTATGCTTCTCCTAGCTCAACAGAAGCCCAATATCAACACTTACTGGATAAGCTGATACTTAATACCATAATAGAGAAGCAAAGCTGGGAACACTGCGAACATGCTAGGACGTATTCTTATGAAGCCATTGTGCCAGCTGGACATTGGGTTAATGAATTCTGGCGTTTTATTAACCTACCGAAGCAAATAAATTACTGCTTCAGAAAACTGTACAATTCAGTAAATGTCGATCAATAAGGTGAAGCACATCTCGTGGACATATCATGCGCAAAAGACTCAGACACTACAAGTAAGCTGCCTTGTCATGTAGGAAAAGATCGTGAAAAATCTTTCCTAACAATTGCAAAAGTTTCCTGGAATTTGTCAAGCAGCACACGACTGATGACATCTCTTCAATCGCCGATATAGAACTTTCGGATGTTCTTTTTGGATCTAGATAGTATCAGTTTTTCGAACTTAGATAGTATCACGACTAAACTGCTAAAAATTGCCCTCAAGCTGAAACCCGAAATGTTTATCGATGTTCTTAATATAAGCTTGGATGCAATGCAATAGCTTGTAATGTTGCCAAAACTCGCACCGCCCTATATGCCTATAAACGAATGGCCAAAGTCATAGAGATAGTAATATACAAAAGAGCTTTTGGATGTGCTATTTTTGATCTGCAATTTTTAACATGCTCATGAAATTGGCGAAGTCTGCGAAAGATTCTCAAAAATATTGTGCCCTTATTACGTATTATCATGTATTATGACGTGCTCAGCTTAAATTTCCAATAAATTCTTGGTTTTGCGGACGACCTAGGTGTAGTTATATTAGTTGACGATATGGATGAAATCGTACTTTTCGCAAAGGAATCGATGCAGTGTTATGGCTTGAGAGTGCTGTAAACTAGCCGGGAAAGCCCAAAGCCGTATTCATTAGTAATTGACAAAAATTACAACTTTAGAACCCACGTCGAATATTTGTTCTGCAAAGTCCTAAATGTAGCATTAGTGAAGCTACTTCCAAATATTGAAGGGCCGAATTAGGCCGCAGAATTCTGTTATCTGGGGTTCTGAGTTCAACCCTGCTATATTTTCCCCCTTAGTGTAGATGGCAAAAAAAAATCTGCTAACCAGATCCCCGGGTGACCTATCTCCTCGGGGTATGTGAGGTTTGACTCACTAAAAAAAAGAACCATCTACAAGCCCACGAAGTTCCGACCCGCCTAAGCACTGCTTCGACCCGGTCGTGCTGACTCACCCATCGGTAGCCACCGACTTCAAAAATTACCACAGTTCATGGGTCGGTAGGGCAACCCTCCACCCGCATTATACGCAGCACTTTCTCAACATATGTTGCTGCCAGTTCTCAGCGTTTCGCAGCATTGCATCCACGATCGTTGCCTCAAACTCACGAAGCGACTGCACATAAAGAATGTGTGCTGAGCATCATCGAGCTCAGTCACACAGTACCGAAGTAACCGTGCCCTGTCAAGAATTGACAAAGATAAAAGTTTACCTCTCCGTGGCTCCGGTTAAGCCAAGACTCAATGAGATCAATTAGCTTAGCCGTCCAGCGTCCTTTAGCACGTTCACTGCAACGTTGCTGCCAAAGGTGGAGGGTGATACCTGACCGACTTGCTGGTCTGCTATACGCAACGTAAGAGTATAGATGATAAAAATAAATTGTGTTAAGTCTATCGACTCAGCGCACTAGGGATGATTCGGGTTTAAAAAACCACATCAAGGGAAGCTACATACGTGATAGCAGACTTGATTCCTATAGATCTACTGGCGGATAAAACGAGAAAACAGTACAGAAACGGCGTGGTAAATCGAAAGGTGGATCAGAACTTTTCTGATTATACATGGATAAAGAGTTGGAAACAATGTCCGACTGGCAGGTGGACGTATAAGCTTATTCCCAATATTGCTAAAAGGACCAAATGACAACACAGCAACAAAACGTACAACCTAGTGTAATTTTTAATCAGTCGTGGTCTCGATGACTGTCCAAACTGTCTAAATTTTTGTGATTATGGCACCTAACATTTCACTAAAATGTCCTTTCAAATCAGAAATTGTAAGTTTCGCTAATTTCTAGCTATGTGAACCAAAGATCTAACAAAATCTTTTAATTTTCTTTGCAATAACTTTAGATGCAATCATATTAATTGCAAAAGCTGTATAGTTTTTCGACAAGGCTACCTACTGGTAAAGAAATTTCCAAAAATTATTTCGCTTCTATGATTTATCAACTTTTATAATTATCCGTGCAATTCGCTAGCAATTTAGCCCGCCATTAGAATATAATTATAAATAGCCATTAGAACATTTTTTCAACAAGATAAGGCAAAGCTTTAGGAAGAAAACACATCTCTTCCAATATGATGGCCAAATTAAACGAAAACTTTCAAATATTCTTAAACTGAATGAAACTGAATTTTTTCGTGAAAGAAAGCAACCTTTTTCATTTGTAATTCAGTAATATTTCTAAATCTATAAAAGACGAAAATTACACTGAACGGAAAAGGTACGTAAATACAATGAAAAAATTCATTGTAATTATGAAAAATTCATAGTTTTGCAGCCAATAAACATGTTCATTGCCACAATGAACAGCCATTTATAAAAGTCTTGAATCGAGATTCCCAATAAAAAAGTTCATTAACTGTATGATTGTAGTTCATAAAATCAATGAATGTGGTTCATAAAACCAATGAACTTAGTTCATTGAAGCAATGAACCTAGTTCATAAAACCAATGAATGTTGTTCATCAAATCAATGTACAAAGTTCATCCCATCAATGATCGTTTTTCTAGAATCAATGAACATAGTTCCTAAAATCAATAGATTTAATTCATAGAATCAATGAATATGGTTGCATCAATGAAAATAGTTCATAAAATCAATGAATGTAGTTTGAAAAACGAATGCACGCAGTTCATAAAATCACTGAACATACTATGCGACAATGAAACATTCTGGATTTCGGTAAAATATTTTTATTAAAATGGTATTTTTATATGTTACATACTTTTCATGTACATATTTTCTAGATCATACAAAAAAAGAGAAACAAGTGCAAAATATTTTCTTGTACTTGTTTGTTGTCGTAATGTAATGCAGCAATGTATACTAAATAAAATAGCTAAAATGAAATTCACAAACTAGTATTACTTTACTATCAATAAGAAATGTCTCGAAATGACATTTGAGCAAGTATATGAAAACATAAGTATATGAAAACTTTCCAATTACGCCCACATTTGATTGCTGTCAAAAATTTTGACAATTTAACAAAGCATTAAAATCCTTCTGAAACCGAAACGTAGAGTGGCAACGCCGTAATTGCCAGGATAAATGCTTCTAGTTTTTGATCACAAAAGTTTCGTTTCCATGAATTGGACTTTATTTATTTATTAATGAAAATAAAAAATATGGAACAATCATATTGTAAAGAATTGGCACGTCTGAATTTCGACTGTTGTTTTCAGTCTGTATCTGTTATTTGCATTGGAAATGTAAATGTAGAAAGCATGCGAAATTGAAAAGATTCAGGTAGATTCTTTTGTCAGGATACATTTTGTTCTACTCCTCTTTCCTTTTTAATTCCTCAATAAGAATATTAACTTTGCAGGACTTTTCTTTAGACTTAATTTTATGAAAATAAGCTTGAATGAAATGCCAGAAGGATATTCTAAGTTGAATAAATAATAAATTTCGAGACAAATATCTACTGCTCGCAGCAGGCTTTCAAACGGAATTTTCAAATCATCGAAATAAACATTAATGTATTTGATCACTCTTAAACTATCACCAATGGCAGTTACAAAAGATTGGATATTTTCCGGCCTGTTTTCTTAAAGCTTATTAAATCCTTAAGACCCGCGAATGATTTGCAAGTAATCCTACAAGATTCTTGTGAATCTTCAATTGTGAATCTTTTCACAATATTTTTTCTAATGGTGTTCTTACTCACAACTCGTTGCCAGGGAAGTAAGAAGCCGTGTAGAGCCCATAACAACATCACATCGGGACAATCTGTATTTGATATAGAATTATTAATTTATTGGTTGATTTTGTAGTGGGAATACACTTACTCTTATTCAAATGAGCACCTTTCAAAAAATTAATATCCGCTCAGATTTGTTTTTTTTTTTTAAATTCTAGTAGATGAATACGTACGCTCCTCCACTTATCTACCAATAATGAGTATATACTGGTAAAATTTCCGAATTGATTGTAAACTTTGTCATATTCTTTAATAAGAGATATTAGCTTATTTTCAAATCTGATCCAAAGTTTATAAATGAATCTTTACAGCAAGTTATTATGCTAAATTCTTTGAAAACATTTAGAAGAGGATGCAGAACCAACTGTTTCATGTTTTCGTAGATATCTAAAACACTCGTACGAGTAAAACTATCATTATCATGTAATAATATTGCAAATTTGAGAATTGAAATTATGAAATTTTTCAAGGGATCCAAGCTATTTTTATTATTATTTGAAGAATAAGTCATGTCAGATGCACATTCTTCTGCAACAATTACGTTTGGAACTAGAGGTGGAATAAAAGAATCATGGTTGGAAGGTGGATCTATCATTAATTCCTTCGAGGTACTCTACTCAGAATGTTTTCACTTCATATGTCGTCTGAAACAATTAAGCTTCGAAAAACATCGATACCAGCTATTTTGGATACATCTCAAAGTGCTTTTTTTAAATAAATCATGGACTTTCAAGTGAACTATGAGGAGTTCTATTGAAGCAAAAATCTCACGACACAGAAAGCATTTCTTATTGGGCATATGTATTGAATTATTGACCTGGAATTTATGAATTGCACACTTATTATATAACAATAATACACTTTTTATGTAATAATAACTTATTCAATTTTCATATTAGGTGTGTTTTTTGCGTCTCGGTCATTAGCAGATTAGGGCAGGCAGCATTGAAAACAACAGCAATCCTGCCTCAGCTGCTGATGTTTTGATTGCTGCCTACCCTAGCCTGCTATTGTTCGGGACGCGAAAAAATGCACCCATTAAAATAAGATTTTAACTTACCTTAAAGATTCGTGTAAGCCATTTAACTCAGCTATAAATTTATTCACTCAACTATGCCACTTCTTAACTAATCGAAAACTTTTTAATTTAACTACAAACTTTCTGTTTCAATTTGCCGAAAAAAACAAATAGCCAAATATAATAAACACAATTGATTGCAAAATGAACGTACATGTAAAGAACATGAACGTATAAACTTATGTGATGCACGTTTTCTTGACTTCTATGAATGAATTCATCGGGACTATGAACTTGTTCATAGCCTCTATGAATCAATTCATAAGTACTATGAACTAGTTTATAAGACTGCGAATTGATCAATAACGGCGAAATTTGAATCTTTATCAAACTTTGACATTAAATAACAAATACAATGTTGAGGATACTTTAGTTAAATGCCAAAAATTATGGTAAAATTTTGATATCTATATAAAATTATCCCATGGTCGAGAGTGACGGCTTGTTATTCTCGTATGAACAATCTATAAATTCATGAATTGAAACTCATGTGAATGCAATCTATGAACTAATACTTGATTTTTATGAACATATTCATTGAAAAAAAAGCGGAAGTTAGGAAAAATACCTCTATGAACTCAAATTCATTATATCTATGAAAGGTTCATACAATCATAAACTTCTAATAATGAAAAGTTCATTGTGACAATGAATTGTTCATACCGACAATGAAATTGGACTCTATAAACGATGTTCATTTACGTTATGAACGATATTTTTTTCAGTGTATAGAAAAAGTAAAAGAAAAAAAATCCAAACTAGTTCTCATGGTACACCCTCTTTGAATTTATTGGATTGAATTTCTCAAAAATATCGAAACCTTCAGAGTGTAATGGGTGTTTGAAATCCACGTCTAGATATGAGTTTTCTCTGGAGTACTGTTAACTTTGCAAATTCCAATGATATGGGTTTTTCGCATTGAGGATATTCAGGAAAAATATTTAAGCGAAACATATGTCGCTATTTCCTGCAAATTCAATATTTCCCCCAATCAAGGCTGTGCTGTAGCACAGGGCATCGCTAACGGTTGGCTTCATTGCAGAAAAAATGTTGTGTTCTAACAAACAAAATTTATACAATTTCAAATTTCTGACATCAAACAGAAAAAGAAACAAACGCCCCATTCTAACTGAAATGAAAATTAAGGTCCGAAACGAATCTGATAGAATGTATTCGCTTTGCAAAAGAGACTAGATAATGCATAATCACACAGTTACCAATCCTCTAAATTTCAGAGCATTCAGTCTTTTCAACACAAAACCTTGATATTGCTTAAAAGTTACGAATATTTAAAATTATTGTAATTATATTTTAGTAGTCCTGTTTTCAATTTGAATCATACATATACACGGTGGAAAATCAATCAAGTGTTAGACTTCTTGGCGATTTTTATGCTCCATTTTTTAACTCAAATTTTTTTTTTGACTAAAAAGTTTTTGTAATCAATTTAGTTTTCAAAATTTATCGTTACTTAACTTATTAAAATTAAATTTCCGGTGTAAATTGTTTAATTTCTTCAATGCTTTGCATCTGATATGCCAGGTGAATCGTTTGAAATTCAATAAACGTTCTAAAAACATTCATATCAACGTTTAGTTGAATTCTGATATTAACGAAAAGACTGACGTCACTTGTTTTCCGTACGTTCGTTTAATGCTGAAGAGTTCAATACTACAATCGAATCTGGTTTCGCGAAACTCGTTGAGCTTTTAATCTGATGTATCAAAAAAAAATCGTTGGAGATTCGCGAAACCAGATTCGATTGTAGTCTGTCTGCAGTATAAGACCTCAACCAGATTGTATATTTTTAGAGCTTTTATTTTATCGAATCGTTGCTAATTTTGAATATTTTATTCAAAGTACAACATTTGTTTCTATGAAAATTTCAAAAATGCCGACAAATCTAGTTCATGAAAATAATTATATCAAATTTAGTTCCAGAAACATTCAGCAAGTTAAAAATAAAATAATAGTTACCCTCTTAAAGTGAATACAGTCTAATAAGAGTTTTTTTATTAAACCGAGTTTTGAATATACTTGTTCAAGACTTCAAGCAGTGAAGTATGCATTCTGAAGTTTTTCATTTGACCCTGAAAAAGAAAAATAGTTAGTGTTCAAACAAAAGTCAGGAATATTTTTAATGCAAACTGAACATAAAAATCATAAATCTGCACAGCTGGTTTTATCTCTTGCAGCAACAAAATTGAACCTAGCATATAAATACAGTTTTCAGATATTGTGGATAGTAGTTTTTATGCTTTGATGATACATTTTCAAGCATTTTTTTTCTTCTCCCACCAACACAAAATTTACTAAAATCTTACTTAATCAAGTTGAACGAAAATTGCAAATGGTAGTTTCTCTTGATCTAATATGTTCAACTTTAATTAAAATAAAATATTACATGATTCCAAGTAATAGCAATTCTAAATCGCTCGTTTAGCTTTGAAATAGAATTGGAAATCGAATGGAAACAATGAAAACATAAGCAATCTAAGTTTTTGCATGCATGCATAGAATTTGTTGATTTTGTCACGAAATAGTACAACTTTTTCCCCCCACACAGATGCCATATAACTTTTAATGACTTTTAAAGCATTTTGCACGAAGTTGATGCGATCATATTGTGTGATCGCAAACTGTTTGATTGCAAATTTTAATTTGATATAAAGTGCTGAAGTGTAATTTTTGATCGAGTAAAACATAAAAATATCAAAATAGGCCAAATACTATCAAGTAAGTATCAATGATTTTATATTTTTTTTTAAATAAAATAATTTGGTAATTGTAGCTCTCATAGCTTGAGATATTTGAGATTCCAAAAATAGAAGTGGTTTTTATATTTGCTGACTAGGAGAAATATCGTTTGTTATTTTCTAATAACGTATTTATTTATTTATTAGCCAAGCAAGGTGTACACCAAAACAATATCCAGTTTGAGGATGTGCTCCTTAAGTTAAGAGGATAACATGCTTTATAAATTTCAAATATAGTAAATACGATAGTAAATCGTCGTCGTCGTCGCACTACAGCCCCTCTCGGGCCTTGGCTTCTCGCAGATGACGCCTCCAGTTGTCTCGGTCCAATGACCGCGTCCTCCAATTTCAAAAGCCGAGCAGAATTGCGCAGTCTTCGTCGACACAGTCAGACCAGCGTTTTCTGGGTTTTCCCACTGGTCTTCGACCCTCGGCCCTTCTGTCGAATACCTTCTTAGGTACTCGATGCTCGTCCATTCGTTGCACGTGACCAGCCCATTGCAGCTTCCGCAGTTTCACTATTGTAGCAACCTCTGGCTCGTCAAAAACCTCGTACAACTCGTGGTTGTACCTTATCCGCCATTGGCCGCACTCTTGTTTATACGCCTGAGGACCCGTCTTTCGAAGGTGTTCAACATATTTGCGGACGCTTGGGTAAGGGTCCAAGTTTCACATCCGTAGCACAACACAGGTCTGATGATTGATTTGTAGACTTGGAGCTTCGTCTTCCTGTGTATGCAGCTGGTCTTCAGTAGGGCCAGAACGGAGTAGAAAGTTTTATTAGCGAGCTGTATTCTCCGTTTAATTTCGTCAGTTTCACTGCTTTTCGTTGTCAATTTCGTGCCTAAGTATATAAATTCGTCCACATTCTCTAGATTATATTGGTCCAAAATTATATTTTGTCTAATGGAGGTCTTCTTTCTTGTTTGCGTCATGATTTTTGTTTTCGTCTGATTGATCTTTAGGCCTACTTCTTTGGCTTCCTGATCAAGTTTCAACAGGAGTTCTTTGGCGGATGTGAAGGAACGGGACAAGATGTTAATGTCATCCGCGTAGGCCACTAACTGGTTCGACTTATACAGAAGCGTACCCCCTGTGTCGACAGGAATCTTCCTTATCACGTATTCAAGTGCTAGGTTGAACAGCAGAGGGGCCAACCCATCGCCTTGCTTTAGTCCGACATTTGTGTCGATAGTAAATACTCTCAAGAATATCATGTTAAAATTTCAGAAAGGTCCAGGCATTATTATTACAGCTATGCTCGTTTGAACGCGTGCACTCCATGCGTAAACTCAGAGACAATGCATTTTAAATTCATTTTACTCGAAACCACTTTTTTTCATGCCATAACAATTATTTCTCCGAAACTACTGAGTCGATCTCTCTCAAATTTTTACCACTTATTGTTATCGTTTGAACCACGGGCGTATCAAAATAATCATTTTTTCTATATTTGTAAACCCAAAAATCAGCCAAAAAAACCTGAATTTAAAAATATTATTTTTAAGCGTCCGCCATTTTTTTATTATTGTATATAACTCGATAATTTTGGTTCACACGATAGCCACTGGTCTACTTAACAAAACTTTTTTTAAATTTTTTGTTTTAGATCATTTTTCGCTTCAGGATCATTGTTACCGTTTTATGTGAATTTTTTTAGATGGCTATGAGAAAGCCGCCATTTTGTAAGTTATAATAATAATTCAATAAAAAAAATGTTCGTATATTTTGATAGTTCGTATATTTTGATATTAAACCCAAAAAGAATGACACTAATATCTACTCCAGGGGCCTTGTGATAAATTCTTAAAAATAGGTCAGTTTTTTGGGTGCATAAAGCATATAACCGCCTCAAATTAAAACTATATTGATAAATGTCAGCAGACTTTTGTCTAGCTGTCAATTAATATGGAAGTTTTAAGGAAAGGAAAAGGATTTACTTTAAGAATTTAATTAAAAAAAATTTATATTGAATACAACAACAGTTTTGTTGTTGTATTCAATATACTTAAAAAAAACTTGATCTGCTCGGGTGTACAAACAAACGCATCTTCCGTAACTATAAATTGAAAGATTTTCAAAATTATGTTGATTATATATGTAGGTCTCTCAAAGTAAAAAACACGAACTCCTTTTGGACAGATTCCATTTTATCGTTATGAATATCGAAAGTAGAATTCCAGACAGTGCAAGCGTATTCGAGTAATGGGTCAGCTAAAGATATAACAGAGACCTTGTAACTCATATGTTCTTGAATTCTTTCGCACATCTTTTAATGAATCTCAGCTGCTTGCTAGCTCTTGCAAGAACTTTTCCATACTGAAGATTACAACGCAAATTTGTATCCAAGGCGACACCAAAATCTAAGACACTATCAAAATTTTTCAGCAGCTAATTATTCAGGTGGTAATCAGGAGAGGTCTTGGGAGAAAAACTTATAGACCATTGTTCAAGCGACAATAGTTTCAACTGAAGAAGATTTACATGAGATTCCTATTGAATAGTGTGGTATATTTTCTCATGAAAAAAGTGCGGAGTGTCGGATAATGCCTCCGATCAGAAATAAAAATATTGAACAGGTGCTACCCTAGGTGGCTGCCTTGAGGTGTCCCAGAAGAGCCGATAATTTTTTTGGGAAGAAAGCCTTGGAATTTAAAATGTCTTGTTCGAATTTGAAGCTAACAGTTCCACCAGGCTTTTTGAAATGCCAAATTTTTTAAGTCTATGTTTCAAAATATCGTGGTCAAAAGCTTTGCTGAAGTCTGTGAATAAAATATCAATTTGACGCTCTTTTTCTATATTGCTAAGCACATTTGAGTCCATTATCATTAAGTTGGAGGTAGTTAATTTCCCTTTTTTGAAGCCATGTTGTTGCTCGTTTAGCAGAGAATCAATAACAGTTGTAAGTTTGTCACAAACAATTTTTTCAGACAGCGTAAGCAGAGCTGACAAAATGACGATGCCTCTATAGTTTTCAACCAAGCGTTTTTCACCATTTTTAAGCATCGACGCGAGATGGAAAGATTTTCAGAAACGAGACAATGCAAGGAATGACACCGATTTATTGTAGTTAATATGCAGGGGTGAAATAATTGTTTTTGCCTTCTTTATTAAGAAGTCTGGTCCAAGACCTTTTATCATGCCAAGTTAACTTATAACTTTTGTAATGACTTCTCTGATTAAAAGAATTTTATCATCGATAAAAATTTCATCAACGATCACTTCATGAAAAAATTTCATTTGCTTGGTATTTGGGCAAGTTAGATAAGCCGCTAGGTGGGCAAAAAACTTCCTGAAATGGCCGGTTAACAGAATACATATTTGTTGTGGGTCAGAAAAACTCAAAAATTTTGTAGGATCGTGAGTTATATGTTTACCAACTGTATTAGCATAACTTTTTATGTTTCGCGAGATTTCCTTAGAAATTCTTGAGCGAAGTCATTATATACCTTTTCTTGATATGATCGTAAGCATTGATATTGGTTTTAATTATCTTATGTAGTTCTTAAACACCTCAGAGCTCTACTCCATCATGGCTCAGATAATGCATCTTTTTTCTTTACCTTCGTAACGTACTTTTCAACCGCATCAAAAATCAACTGGTACAGTAAGGACACTGCATCGTTCAACTCTAATGTTAAAAAAGAATTATTCCAGTTGAGATTATTCAAATAATAGCTAATGCTCTCTTAATCAGCAATTCGAAAATCATATAGATACAATAGAACTATTGAAGTGAAGTTGTCCAATCGGAGATAGATAGTTCAAAGCAGAATGTTGAAGAGTATTTGAGAAAAGATACTCTTCGTGTGCAGTTGGATTAGCCACTACATCTTCAATGAACATTTTGGTTAGAAGTTAACCTAGGTTTGAATTAGTACCTGAGCTATAATGTATTTAAAAAATAAAAAAAATAAAAATTGATGTAGATACAGGCCGGCGAAGTGAAGACTAAAAAAAAACTTGTCTCATGGTTGACATGATTCCAACCTTCCTGGTGGTCTGAAACATAAATTTTTGGTGAATTCTGGAAAAACAAAAATGTAGAATGAGGCTGACGTAGGCGATTTGAAAATTTTTTTTTCCCCCCCAAAATGGCGTCCATGTAAAAAAAAACGATTTTGGCCTAATTTTTTCACCTTTGGGATTTTTTTATAAATAGTAGAAGAAAAAAATTGAAAAATCTCTACATCACACCAATTCTAATAGTGTTAAGAGGGTTTGTGCAAAATTTCACGTAAATTGGTCCATTACAACTAGAGATATCATGTCAACCGTATCGAAAAAAGTAGTTTCGAGAAAAACGCGTTTAAAACTTGGAGTCTCGTTTCGGGCAGTCTGAGTCGTTTAATGGTATGTTATACATAAAATTTTTTAATAGAGATCCTCGTCTCATGCAATGCTCCTTCTTCAACTTCAAAAGTGAGATTTTCGGGAGCTCTTTCAGCCATAAGAGCAGTTCGAACTTCTTTAGCAGCTTGTAAAGCAGCTAGCTCAGAGCGGTTAATTCGTTGTTCATCGCGTTTATTGGTTTAGTTGGCGTGTCACAAAAATAACTGCAACTCCAAAAATAATTCGAATTTCGGAAAATCCTCTTAAAAGCTTATTCTTAAAGGTCTAAACTTTGAAAATATGCAAACAGAAAAAAAATCGACTTGACCAAATTTCTAGACCAGAATACCCCCTTAAGAGAAAAGTAACAAAAATCATAATTGAACTTAAATCGGTCTTATTAATACACCCTATTGCGATATGATTCAAAAAAAATTGCTAGTGTTCCTTAATTTTTTTTTTCTGCAAATTTAGTTTATGTTAGTGATCATTTTGAATTTCATATAATATAGTCAATTGATTATGCATGCAGAAATAACCCGACAGAGTCAACAGCTTTAATTCAGCTCTTAATAAACCTGGGATTTTTCAAAAAAAAAATAAACCCATTAGTATATTGCTTTTGAGTTTTTCAAAAAATGAGAAGCGTTAAATTTTAAATAAATAAACACACTGCTCGGCCGTATAGAATGTCCAATAATTGGAGATCATTATCCTGATCAATTCATTTTTGAAATTTTAACCAAATTAAGCTTCTTTGTTTCTTGAAAAAACTGCACATCAAAATGGAGGTTCAGCACTACTGGTTAGGAGTAATCTGGACATGGAACCTGTCGCGGTCCCCGATCGGAAGTGTTGTGCGTTTGCTGCAGCTGTAGTCAAAACAACGGACCATAGGCGAATCTTCGCAGCATCTCTGTACGTTCGATGTAGTTCGTCAAAGTCAAGTCTGTTGCATGATTTCGGAGTCATTAACTCAATCATATCTCAATATAAATACTCGCTTATCGGTGGCGATTTTAACTCGAGACATCCACAATGGGGAGATTCCGTAACAAATGGAAACGGCAGGATGTTGCTCGAATGGCTGCAACCAAGCAGTCCTCCCATTCCCTTGGAAGTAGTTGCTCCGAACTCACCAACCAGACCAAGTAGTAGCTCAACCATATACTTCTTTCTCCTGTCAGATGACCTGTGCAGCAGTATTGATCTACCACATTGCTGGATGTAAGCTGGTATGTCTGATCACTTTGGCGTGAAGCTCCGACTTCAGTTCCGCTTCTTCTTCAGCTTCATGGAAATACCCCCAAAGGCAATAAGATCTTTTAAAAACACCTATTGGGACAAATTTCAGCGTGACATAGACGTTACGGTAGGAAACCTTGATGTTTCTGTGACGGCAAACTTAACAAACCGTGAGATTGATAATTTAATAGAGTCCATCAATGGCATCATAAACGAAACCGTTGTCCACAATACACGCTTGATCACACTTAACAAATATCAAAATCACGCGCTGCCGTCGGAAATTGTTAAGCACATGAAAGTGAGACATATTTGGCGCTGCAAGTTAAAGCGGATTTTTCATAGGCATGGGAGGGATCAACCGTCGTACAAGTCACTACTTGCGAGTATCAACTGTCTCAGCAAAATAATTGCTGAGATGGTTGGTAAATTTCGCAGTGAGCGCCTTGTGCAGCGGCTGGCTGACATCCGACCAGGCTCCGACATGTTTAAAGAAATCAATCTGCTTTCTGGCAAGTACAAACGCCAGGAGATGCTGGTAACGATTGTCAATGTCGCTGTACGCAACCCTGACCGTCAGGCAGAGTTGTTTGCATCGACTTTCCAATCCCAGCTGAATGCCGTTCCGCCTGACTGTTCTGCTCTTAACAGCCAAATGGTAAAAGAGGAAGTCAATCGATTTCTCAGTCCACATTGGCCACATTTTCATCCGAAAACCCTTCAGATGACCGGTTTCACTTTGCCAATAGTGAATACTTGGTGCAACTGCTGCGCAGTATAAAGAGTAAGAAGTAGTTTGGGCATGATGGAATGTCTAATTTCATTATTAAACATCTAGCAATCTCTATGCTCAGAATTATTTCCACTATTTTCAACAACGCCCTGAGCAATGGCTTCTTTCCGAACACATGGAAAGTAGCAAAGATTGTTCCCATTCATAAAAAGAGTAAAACTAAAGAGGCCAGCAATTTCCGTCCAATTTCCATGCTTCCTAATTTGGGGAAGCTTTTTGAGAGAATGTGGATGGAAATAATTAAAAACCACTGTGAGGTCACACAGGTAATACCTAACCACCAGTTTGGCTTTAGGCGCAGGCACGGCACTCAGTACGCCATCTCGTACTTGCATGATCAAATTGTGTCTCATTTGAATGAGCGAAACATTCCGACAGCAGTGTGTGCTTTCGAGAAGGTTTTCGATTCCGTTTGGCACGAAGGTCTTCTATTTAAGTTGATCAAGTTTGGATTCCCTAAAGAGGTAATAAGACTCGCCGCAAGCTTTCTTACCAACAGACAATACTATGTCAGCGTTAATGGAGCAGATTCTCTCATAGAGCCTGTGACATCAGGAGTGCCACAAGGTTCTGTCACTGGACCAGTTCTTTATACCATATTCACCGCTGACCTACCTATTCCAGTGGGCCAACCCCAAGTTCAAATCCTCCAATATGCCGATGACACGATCATATTCGCGTCGAGCCAAGACCCGCTCAAAGCAGCGAAGAGCCCGGAGTACTACTTGGTAGAACTAAGTCTTTACTTTGCCGAATGGGGCATCAAACCAAACAGCAGTAAGACTCAGCTATATGTATTTCGCAATCCTTCAATCGCAAGTATCGGGGATCTCAAACTATCCGCAACAAGGCCAAAAAACTCGCTGTCTCATTCGGAACATCTAAGATTACTCCTAGTTCATCTCTGAAGTACCTCGGAATCGATTTCCACGAATTTTTAAAGTTTAATCCCTTTGTGCGGCGAAAAATCAAAGCTACCAGATCCGCATTTCAACGCATCCGACCTCTTTTCGCCAAAAAAATGGGCATGACCACCAAAGCTAAATCCATTTGCTATCAGACCCTCATTCGACCCATCCTGACTTATGCATCCCCATCCTGGATTCCCTGCTCAAAGACTTTCATGACCAAAGCGGAGATGTTCAAAAGAAGAATTCTCCGCTTCTGCACTGGCAGGTTCTACAATCCGGTAACTAAAAAGTGGCCGAAGAACCTTCTCCTATATCAGGAGTCAGGATTGAAGCCACTTAGGGACCGTGTTGTGGAATTAACGACACGTTTTTACAGACAAACAGACGGACATGAGAACGGACTGATTCGGGCACTAGGGCGTACAGGTGGTTCTAATGAGCCATTTATGCGCCCCGCGAAGATAGCAGTTCAGCGGCAGAATCCCAGCTGCTGTACAGGCTGGGTAATACCATTAGAGTGTAAGGAAATAAAAATTGTGCCGAAAAAAAGAATAAAAAACCAACCAGAGTCAGCAGGCTAAAATAGTATAGCCGCTAGATTGTAAGTTTTTCTTGTTAATTAAACTTTAAGTTAGGCTAAGAATGTACGGTTAATTTAAAATAAAATATTTTTCAATTCAATTCAATTGAAAAAACTGCAACCACAAAAGTGACTAAGACTGTGATAGTTGCACTGTTGCAATATAGTGGCGTACTATCTAACTGAATCATCGTTGATATGAATTCAATAGCCCGATACAACAACATTCAGTACTAAAAAAAACCGATTATATGTGTACATACATACTTATATGACTACGATCGGTAATATCAATCAAACTGTCAGTTCCATTTTTATCGACCACCCAAACAAAAGAACACCTATGTTTGTTGCCACCACAAAGGTCTTCCTTTTATTTTATTGTGTTTTACCGGTATTTCATTAATTTTTTCCCTCAACTATGTAATTGAAATTTTCCACACCAATATTCACAAGGGTTCGTTCAATAAGCTTTATCAGTGCTATTAATACACAAACAGTAAAATATGCGAAATCGAATGCATTGAAAATTTTTATCGCAGCTTCAAACACACATATCCCAAGTCTACGCATATGAAAATTCTCTTCGTAAACTACTTGTTTGAGCTTTTATTTGTTTTTTTTTTTTGATAAGACCAATACAATCTAGCCAGGGCTAAAAACGATAGCTTAGTTGTTCGCGAATTAAATTAGATACCGCACGTACTCTAATATTTGGTATAGCACGTATCCTGACGTTCATTAAGTTATTACAGTTTTAGAAAAAAAACAAATTAAGAACAATATCACATGGCGTAAATAATTTAAAATATGAATTCGAGTGCAGATCGATGTCATGTACAGTACACAAATCTAATAAGTGGGCGTCCAAAAACACCAAAGAGATTTTATTTCATTCAAATAGGTTAGTGATGAATGGTGATTGTGTTGATTTCAATGAAATATATTTTGAATTTTTACAAGTGAAGGTATTGTGGTGGACAAAGTCTTTAAAATTAATAAAATTGATTTGTCATAGTGTTATAATTGACTGCCACCTTTCCAAGAAAAATCTGGATGCAAAAAACAAAAGTAATCGATTCGAGTGATCGATTCGCCAAATGTTTATTAGTTGGTTTTTACTGTGTGAGAAAAAGATACAGAACTGCGTATAAATATGCATGTATAAATTTATATTGTAACGAGTCTTTGTAATATCAGGTGCGGGTGACGGGATTTATTATCAAAAAAAATACGACTGTTAATCAACCCGATATCTGTATTTCGTGGTTTCTAAAAGCAAACGTCATAATGCGTATAGAAGATTAGAATTAATTTTATCAGTTCATGGTTAATGGATGTGCGAAGAACGTTTTATTGTGCTATGAAAGTTTCATAAGTAAACCAAATGTGAGACAAACTGTGCAAATAACCGCAATCATCAAACACTCCTTTCATCCTCATCGATACTAATATGTAGACTTTGTGTCTAATAATACACTGAGCTGTTATTGTTCTTATCAAAACTTTTACATGTAGCTATTTTCATTTTTGTACTTTTTCGTGAAATCGAATATAATGTAGGATAAATGAAAACGAAACCAGACCATCGAAATATATTTTTCTAATCTAAGCATTAATTAAGGGGCTTTCAGACATGATTCCATGCGTTCGTGGGATCAAACCGATTTTTTAGAAGGCGGGAATGAAGTGCAAGAGAGCGGATACGTTGATTTTTATTTGACAAAAAAAAATTTGTTTCACACAATAATCTCAAATAACCGGAAGTCGATGCTTTGTTATTTTCTGATATGTATAGAAAACTACTCCCGACCCCACAACTATTCAAAGATAGATAACATAGTAAGCCATTTCGAAAATGAACAATAATCTGTATTACACGCAAATTATATGTATTCGTATATCAAACTTTACATCTTATTTTCATATGTTTGAAGCTCTAACTGTTGCAATCAGAGCTTCATGTGATAAGAATTTTTCGCGTTAATTAGTTAAATCTATCGGTTTATCGGCAGTCTCATTTTTATAAGCTTATGGACACATGCAAGGACGTTAACCGTCAGTAAATTTTTGTGTCTTTGGATTGACTAGCTAACATCTACAGTGGCTCACAGCTTAAATGATGTGAGTATTTTTTACGAGGAAAACCCTTAAAAACTCCCGGAAAATGGAAAATCCTTTTCTTCAAACAAACAAAATATTTCAGCTTGTGGATTTATTTATTATTTCCAACAAAATATTCCAATTAGCACAAAAAAAATGAAAGTTCACTATAAACACCAAATTTCACCTCACAGCTTAAAGAACATACATATAACGGTGTAAAGCAAAAGCAACCCCACGACAACCCTCGTACGGGTCTAGGGGTTGAAGCTGGTAGAGAGCTTCATTACAATTTATTTAATCATTGTGAATACGAGTGTGGAGTGATTAGTTCCACGACTCACTTTACCCCTGATTTAAATCAGGTACCTAATCAGAGCTAGGTGAACTCAAAGCTTGGTGCGCGGACCCTCGTCCGAACCTGGATTCGAACCAGGGACCCCACACGCAAGAAGACAGTGCTCTACCCACTAGGCTAATCAAGCTAGGCTACTCATATAACGGTGTGCGTTACGCATTTCTGCATTTTCATTGTTATTCTAGCCGTGGAGTGCGATAAGGAATTCTAGTGAAACTTTGTTACCATTTGGGCTGATCAGTAGAATTAGGAATAAACAGTTTATTTGAAAATGGGTCGGCGAGCAACAATTGAAGAGCTCTTTATTGAACATAACAAAAATGAGAAACTCGGAAATATACAGCGAAAATCACGTGCAAATCAAAGTCTACAGTCCAGCACATAATTGAACGGTTTGTTCATGAAAATCACATAGAAAATAAGGATAGAACAGCGTGCAATAAAATATTTTCCCCTTCCGACTCTCGCTGGATTGAAGGACAGGTAAAAAAAAATCCCAATCTGAGCGTACCAAAACTAGCGCAGGAAGCGGAAAAAATTCTTAATGAGAAGTGTAATCTGAATCTGAAGGGATGCGAATTTTAACGGAAGAGTACCTAGAAATAGCCCTATATTAGTGCTAAAAATAAGAGAAGAATAATGGTTTTTCCTAGTGAACATTTAATGAAAGGTACAACGTTCTGGAATACCGTTCTTTTCGCGGACGAGAATCTTTTCGGAAGCGATGGAAGAGGTAATGTGTATGGAGACAACCATATGCTGAGCTTCAACCACGGAATTTATGCAGGCCACTTGATGGTGTGCGGGGTGCATGACATCTTCCAGAATGGGAAACTTGATGTTTATTGAAGGGAATCTGGGAAAATTCCAGTATTTGAATATCTTTAAGGATAATCTACTGCAGAGTGCGGAAAAATTACACATCAAGGTCAATTCCCGGTTTTATTAGAACAACGACCTCAAGCACACCTCGGAACTAGTACAAACGTGGTTGATTTGGATTTGCCCAAACAATATTAAAACGCGTGCTCAGTTGCCAGATCTAAATGTTATCAAACATTTATGGGCAAAGCTAGAAGATGGCATCAAAAAACATCCGAAAAGCAGTAAGGACCACCTTAAAAAGGCACTTCAACAGGAATAGGAGGCTATTTCACCGGAGTACACCAAAAAGTCGGTGCACTCAATGCCAGATCGACTCAAAGCGGTATTGAAACAATCAGGATACCCAACTAAATACTTAATAAATTTTTGAATAGCAAAAAATGTTATAAGTTTGAAGTAAAAGACATTTTTTGAGAGAACATCATTTAAGCTGTGATGTGATATTTGATGTTAATAATGAATGTTTGAAATATTTTTTTACTATTTTGCTCATTGGAAATAATAAATAAAGCCCCAAGCTGAAATATTTTGTTTGTTCCAAGAAAAGGATTTTCCATTTTCATGGAGTTTTTAAGGGTTAACCTCGTAAAAAGTGCTCACATCATTTAAGCTGTGAGCCAATGTATCTCTACATCATCATAGGAATACAGTCCCTCTCGGGCTACATATGAAATCCATATTGAATATTTCTTTCATAATAAAATATCTCTTTTCCATGGCACTGGAAAGCTTTCTCAAGAGTATTAGCCATCGTTTTCGAATATGTATTTAAACAACACTTTTCTGATTTTTTCAATTACGGTGAAAAAATGCCTTTCTGAGAAACCCACAAGCGGCAATTCATTGCGGTTAATACCTCTTAAGAATTCTGCGGAACGCAATCTTCTTTTGCAAGAGACCACTCATGAAATCCATATTTAATTAACACCACAACGTTATGAGTTTGTTCTTATCCAGCGTGTTAGACCCTTTCTCACATCGTCGTCATAGCACAACAGCCTTACTCGGGAACTGGCTTTTACCAGATGACGATTAAAATTGTCTCTGGATCTTCTAGTTACGAAATTCGATTTGCGATGTGCAGTCCTTGCCGACAAAGTCGGACCAGCGTTTCCTAGGTTGCCCCACTAGTCTCCGACTCTCAGCTTTCCCTTCGAATTTGTTAGGTACTCGATGCTCGTCCAATAACTACACGTGATCATCCCATCGCAGCTTCCGCAGTCTGCTGATTGCGACTACCTCCGCCAAATATTTCGTACATCTCGTAGTTGTATTTAATTTGCCATTGATTGCTCTCAAATTATTGTTTTAGGCACTTGCCATTCGAAAAAAATTCAAAATTCTTGCGGATGCATTGGTGAGAGTCCATATTTCATATCTATAGCACAACACATGTCTTATTAGTGATTTATAGACTTTGAGCTTTGTTTCCCTTTATACGTAAAGGAACGTGACAAGATGTTGATGTCATCCGTGCAGACTACTACTTGGCTGGATTTACATAAAAATGTACCCCTAGTGTCAACAGGCAGCTTCTTTATCGTGTACTAAAAAGCTAAGTTGACTGTAGAGGTCCAGCTCATCGCCTTGCTTTAGTCCGACATTTGTGTCAAAGGCTTCAGTCAGATATTTCTTGATGTTGACTTGTGATGTGTTCGATCCCATTGTCATTTTTGCCAGTTGAACTAGTTTTTCTGGATGCCAAAGTGCAGCATTATGCCAAATCCACGAAAATCTGGGAGACGTCGATGTCAAACTCCCAGCATTTCGCGAGCACTTGTTTGGCTGTGTAAAGTTGATCAGGCGGCAATCGTCCAGACCAAAAGCTTCCTTGGTACTCCCGAATGACATTCTCAGCGTAAAGTTTAATTTTATTTTCTAATAGAGGCGTTTTTTTGCTTCTCTATCCAGTAGAGAACAGAGTATAGGCATTGGAAACAACAACACTCCTGTACCAGTGAATTCACTAGTGCAGAAATTCGATTCCTCATATGTAGTTCACGTGCTGAACTATAGAATGTGCTGATGAAAAAAGAAAAGCTCATGATAAGCTGTCTTTTTTGCCATGAGGTGGCTTTGGGTTTTTCAAGGTTATGTTGATTGTGCTGGTAAAGCAAACGTAGTTCATCTTAGGCTCATTTTGTTAAAGAAAGAAAAAAATGTGATGAGAGTGTGGTTCGAACCCATCCACAGATCCTTCATTCCTTACTCGGGACTGGTCAATTTATTACTAACTTAGCGGCATTTCAAACTAACCCCATTTTGTTTATAGTTAGTAGGAAACACATTACAGTTTGGTGGTGGATAAAAATGCTGTTGCCCAGTCACTACCCAATATTTAACCAAAGCTATTTACCTAATATAGATGCGCTTATGCTGTGACAGCCTTTTCACCGGGTTTTGCACTGCTTAATCGATGAGAGGCAGTTCAAATGAACGTATACTATCAACGAACTTTTCCATCACGATAGCCTGAATGTAGCACTCAAGCAAAAAGACCCTCGAATCCGTCACTAAACTGTCGTATCATTACAATGATTTCCACATTCCGACTTGGCTGAATAACACTATCCACCCTGATTCCTTCGAAGTCCACTTATGTTATATTGAATGTTGGATAATATCCTAGTTCGATATCTCGAGATAATGAAAAGATGTAATCATCCTCTTGAAGTGCTTGTCCATACGCGTGTTAGCTGTTGTGGTGGAAGGTTGTAGCCGGAAAATTGCTGACAAATTTGTATTTCTCCGAAGGACGATATTTCTCTGAAATTGATAATACGTGTATCAACGTGTCTTAAACTGCGGTTTCGTGTTCGTTGCATTGTTTTGAGTCACTTATGTGTTTGTGTTGTCTAGAGTAAAAATTTGAGGTCAAACCCACCATAAACGGGTGTTATCGTAAACCGATGGCTGATACGAATCGTCATAAGCCAACATAATCCTTGTCAAAAGGGATCTAGTATTAAAAAGTGCTTGTCGGTCAAACCTCTTTTCTCTTCGAAAAAATATGCACGGACCACTTTTTAAATTCAACGAAAATCCGAAAATCTTGTGGCTTCCGCCTAATGTATCCTGCTTCACTCGTTCCCGAAAGCACTTCTACAAGTTCGGCCGACCAAATAATAATTTCCCTTCCTAAAATCCACATTCCCACTCGGCCGGATGCTATATGTTCTTCCTATACTTTTTCAATACATCCAATAAAGACTTGGCATTGACAGCATATAGCGGCCATATTTTATTTTGAATGTGCCAAAATATGTTTGACCTTTCTATTCAGGGTTGTTTGATGGATTAAATTATTGAAAAAAAATCCGACTATTCGACGGTTAAAACTTGAAATTCGTTTGGAAAGAGGAGCTATACTAAGTCTGCTGTATATTCCAAGAAATCGATTAAGGGCTTGAAATCACAACTTCTATTAAATAATGTTAAAGAAATGAATGATGCATCCAAAATGAAAGATATTACTGACTGGTATAAGACCAAATTGACCAAAAAGTAGACCAAATTCGAAGAAGACTGAGCTAGAGCTGAAGAAAATGAAAGGGAGTCAGTTTAGAGAGCACAGGGTAAATCTATGCAAGCGAAAGTGCAAAAACAGACAAGGACGCCTTACAAAGAAAATACCAATAGAGCACAATCTAAAGTGAGTATCACCAAAGTTTTGGGATTGTGTTGGAAAAGTTGCAAAAAAGCAACAGAAGGAAAAATCGAAATGATCTCAAATTTTGAGCCCAATGCAAAAAAAAATGTGAGGTATAAAATACAATTGTCCAGTGTAAAAAAGACGAAATGCCAAAAAATATCATCTAAGCGAAAACTTACGTGGAGATCCTTCAGCATATCCGCACTGGCGTAAGCTGAAGTAGAGGCATAGGTCCACCAAATTAGGAAGATGACAGACGGTAGGTTACTAATGACACTGATAAAGTGCAAGGACATCGAGAAATTCGGCGACGGAATTCAAACGAATGTGGGCATTTCGCCGAAGTTGAAAAACTCTTCTCGAATACCAAATACTCGACCTCGACATTCTAAGAATAGAGGAAAAAGAGGCAGCAGCAATTTGGAAAAGAGAGACTGAGGACCTAAAAATTATTTTATTTTACCCCGAATATAAGAAAACCATCATGTAACTGGATGAAGTAAAAGTCTGAAACTGAACTGATATTGGACGGATAAGGACAAGAAGCTAGCCTGCATTTTTGCACTGTTTCAAATGTAATGGCTACAACCACATAAAAAAGGACTGCAAAGTCCCAAACCGTAGCAGTAATTTGTGGAAGTGCCAACTGGTTGAGCACCTTTCAAAGAGATGCTCGGCTGTTGTACTTGTTGTGCAACAACAAAGTAGAAACAGTGCTTGTTTACGTTCACCTAGCAGCACATTCTGCAAAGGCTATCTTTCATTTTCCAAAAAAAATGCAAGGCTTTCCGGGAAGCGCAGAAGAAGTTGCTGAGTAGATGCAGGTTTTTCAGACACTCGGTGAAGGTCCGGTGTTTTCAGTGACGCTGGAAACTGACGTGATTCTCTCTGTTTGCAATGAGAATCGGCCACCCTGACACAATCAGCGCACAGACTCCTCTGCATACTTGATACTGGACGGAAACTTCTAGAAGAGAAGAGATGAAGCATCGGCTACAGGCAACTTTAGGAAAGGCTGGCGACCTTTCGAGAAATCAGCACGGAGTCTATAGCGGCCATTTAACAAGAAGAGCCATCCGCGAAGCTATAAGCGCAGTAGAGCACGCCAAGGTGGCATGTTATAGAGGCAGACCTATGTCGGCAAGATGGACGACGTGTTTTTAGCAACGTTGGAGGTCTGTAACGCTTTTAAGTTGGCAAGATAGACGCACATGTTGGAATGTCTTCAGCGGCATTTGTAAGTAGAGGACTTCTTATTTACTACTTGAAGGATGGTCATTTCATATACGAGGCGAACTAGGAAACTGTGCACAAAAATATTACAGCTGTACGAGCACAAGGGCGCATTCTCGGGCCAGACCTATGAAATGTTGCTTAAGATGGTTTTTTTGCACCTCGAGATGCCGGAAGATATGCTCTTGGTAGGTTATGCCGATGACGTAGTAGCTGTCGTAACATTTAGAAATCCTCACCTTAGCCAGCTCAAACACAATCAAGTACAATGAGGAAAATTATAGCACCAGAGACTATATAAGTATATACTTTCGGACCAGAGACCATACTTTGTATACTTTACTTCAGCTGCGTTTTTTTTTTCATCCAAATAGGTATCCGGCATGAACAAAATAAACGATCTGGAAAAGAATGCAAATTTATTTCATTCCTACTCGGTTGGCAGCAGTGTGTTTACTAGACATTTGCCAGTTTAAAATCTAAATTTAAAAACTCTAAATTGCAAATGTCTAGCTAGAAAATTAGAATCATGTTAATTTATTATCAAAACATAATCGAAGAATATTTCGGCTCATAGGATTGGAAATCTGTTGACAACATTGATTTTTTAGTCATATTCATTCGATTTAATTTTTCCTGGCTGCCAGGTTGAAAGGGAAATTTCGGGGAATTTATCACTGTAGCCAACTGTTTCAGTTGATATGACTTATCGAAATACGCTTTCGTACTCTGGGCGTTGTTGTTGTTGTTTTGCGTGCTTTACCGCTATCCTGCACTACTCGGGATGCAAACAAAATGCAGCTATTACAGTTTTAGTAAAAACAAATTAAAAACAACATCACATGGCGTAAACAATTTGAAATATGAATTCGAGTGCAGATCGAAGTTATATACAGTACACAAATCTAATAAGTGGGCGTCGAAAAACTCCACAGAGATTTTATTGTTTTCAAATAGGTCAGTGATGAATGGTGATTGTCGTGGTTGTTTTCACTGATATATATTTTAAATTTTTACAAGTGAAGGTGTTGTGGTGGACAGAGTACTTAAAATTAATATAAGTGAATAACCATTATGTTATAAGTGGGTGTCATATTCTTTCAACAAAAATGTAAATGGAAAAAAAGTAATCGCAAATGTTTATTGTTTAGTTTTTATGGTGTGAGCAAAAGAAAGAGAACCGACATGACATCTCTTTATGACATCAGGTGAAGGTGACAGAGCTCATTATCAAAAAAATGCGACTGTTAATCGAACCGATATCTGTTTTTCGTAGTTTCTAAATGCAAACATCATAATGCGTATAGGAGATTACAATTAATTTTATCATTTAACGGTTAATGGTTGTACGAAGTGTGTTTTATTGTGCAATTAAAGTTTCGTAAATATACCATATGTCAGATAAACTGTGCAAATAATCAACAAACACCCTTTTCATTCTCATCGATAGCAATCTATGTATCTAACTGCTATCTTTAGTATACTTTCGGATATCTATGAACAAAATCATGTTTAAATACTACTCTGTGCTTAAGTTATTATTACTCAAACATATACATATATCTAATTTTCTTTTGTGAACACTTTTTTTTTTAAATTCAAAATAATGTAAGATAAAAATGAAACTAGTCTGATGAAATATGTTTTTCTAATATAAGCATAAGTATTAATTAGTGATGAAAAATGTGCTTCATATAAAAATTTCGAAAGACCGGAAGCCGATGCTTTGTTATTTTCTGTTATGTATGAAAAACTACTCCGAGCCCAACAACCATTCATAGATAGATACCATAGTAGCTCATTTCTAAAATAATAAACAATAGTCTGTATTTCACGCAGATTATATGTATTCGTATATCAAAATCTACACCGATTTTTTTTCATATGTTTGAGGCTCCAATTGTTGCAATCAAAGCTTTGTGTGATAAGAATTTCGCGCGTTAGTTAGTTCAATCTATCGTTTTGTCGTCAGTTACATTTTTATAAGCTTAATGCTGGTACTGAGGTCGTGAAGTAGTATTTTGACAAGTCTCTATTATCTGGTCAATTTTTCGTGCGAAAATCTTGACAATGGAGAAAAGCAGAGACCCTGCTGATTTCTGGCGGATAAAATAACAACTTTTCATAATAAGAAGTGAGTACAACTATTGGTTACTTTCACGCTAAATTTTCTGCGAAACAAATTTCACGTGAATTTTTTTATGAAAATTTCCCGTGGAATCGAAGACAGTACTAATCTTTAGGGACAAACGCAAGGATGCTCACCGTCATTAAATCTGTGTACTTTTTGACTCACTACCAAATATCTATCTCTATCCATCCCTCTCGGGCTACATGTCGTAACCACATTGGATCTTTTTCACATCACAAAAGGTATATTTTAAAAGGAACTCGGGTGGACACGCCGTCAGCTACTAGCCATCGTCTTTAATTATGTAAATAGTTGAATTGAACTTTTTTGATTCGCGACCGCTCAATTACGATGCTAAATCGCCTTTCTAAGAAAACAACATTTAGCGACAAGTACAAGCGAAAACTACTTAAGTATTTTACGAACCGCTTTTGACAGTGTAGTTTAAGACCTGGTTAAGTAGCTAAATTTGGTTTCCTGGAACCATAGATTGGTTTACCAAACAGTTGGGGATAGCATCTACATTCTTTTTCAGTTCTCCTTTCCTTTCACTTGTTCTTTTAATTTCCTTGTTAAAATCTTCCTCTTTCTATCTTTTTCATATTCAAAGGTTCTCTTTCCCTATAATATCCAAAATATCTCCTTTTCTTCCAGATGTATTGCTTGCTTTTTTTTTTTAAGTGTATGAAGCAAACTTCAATTCCAAAATCGGTTTTAAACTAGTGATTTCATGCTTGATACTAGAGGAATCTTTTAGAAGGGTTATTCAAGCCTCGGAAGTTGAAGTAACTGAAGACCTTTCAAAACACCAACACAGAGTCCATACCGGTCATTAAGCAATAAGAGCCATCCGAAAAGTTATTAACGCAGCATAACGCGCCGAGGCCGCATATTGTCGTGCCAGATCTATCGTGTTTTTAGCCACGCTGGTTGTCGGCAACACTTTTAACTAGCAAGATGGATAGACATGCTGGACTCTTTTCAGCGATATTTTAGATAGAAAGAGGACTACTTACTAGCCTTGGTACGAGACTATCTGAAAGATCGTCCTTTGATATACCAGGGAGCTGGGCGAAAAATACCAAAGCTGGAGCAGCACAAGGTTCTAGTCTTAAACTAGATCTGTGGAATGCAGCTTAAGATAGTGATGGGCGATTGCGAGATATTTTAACAATCGAGATAATCGCAATCGGCGCCACAAATAATCGAGATAATCGCAATCGAGAGAATCGCAATCGATGCGCCAAAACAATCGAGAGAATAATCGAGACAATCGAGATAATCGAGACAATCGGGATAATCGAGACAATCGAGCGATTCGAAATAATCGAGATAATCGAGCGATTCGAGATAATCGAGACAATCGAGCGATTCGAGATAATCGGCCGATTCGAGATAATCGGCCGATTCGAGATAATCGAGCGATTCGAGACAATCGAGACAATCGAACATCTCGCAATCGGTTGACGGCAATTGAGTGAGCCATAAAGCACGTTTCGTTGTAAAAATAAAAAAATGTTCAAATATTTCAGCAAAAATATTAAGTGTTATTATTTGATCAAACTGCAATTTTTAGGGAAATATTGATGTATAAAAGGATATGTTTATCTTAAGTTAAAATTAAGATATCTTTAACTCTTTGGTGGCGGTGGGAATGTAATGATCAGATATGCATGGAAATTTGTATGGCTAGCATTTATCATGTATAAATGGCTGGTAGTTTTGCTAAAACTATTAAGTCTGATCAAAGTGTATGATCAAATATTATATGAAGTTGAGTTTTGTCATGCTGTTAAGTATGTTAAAATAAAATCTGCTTTTAGATAGTGCAGTTTGAAAGCATATCATGTATCCAGTATTTTCGTACTTGCGAGTATTTTATTCAAATATTCAAAAAGTTTTTAGGGCAAAAGTACCTGAAATCGGCCAATTTTGGGTTAGAGTGGTTTCGGACATAACGGGCCAAGACCTATTGCTGTGATACAAACATTTCGGTTTTGTAGGGGAGTAAGGCATTTTTGGCCATAGTTTGGCAAAAATTGCCTTTACCGCGCTTTCAATGATTGAAAGTGGTCGAAGAGTACAATAGTGATATTTTAAGGATGAAAAAAAATTTTATGGGGAAAATTGGGCAAAAACGTCGAAATTTTCCAAAAATTTTTTTTTGCGTAGCTTGAATTCGGCGACATTTCTGAGCTGTTTCGGGTGAAATGTCCATACAAGTCTGGGAAAAAGTGGTCTAGTTTCGAAGACACGGCATAATGCACAGCCGGAGAAGCCAATCATCGAACCAAAAGGGATCTCAACCTTTTCTTATTTAGCACTTTTAGTGCTACTTTCAGTTTTTCTGGTCGGTTTTCCGGCGGATTTCATTTTGCCATATCTTCAAACTAGGCCACTTTTTCTCAGACTTGTATGGACATTTCGCCCGAAACAGCTCAGAAAGGTCCCCAAATTCTAGCTACGCAAAAAAAAAAAAATTGGGAAAACTCGACGTTTTTGCCCAATTTTCCCCATAAAAATTTTTTTCATCCTTAAAATATCACTATTGTACTCCCCGACCACTTTCAATCATTGAAAGCGCGGTAAAGGCAATTTTTGCCAAACTATGGCCAAAAAACCCCTTACTCCCCAACAAAACCGAAATGTTTGTATCACAGCAATAGGTCTTGGCCCGTTATGTCCGAAACCACTCTAACCCAAAATTGGCCGATTTCAGGTACTTTTGCCCTAAAAACTTTTTGAATATTTGAATAAAATACTCGCAAGTACGAAAATACTGGATACATGATATGCTTTCAAACTGCACTATCTAAAAGCAGATTTTATTATAACATACTTAACAGCATGACAAAACTCAACTTCATATAATATTTGATCATACACTTTGATCAGACTTAATAGTTTTAGCAAAACTACCAGCCATTTATACATGATAAATGCTAGCCATACAAATTTCCATGCATATCTGATCATTACATTCCCACCGCCACCAAAGAGTTAAAGATATCTTAATTTTAACTTAAGATAAACATATCCTTTTATACATCAATATTTCCCTAAAAATTGCAGTTTGATCAAATAATAACACTTAATATTTTTGCTGAAATATTTGAACATTTTTTTATTTTTACAACGAAACGTGCTTTATGGCTCACTCAATTGCCGTCAACCGATTGCGAGATGTTCGATTGTCTCGATTGTCTCGAATCGCTCGATTATCTCGAATCGGCCGATTATCTCGAATCGGCCGATTATCTCGAATCGCTCGATTGTCTCGATTATCTCGAATCGCTCGATTGTCTCGATTATCTCGAATCGCTCGATTGTCTCGATTATCTCGAATCGCTCGATTATCTCGATTATTTCGAATCGCTCGATTGTCTCGATTATCCCGATTGTCTCGATTATTTCGATTGTCTCGATTATCTCGATTGCAACAATCGAGTCCAACTTAAATAATCGAGATGTTTCGAGATATTTGAACAATCGAAACAATCGAGTTTAATATCTCGCAATCGCGCATCACTAGCTTAAGATGGTTTGTTACGCTTCCAGATGCCGGAACATGTACTCTTGGTAGGTGATGCCGATGACGTAGCAACTGTCATCGCATTTTGGAAATCCTCACCACGGTCAACTCAAACTCAATCAAGTACGCTGAGAAACGTCTTAATTTATATATGTAAATACTTCCGGTACTGTGATAAAACATAACCTCTGCCATGATCGTTAGGCCAATGACAGACAGTTCGGTTTCACCGAAGCGTTTAACGCTTCGGTTTGGCGCGTCGGCTGCCACACACCGCGGTTTTCAGAAGCGTTTATCGAGTCGGTTTGGTTACAAATTACGTCAGAGTATCATATTTTCCTTCCCCTATCCCATGCATTCATCAATGCATCCAGAAAATTTCAGCTCGATCGGACTACGCAGCAATGAACTCATCGAAAAACGCTCGAAAAACGAGTCGGTGGGTCATTTCTCTCATCAACCGACGCGATTCCGAAACCGAGAGGCGGTTCGCACCGCGGTGTGTGTCATCACAATGCTAAAGTAATGTACGACTATACCGACTCGGTTTTCCTCTCGGGAAACGCCTCGCAAAAACCGCTGTGTTTGTCATTGGCCTTAATGGCGAAAAGTTCATATGAGTGGCAACGAGTTGCGAAGTCATGTACTATAGTCCCCAACGCAAAGAAAAAGCGAAATTGTCTCCGTTTTAGAAAATTTCGTGGTTTTGACAATTATTGATAATGGAAATACTATTTTGATTAATGGAATATCAAAGCTTATTTTTCAAACTGTTAGAAATAAATCATGTTTCAATCTGGATTCAATGTGGAGACTCCATTCTTCAAAAGCCGACCCTCCACTCACTAGGCTATGCAAGCTTATTGAAAAACTATTGTTATTTGGCATGGTTTTATGATATGTGCCGAGATTATGTTCATAGTAGTCAGAGCTATCTAACATGGGAATTGAGACTATGTACATAGCAGAAAGGGCCATAATGTATAGAAATTTGGCCTGTTTAGCTATATTTTTTAACTCATGATACCATACATAGCTTTTGCGACCATAGATTTTGCGCTATGTTGCATAGGAGTATGCGCTATATAACTTGTGGTATTATTGCGCTCGGAGGTATTTATATAGCTCAATATACTAAGTACAAAAAAAGTATAAAAATGACAAGTCTTTTAAATTGATTATACCAAATCATGTTTGACATATTTTATTTTGAAGCTATCAATCGCTATAACACTTCATTTAATCGCGTTTAAACACATGTTATCTGCTGAAATGTTAATGATATCGCAACAATAAACTTTATATTGCTTATCGTATTCAATTCAGATGTCTGTTTTGTGAATTCAAACAATACATAGTATGTATGAAAATGTTGCTCATACGTACCTAATGTGTATCTAGTATGTACCTGATATGTGTTCATAATTGCAAGGTGTTCTTTGTTCGTATTCGACGATGATAATTTACTACAGTATTTAGTATATGTAAACGGCATAGAAAAAATCTTATTCCGCTTAGTTTTTTCTACCCCGAAAAACTAAAAAAAATATATAACTTTAATGAATAAAATATTATCACGCAGTTTAAAAACTTAGCATCGTACGATGCCCGAAAAACCGAAAATAAATATTCGCGGATGTCAATTTCAACGTTGAATAACTGAATTAATTAATTTTTGAAAAACACAAATTCTTTAAATTTTCACGTTCTTTTTACAGTTTCTCCTTGCTAAAACCATGATTTTGTATTGTAAACTATCGAAGTTAAATAATTACTATTACAAAAAAATGAAAGAGAACTGTGTCAAAAAAAGATATTTATCTGCTGTCTATTTGATCTGTCTAACATAACATTCATTCCGTATGCTTCAAAGCAAGCAACTTTAAGATTGATTTTCAGACATCGGTAAAAAAACAAGACTGGTAAATTTATAAAGAAAATCCTTATTTATTTGCAAGCATAATGTTAAAATTAATTGATTTGTCTCATTAAATTTATTTATTTATATTTCTAAAAAAAATCTTATTATTTTTTCGCAGCATTTTCCTTGCTTGCTATGGGCGTCGTAGCTTACGTTGTAAATTTTGCATTTGGTCTCATGCTTGCCGATACGCTTATAAAATCAACAACCGGTCTACTTTATCCCCGGGAATCCGAAACACGAGAAGTTCGAACCTTGGATGGAATATGGAATTTCGTACAATCGGACCAATATAATGTTACGCAAGGCGTACGAGAACATTGGTATAAAAATGATCTTAGTAAAGTAAGCATATTTTAAACAAAACAAAATCGTAATTGGATTTACTAAGTCAAGTGTTATTAATCTTTTATTTTAGGTAAGACAAACTATTCCCATGCCTGTTCCGGCCAGTTACAATGACATTACCGAAAATATGGAATTGCGTGATCATGTCGGTATTGTTTGGTACGATCGAAGATTTTTCATTCCAAAACATTGGGAGAAAAATCAAAGAGTTTGGATTCGATTTGGAAGTGTACATTATGATTCAATCGTGGTAGGTATAGATTTATTGAACTTTTCTGTACTATTAGGTATATTGAAAACCAAAAAAGCTCTTTTTGAGGTCCACAATTTGAAGATTTCAAAATTATCCTTTGCGCTGAAGCTTCTTCAATAATAATGCATTCACAATTTTCAAACATAATTTACCGTAATTGTGGTCTTTATTGTTTGATTAATAGGATGGAACGAACCCAGATGGGCTCTAGCACTGGGAACTAGTAGTCCTCAGGATATCCAAATCTTCTATATTCTTTAGAATATCCAAACTTCTTATGAACCTAGCTATGCCTCCGGATGGAACTTTTTTTTATGTCCCAGGTGCAGAGCGGAGAACCAATGCTTCTTTTGCTTTGTTTTTATGGTATCGAAGCCCAGGAAGTCTTTTAAATGTTTCAAATCTTTTTCTTAGTCCATATTTTAATTTCTCCTTCTCTATCAGTATTCCCAAAGCCCTAGTACCGGAGTGGGATCAGTGTAAGACATTCTAATCCCTTCTTTGATTTTACTATCTGCGTCTTCGTTTTATAGGGCCCTCACGGCCAAGGATCCAAATCAGCTCGCGATTGTTCTGTACTCCTATTTCATGTAAACCCTCCCTCTCTTCAAAAGAATAGCCAACTTCATTTAATCGCGATCGATAGCTTTGAGAACCGCTTTGTTATCCAGTAGCATCTTAATCTTGACCCTTTTAGTATTCCTTGTCTTTACTAGTTGCGTGTATTTAGATAAAGGCCTTCTCAGAGAGAAGGAAGTGCTTTTTGCACCTGCTCCTACTCCACCATTCATCTTCGAGCTATCCGTAGACCATATTTGCGACCCTTTATGCGTGAATGTGGGCAATTCTCCCATTTGCTTCTTGATGTAATAATGATCTTGAACGTTTTCTCGTAGGTTAGTTGCTTTAGTCTTTAGTTTGATCACTGAAGTTCAGAATTTTCATTAGGTGCCTGATGTGGCCTCCAGGATACTAAAGTAGATCTCCTGATTTGTACTTGCAAGCCATATTTGCGCATAGAGCCTGTTTTGTCGCTTCTTCCTCACTTTCTCTGAAAGTACAGCGGTTCAAGGTTTGGAGGAGCTCCCATGCCTGATCCTGGGATGAAGCTCGCTGCTCCTGTAGTCCGCGTTCAAACCGACTTTTGAAGCTTTTTGAACCTATTACCAGCAGATTTTTGTGTGGTTTACTTTCTCCATCCAGTCTCCTCCATCCAGAATGATCGGTACCAGCATTTGTTTGTATGCCGAGATTGTCTACGTTTTAGATAGTCCCCAGTTGCATGCAAGCATTTGTTTTGCCGCCCAAAGTACCTCAGTGTCGTTTTGTTTAATTGAATGTCCCAGGTGAGTTTCCTATTCAAATGAATTTATAGATATTTTACCTCTTCTAGATGCACCTTGTGCCCCTAATTTTTTTTTGCCCGCAGCTGGACCTGGTGAAAGGTGATATGTTAATTTTCTTAGGGTTTATGGATAAATCCTTTTCCTTGCACTATTGTACTGTTTCATTTAAGGCCTGTTGAATTCTGAATCTCAATGTATCTGACTGTAGGCCTCTTATTTTTACCGCGATGCCATCCAAGTATCCAATAATTATTAGAACTGAAAAATACATGCAATTCTAATCGATAGTAGTTGGATAATGAGCTAAGAAAATATCAACGGCGCGTGTATGGTATGCTGATATAGCTGCACTTCACGATCGTAATCGGTGTATCACATATGATACATCGGCAGCGAACATACTATCGGTCTGCTAGTTCGATGTGGTTTTGGTGCTGTCGAACTCTGTTCATGCGGGTGTTGTAAATTCTCCCTTTCACCAAATGCCACTCTTGTTTTGAAGGGATTGAACAGATGTCAGGGATTGATTTGAGGATTATTCTGGGAACCGTGAAGCCGTGTTCTCCAATTCTGCCTTCGTTGTGTAATTCGGACGCAGGCTAAGAAGTTCCACTGTATGGCCATTTCGATAGCCTTCTCCGTTTGTTGTCTTTAATTGATCCTATTTATGATATATTTTCCTAGTTTGAAAGTTATATGTTGGGAAGACTATTTCTCCCAAAATTAATAATTTATTTAGAATATGATAATTGATTATAGTGGAATACATCCAAAATATGACGTAGTTCTCGTCTTTCAAGCCCAGCAAAAGCAGAAAACCCAAAAACAAAATCATCAAAATAATGTAATTACGAAAACTCAGAGGCAACGGAAGTCCCAGTCATCCTCATATGGACAACAGCCGCACCAACAATCCCACACAATGTCTGCTTGCTAATCAACGTCTTCAACAACTGCAAACAAGTGCCTGTTATAAGCGATCCTCAACAGCAAACTCTAATTGTACATGCTCTATGCCAGCCGGAGCCATCTAATGCTATTCCAAAGTTTGCCATTTCTGAACCTCTGCCACAAATAGATGTCGTCTTACCACCTACTCCTGTCTTTATATCACGGTTAGGATTTAAAACAATTACTGACACTGTTCTTTGACTATTCACTGTTGCAGGAAGACCCACCAGTGTGTCAGGACTGAGTGTCAGAATTAAAAGTTGGTGGGGATACCGAAGGTGAGCTCCCGTCGGATAGACGATCGTAAATTTCATTAGCCTTGCGTTCCAGCTTCTCAGCTATTTTATTGATGTTTCCGCTCTTATCAAAAGCAACCGCGTTGGTTATTCTGTCGAAGGAGTTTGCCATTTCTGCGAAAGTTTTGCTGTTGGCTCTGAATTGCGCCTGTTGCATAGAGAGTAGATGGTCTTTCTCTACATTCAGCTTTTCGATTTTGTTAATAATGCTGCCGTACATGCATTTGAAGAGCTTCTCTAGCTGTTGGCAATCAGTGCAGATAAAATGTTCTTCTATGTAGGGCTGATACCAATCCCTAGGCGCATCCAAACATGCTCCATGAAGCATTCGATTGCAGAAAGCTTTGTATGTAACATATTTAAGTGTATTGTCAAATGCAAAACAATTGGCCAAACTGCACTTACCGCTCATTTTCAAAAAAAAAAAAAACTTTGCACCCACTCAACAAATTAAATAAATTATTCGGGGTTATTACAAATAGTTGTCTATGGGTTCAGGTTTTTAATCACATGATTTACAATGAACGTAAATATAAATGTTCATATATGACTCAGCAATAATTTACCGTTCCATCAAAACTAAAGGACCTACTACAAACAGAATTCTGACTACCAGTCATCTAAGGTAAAGAATTTTCCAATGCACCACAACGAAATTTTCCCTCCAGACCTTCAAGGATCGCTCAAATTTAAACCGTACTATTAGTATGTACTACCAAAATGTAGACGCCTGATGAACTAAGACAAATGAAATTAACTTATCCTTTATCTCACCACGCAGTGATATTATTTGTCTCACGGAAATGTGGTTAACAGAAGACATTCGTAACAAGGAAGTTTTATCCTTGCATGTGTTCTCTGGTAAAGACCGTGATCGTTTACTTATTGGAAAAACGGATGGTGAAGGATTTTTGATTGCTGTGCTAAGGTCGCTTACAGAAACTCTCTGCAGTTATTTTTCGTTTTCGCTTCCTGTCGAATGTATTATAGTCCGGATGTCCTTAACTCTAACTTCCTAATTGTTGGTTCTACTTATATTCAATGCACCAGTCCAGTGTATGAATGCTTTTTTGCGGAACTCTCTAGTTACGTCTCCATATTCTACGAGGGAGAATTCCCGTCCTCTCCGTTCCAACTTCTTTAAAGCAAACTTCCCTAGTATGACTTCTCAGATAAATTCAATCAACTGGTTTTCCTTCTTCAGTTGACTGGGCATGTTTGATGCCACACACAAATTGGACGCATTCCTCTCTCTGACTCACTTTCCGCCTGAAAAAATCAAATGATGACCCTTGTTTCAACTCTGAAATTGCACTTGCATTAAAGAAAGTGTAAGACAAAGCTTGTAAAAGATTTAAGCGCACGGGTTTGGAATTAGATCTGATCGAATGCAAGAGATTAAAAGAAAACTGTGAAGCCTGCTATGCGTGATTATCTCTCAATTTTTAATAATAAATTTAATATATTTTTTGGATATAACAAAACATTTTTATTGCAGTGGATCAACGGTATACAAGTCGTCAAACATGAAATCGGACATTTACCTTTCGAAGCTGATATATCAGATGTTGTTAAATATGGTGGTGAAAATCTCATAACTGTATTATGTGACAATGCTCTGTTGCGAACCACAGTACCTCAGGGAACCATTTCGGAAAAGTCAACGTAAGTGAACCAAATAGTATGTCTATATTAACGCTCGAGTCGTATAATCAACATTGAAGCCTTTTGCAGAGACAACGGTGTTACTTTGATCCAGTCGTACACGTTTGATTTCTTTAATTATGCTGGCATACATCGATCCGTTATGCTTTACACAACCCCGAGATTTTATATTGAAGATATAACGATTACAACTGATTTAGTTGACAATGACGGTACGTTCAATAGATTTATCAGTAAGATATATCAAATTCATAAATTTGATCAATTTTCAGGTATCGTTTACTACGAAGTGAAGGTAAACGGAGACAGCGTAGGTGTTATACCGTATGTCAACTTAAAATTACGTAACAAGGAAGGTGATGTTGTTGCCACAGCGCAGGCAGGCGCTGATTTAAAGGGTGTGATCACCGTGGAAAACGTTAAACCTTGGTGGCCATACCTAATGCACCCAGAACCTGGCTATTTGTACACTTTGGAAGTAATGCTGGGAAACGATCAAGAGGAAAACATTGACATATATAGACTTAAGATAGGCATAAGAACGATAGCGTGGAACAATACTTCATTCTTGATCAATGGCCGACCGGTTTACTTCAAAGGTTTCGGAAAGCATGAGGATTCAGATGTAAATTTCAAAAACTATCGCTAGCATATTCAATATCATTATCAATATTCATAACGTTTCAGATAAGAGGAAAAGGATTAGATTTGGCACTTCTAACCAAGGACTTTAGTTTGCTGAAATGGATAGGTGCAAACGCATATCGTACTTCACACTATCCATATTCAGAAGAATCAATGCAATTTGCCGACGAACAGGGAATAATGATTATCGACGAATGTCCAAGTGTCGATACAGAGTTAGTAGCAAACTAATTGATCTTGTACGTATACGGTATTCTTAATTTATTTTTGAAAATTTCAGTTGGTTCAGTCAAGCTTTATTGGACAAACATAAGTCTTCGATAGAACAACTAATACATCGTGATAAAAATCATCCTAGTGTAGTAATGTGGTCAATTGCCAATGAACCTAGAGTTTCATCATTTGCTGCTGACTCATATTTCCAGTAAGTCTAATAAATTTTATTGTAGGATTAATCTTCTTACTGTTTTTCTTTGTGCATTTGAATTTCAACTGTATTTGTTCATGTTGCCCTTTTACTACTTTCAATTTGTTGAAATATTATTATCTTTTGCACAAAGAGCAACCTTGATCTGTGAATAGTATTTAAAAAGTTGTACTCAACAATAGTTGCTAAATAAAATCTCTTTACTAACAGACACAAAAGTAAAAAGCTTTAGCTCATACAATCTTGTTGAACAATATTATTTCCTTCTAGAAAAGTCGCCAACTATACAAAATCGTTAGATCGAACACGACCAATCACTGCTGCAATAGCCACACCTTCGGAGGAAGAAAAAGCTGTAAGATATTAATTTTATCTGTAAAAATTTCAAATGTCTTATCAAATAATTTTTGAAACACAGGGAAAGCACTTAGATATAATCAGTTTTAATCGATACAATGGCTGGTATGCGAACACAGGCCGTATAGATATGATTGAAACGAATGTCATTGAAGAGGCAAAAGCCTGGCATAAAAAGCACAATAAACCAGTTCTAATGTCCGAATATGGAGCAGATACAGTGGCAGGATTACATTTGGTAAGATATATAATATACTTTGAGCCCTAGTTTGAATAACAGGTTTTTAAATGAAATTGAAAAGAAATTTTTTAAAGTCGAATTGATGTTCTGAGATTTATTTTCGAACATACAGTGGTGGACAAAAGTGGATACATAGATAATAATTTTTAGTAACTTCGATATAACTTTTCTTCTACTACAGATAATTCAGTAATTCATTTTGCACTGAATACTTAGAATACTATTCTTAAATTAATGGAGCAAACAAAAGCCGTTGCTATAAAAAAAATTCCAGGAAAAGTAAAAATTCTTCGGAAACACCATTTATCCAGTTTTGTCCACATTCATTTCCGTTGATTAGAAAATGATTCACCGTTGCAAATATCGTTTGCATCGTTTGCTTTGACATTTTCTGTGTTTCTATGCTATTTGTTAGTCGTATTGCAGCAGTCAAGCAAGAGTGAACCGTACAAAGTGAGTGAAATTTAAATACAAATTAAAATGAGAAAAATTTCACGTAACCTTGAAAATGAAATATTATCGTTGAGTCAAAATGGAAATTCTTGTCGAAAAATAGCGGCGAAATTAAACTTGTGTCACCGTACAGTAAGCTTGGTAAGAAAACGGAGAAATTTTAAGGCACCTAGCAATCTTGGCGGTCGGCCAAGGTTTTTGTCTGCTGGAGATGCTCGTATGGTGGAACGATTGCTGGTGACGAAGAAGGCAAGAACACCAAAAATAGCTGCAGAAGCATTGAACAAAGCTGTAAGTGATCGCACAGTAAGACGAGCTTTGCATAGAATTGGACTAGTGTCTGCAGTAAAACAAAAAAAGCCTGCGCTATCACAGAAAGTGGACCGTTGAAGACTGGAAAAGAGTTATATGGTCAGACGAGACCAAAATCAATCGGTTCCAGTCAGATGGCAAGGAGTATTACTGCCATCGACCCCATGAGACTATTCAAAGACATCATGTCAAACCAACAGTGAAGCACGGTGGTGGTCATTTAATGGCGTGGGGCTCCTTTACGTGGTGGAACCTTGGTCCATTGATTAAAATCGAAGGAATAATGAAAAAGGAAGACTATCTTAGCATCATACAAAATAATTTACCCGACTTCGTTGAAGAATGTGCGTATCCAGTGGACGAAATAGTTTTTCAACAGGATGGAGATCCCAAGCATACTGCCATAATTGTGAAAAAATGGCTTACTGAGCAACAATTTCACACTATGCAGTGGCCTGCACAAAACCCAGACTTAAATCTGATCGAAAATTTGTGGGCAATCGTAAAAAGGATGCTTTCACACTATGAACGTGCTCCAACTAATATGGCCGAACTTTGGGAAAGAGTATAGAATGAATGGAAAAAAATCCCACACCAAACGATTCAACACTTGGTAGAAAGCATGCCAAAACGAATTGAAAATGCTATGGCCAACAAAGGACTATGGACGAAGTACTAACTTTCTAAATAATTAAAATTGACAAAACTGGATAAATGGTGTTCACAATTAATTTTGAATTTTTATTTAGCTTTTAAGACGAATTATATTTATTTTTATCTTATAATAATAGACAACAGTTACAATTAATCAATGCAAAAAGAGTTACTTAATTATCTATAAAAGTAACATCAAATTCACAAGAAATTTTTTTTTATGTATCCACTTTTGTCCACCACTGTAAGTGTATCAAATAATTTCAGAACTAAAAAACTTTATCGAATATATAATTTGTGATAGATCTAAATATCAGAAAATCTAACCAAATAGAACTTATTTTTTATTATATTTATCCTGAAATGATCAATTTGACTTCTCGAAAAAATATGGATCAAATTCTCATTAATTTCAAGTATTATTCTCAATTATGTTTTTTTTTTTTTGTATTGCAGCTGCCTTCATATGTTTGGACTGAAGACTATCAATCAAGCCTTTTTTCGAAACATTTTCAAGCTTTCGATGCCTTGCGAAAAGAAAAATTCTTTATCGGTGAATTCGTTTGGAATTTTGCTGATTTTAAAACTGCACAAAGTAAGTATGATAAACTGAAATGACAATAACGAATTTTTCAATTTCTTTCGGTTTAATTGCGTTTTAAAATGCAGGGTAGTTTTCAAATTTCGATGATTTTTGACGAGTTTATGATAAACCGCAATGTGGCTGATGCGATTAAGATTAAGCAAAGTAACAGTCTAGTTCTTGTACTTCTAATCTTAACATTCCAATACCAGGTGTACGTTCAACATTTCACTGTCATCAATATTGGGTTGAAGAGTCTTTACGCATTTCGAAATAAATTTATAAATTTCTTCTATTGTAATCGTATGCCCGTCACTTTGATTTATAATCTCATGCTATTTTTTCTGGAAAAGGCATGATCTTATCAATATAAAACTTCTTGGGTTTATCGGCGGAAAAGAAGAACCCACAGAATTTAACTTTGTCCCAATTAGTGAGTTTTGTAATTAACGAAATAAATGATAGTCTGACAGTGTCAGATTACAAGAAACCAAATTAACTGGTAAATTTTTTTTCGCCCTACGATGACTAATCTTTGGGCCAAATGATTTGTCGTCACGCGTTTTTAAGCTAAATCCGCCTTGGAATCTGCCGCGGAATGCGAAATTGGCAGGTGTGTACGAGGGTTCGTGATAGCTATTTCCACTCTAAAACACTTTGTGAATCCACTTTCCCATTTCAATTCTATCAAACTCACACATCATAACCACACCACCGCTACCTTTATTTTCCCTCTGCACTTCACGATTCATTCGGATTTTCAACACACCTCGTTTTCGATAATCAATTCAAAATTTAACATTTGCTTCACGGTTCAAATTATCTTCCGTCCATCACTCAGACACGGTACACTCTAACTCCCGAATGGCTCCTATCGCCGCAAAAAACAAATCACCTACACTCAAAATCTGTTCTCCTAGTCTACTAACGGTTTATTTTTTTCGTCGTCTCGTATCCATGCCGCCCACTCTGTCACTCTAATACTTCCCCTTATCAAAAGATAATTTCGCCGAAATTCTCTCCTTTAAATAAATCTGGTCCAATCCATTAATCTTCTCGGTTTTTTGCCACTGATAATAATATTACTTTAACTATTTTACTTCACACGATGACTGCCAACTACGAGGTATTTCGTAAGTTGTTTACTTGGCTAGGACACCTACTACGAGCTATCTCGTTTCTTCATTACTTGCCATATTTGTACGGCTACGAGGATACTCGTAGCATAACAGTGTAAATACGAATACATAGATGGCCCCAGGAAAGAAAAAATCAGATTTAGCTTAAATGAACTGAAAATACAATACGATTTCGCCAAGAGGTTTCTGTTACATAAGCCAACTACGAGATAATTCGTAACTCCTTTCTTTTTTTAAAAAAAATAACATTTTTTAAGCTTTTTGATTATTATTATGTACTATTATTAAAGTTTTTAATATATAACATGATTAAATCAAACTGGCTCTTTAGACCGGAATCGTGAAAAATACCATGGCAGTCAACGTGTTAATACTATCCTAAATTATCGTTTCCATTGTACTATCTAATGCTATGCTAGCTTTACTGGTCTAAGCTACGTTACATTGCTTATTCTAAGATAACCCTACGTGAACTCCAGTCCATTCTTTCGTATGATACGTAGATCTTTAGGTCCTTAGCTCTACGTGGCAGAGGCACGACCTTCTTTGTTATCCAGCTCATAAATTGCAGGTGATATATTTTTCTTAATAATAAAAGGGCTTATGTACTCCGGAGCTAGCTTAACTGAAAAATACTGTGCAGCATCCGATAAGACATAATTATGTCTCCACACCATTTCCATGTACGAAAAGTTCGTCCTCTTTCCTTCCCAAATCGTAATGGTGTTTACTCTTCTAGGCAGCTTGTTGAAGTCGAGATAGCATTTCCCGTCGAACTCTTTCCAAGGTTTCGCCTCTCTGTGGTGCATCGGTACCCTTTTCTCCGTTTACCTGTATATTTTACATATGTATGTAGAGGTAACTTATAGCAACGGGGCTACTGTCTCAAAATTGATACAACGAAATTTCTGGGAAAAGTGTGAAAATACCTTTCCCGTAACTCAAGATTACATTTTTAAATATAACTGTCACAAAAATCCACATGAGGCGTTAGTTCCTAGATGGGACTGCCTGAGAATGGCACGAGCGCAGCCAGTTTTCACAAATATTTTTTATATCACAACTTCTTCCCGATTGGCAGCCACTACTTTTGGATATAATCTTTCTTTGGATTTATTTTAAATAAAATGTCTATTGACTGTATAACGAAAGTTGATTCTGCTCTCATATCGTTGTAATAATTTTTTCATATTTTGTTCGTTCAATATCCTTATTACTGTTTACAATTCCTAATTTCTTCATTATCTATTTCAGCCTACACTCGAGTCGGTGGCAATAAGAAAGGAGTATTTACACGAAGTCGACAGCCAAAAGCTGCAGCTTATTTACTACGTCAACGATATTTTGGCCTCTGTGCCGAGGAACAAAAGAGCTGTGGTATGCCCAAAGATCTCTTCCTATATACAACCGAATTACAACAACAAAATCGAGAACATACCGAACTGTAACGAATGATAGCTTTAATACGAATTAATTAATTAGATTTAACTGATATAGTTTAACATTGAAGACTTATTTTTATATAAAATAAAAGAAAAAATCGAAATTTAATAAAATTGACTTTAAATGATTGGGTAAATATGTTGATTGGTATGGACAAAAATAATGCCAAAGCATTTGAAGATGCAATTGTTTTTGAATTGCACTGCTTCTCATCAGATATCAGCTCATAGTGCATATCTGACAATGTGACCACTTGCAGTGGGAGATTGATTTTTTTTATTTATATTAGTTGTGACAAAGACAAGAAGGAAAAAAGCGATTGCAATTTAATACTTCTATTTCAAGATGTTATTCATAAATACTAATTGGTATTAGCCGATAAAACTTCAGGAAGAGGATAATTTAACCTTGAATTCTTGATGTTTTACGAAATTAAATGATGGTGGTTTTCAAATTAAAGTTATTTATTATTATTATTAAATTTTGTTCCTTTAAATTCTATTATTCAAATCCAAAACTCAACGGGAAACTGCTGAGCGGCTTTTTTATTAGACAATTTCTCGGTAAATACCCTACATAAGTATACTAAGTGGCTGCCAAATGAAAACTTTCTTAGTCGTATATGGATGGATTGGTAGATGAAAATCATTCACTCCTTTATGTGAAGTAAGAGCTCGGATGTGGAGGTCCGTGAAGATTTTTTAAAAACAAACTCGAATTTGAGTCGCCCAGCCATATTATTACTATGACACTTTCTTAAAAGCTTTGGGTTCTTTCTCAATTAGCTGTCATTTTGATATAAACTACTTCAAAATCTTGTCAAATAGTATATTAACTGTCGTTATGCATAGATAGTTCAGCATTTCTTATCTCTTGTTAATGGTATATCCATTTAAAACAAATTCTTAATTGTATTCTGAACAACTATGCACCGCTGCTTTCTGACAATTATTTGTATCCTTTTGTTCATTTTCAATCAATATTTGCCGGTAACTTGGGCATTTTTATATCCTCGGGATTCTGAGACTCGTGAAACTATAAGTTTGAACGGAATATGGAATTTCGTAGCTTCTGATCCTTATAAACCAACACAAGGCTTAGATGAGAAATGGTTTGACAATGATCTTGAGAAGGTAAATGGGATGTTTTCTGCATACAAAACCGCTTAATTTTTGGTTTTGTAGATAGTGAAAACGATACCGATGCCAGTGCCCGCAAGCTATAACGATATAACATGCAATGCAAGTATTCGAGATCACATAGGAACCGTTTGGTACGATCGTAACTTTTTCGTGCCAAAACGATGGTTCAAAGACTATCGTATATGGATTCATTTCGGAAGTGTTAACTATGAAGCGTTGGTTGTAAGTCAAATAATCTACTCACTAGACTTATAAACGTATAAGTGTTTTATATATTTCTATATAATATATTTATTATATATACTTCTCGTTCCAAAAAGGTGCGATTCAGAAGGTGGATCAAGTTTTAGTCCATAAGGTTCTATTTTAGTAACTGAGGGTAGAAGCGTCAATATAGGTTCAACGGAAGTTACTGTAACTGTTTTAGGGACGGATACTATTCCTCTCACACTAGATGAAATTCCATCCAGATTCAGCAGAACTTCTTTGGGAGCTAACTCATATTCTGCTGATACACTTGTCGATACTTCCAGCATTAATACAAAATCTGGAGCAACCAGTGTAGCTTCTACAGAAAACAAAGGAAATTCGTCATGCTTTCTTCATGCTTTATTCCTACCTTATAAGAATCACCAGGATCTGACACTAAACCAGACAGATACGATTCAGGTTCATCTGTGGCTGAGCAGGATCTCCCCGTTATAACTGATTCTGTAACAATAATTGTTATTTTCAATTGCTCAACCATTGATTGCAGCAGCAGCCGCAAATCTTTCGAGTTGATTCTGATTCGATAGTAGCTGGTTTTTATGTCACAGAAACGAGCGGTTGGTCTGTAAAAGCTTTAAGAGCTCCTTCAAAAGCTGATAGTGACTCTGGATTTGAAGAAATACAATTAGATACAGGTACAGATTCCGTAGTGGATGGCGAATTCGCTCAGATTCTCAAGGAACTTATTTAAGTGAGATGAATTCAACATCAACAGTTTCTCCCAGAAAGGATCCAAGATTTGCACAGCCTGTCGAACTTTCTCATATGGATCCTTGGAGATGTGATGTGATTTTGCCGTGAAAAGTTACAGATTTTGCATTAAAAAGCACTGATTGTACGGTTACTGCGGCTATATCTTCAATCACTATTTTTGGTTCAGTAATACAAGTGTATATTTTACGGGAGCGATAGCTGGTTCTGTTTTTTTATGTAGTTCCGTCATTAGCCGAATGAGACATTTTCGTAGCTAGTGCAGGATCTGCAGGCATAGATTTCGGGCCAGCTGCAAATATTGTTGGTTTTGGTGTTGCTGGTTCTAAAATTGCAGAAGCTGATTAGGCTCCGCAGTTCCTGGAATGGGCTATGGAGGAGCTGATGAAGGTTTTGCGGAAATCAATTAATTTTCTGTTCGTGAACATTCCGCAAAATTGAGTTTATGTTCTGTGGAAATACGTGTAAGTTTTACTGAAGCTAGTAGATTTCGTGTAAGCTCTACTGAAGTTAGTAGATTTACTTCAGAATATCTGCCAATGTTTTCTGTTCGTTTTATCGTTGCTGAAATATATTTTAAAGGTTCCATAGAAGGATTTTTCATCTTCCGCAGTAGTTGAAGCAAATTTTATGGAAATCTTTGCAGCTACTCTACGTCCGCGCAATTTCGAGTATAGCTGCGAGCAAAGACGCCTGATTCTTGCCGAATGGAGAAAGATATCACAAGAGCTAGCAAGGAAACAGTGATAACATGAACAGATCCGCGGAGACATGAATCCATGACCTTCGTAAAATGCGAGGATATCGCAAGATTCGGTGATGTAATTCATTCAGGGAGGTTAAGAAACTGATATCTAAGGTCAAAATTGAGATCGTTGACCTCAACAGACTTACAACCGAGGAAGAAGTGACGAAAGCAGCCCGGGATATAGAAATCGAGAAGGCTGAAATCAGCCTGCACTTTCCAAATTCAAGCCAGCAGTGGTAAACGCTATGAAGCTAATTTATGTCATCTGTTATTTCTCACTGAACGACCCAATTAGGGCAATGAAGAGGAAAAAAGAAGCTCTAGAAGATACTCGATGCGATCTTCTGAGTGCTATGGTCATGGTTGGAAAATTCAACGCCAATGCTTTGAAGTGGGAAATGGCAACTTAGGGCACATATGGAAAATTAATTATGGAAGTGGTGTCTAGATTGGAAATGGCTGCTCTAAATATAGGCCCAACATCTACTTACCGTAAACCGAGGTTCGGCAAGTCTATACCTGATATAACTCTTGGCTCCCAAGCGTTGTCAGCGCTGACGAGGAACTGGAGTTTCGTGGACGAGTACTGTGGAAGTGATCATAACTACATCGCCTTCTGGCTCGCGGAGCTCTAGTAAAAAAGACTTGGCTGTCTTTTAACAACAGCCTTGCTAGCGAGGGTAGCGCAGGTTGGGTAAAGTCAGCGATAGGTAAAGCAGGGATCGATAGACTAGTGAGCTTCGCTATGGGGAAAATCAAGCGAGCGTGCGGCAATGTCACATGGATCTTGCTTCACTCATGGAGGCGGATACTCTTAAGCATATCGTGGAATTGCTGTTCCCTGCCGATCACGCGAGATTAGGAAAACGCTCTCATAGTCCGTCAGGACAGCATTCCTTTGCTCACTCTAGAAGAACTTAGCAGTGAGGTTAACAAAATGAAAAACAATCAGGCACCTGGCCCCTACAGCATTCCAGCGGAAGTGCTGAAAGCGATGGCGGAGAATCAACCGTTAGCGCTGCTTTGAATGTATAATGCGTGTTTGTTGGCTGTTGTCTTTTCATCATGCTGGAAAGTGGCACGACTGGCTTTGATCCCTAAGGAAAAGAGCGATATGAACACACCATCAGGCAGCAATAACAAAGGGCTGGTGGTCTTTCAAAAAATCAGCATGGGCTCTGTAGTGACCACTCAACAATTAGTGCCCCACACGAAGTAAAAGGTGCAGTAGAGTGCGCCGACGTCGCATGCACATGAACCAGATTATTCGTGTTTTTAGTAACGCTCGATGTTCGGAACGCATTTAATTAAATGTAGACATGATATTTCTAGTGAGTAAAAATCTCAACAATTCTGTATCGTTCACAGAAAACTTTATGAAAGTTTTTCAACACCCGGTCTAAAAAAAAAATAGTTCATAATTATGTATTTATTAAAACTTTACTGCTATCTCTACCCTATCGTACTTATTTTAAATTTTCAGTGGATCAATGGGAAAAAAGTAGTCAAACATGAAATCGGTCATTTGCCGTTTCAAGCCGAAGTTACAAAAAATTTAAAATATGGCAAGAAAAATCGTATTACAGTACTATGTGACAATGTTTTACTTCAGACTACAATGCCGCAAGGATATGTCAAAGAAAATCTACGGTACGCGAAGATATTACATAGATGTGAATGATAGTTTTTGCAAATTTGAAATCATATCACTTTATTTCAGAGAAACGAAACAACCGAAATTAGCACAAAACTATGAGTATGTCTTGTATGAAAATACAGCTTGCGACTTGTATAATTATATAAGATTTTTATTATGAGTTTACGTTCATTTTGATATGCGACTAATTTTGATTGCAGATTCGATTATTTCAATTACGCTGGGATACATCGATCAGTTACTCTCTATGCCACACCTGAAGTTTACATTGAAGATATCTCTGTAAGAACAACAATTTCCAAGAAACCATACATAGGTGAAATACATAAAATTCTAATAAATAGTTCATCGTGAACTTATTTCAACCTTATCTAGGATTTGTTCACTACAATATACACACCGGTGGTACTCACAATGGAAAAAAACGTTATTTTATCGATGTTTCCCTCATCGATAGAGAAGGAGTAACAGTTGCGAAGAATACAAGTGGTCATAGCGGTACTATTACCGTGAATAATGTTGTCTTATGGTGGCCGTATCTAATGGACCCAAATCCTGGCTATCTATACACTTTAAAAACAGTCATTCAAAGCGATCAGCGTAAAATTTTAGATGTTTACTCGATGAAAATTGGAATAAGGACGATCGAATGGAACCAAAAAACGTTGCTTATAAATGAGCGACCAGTTTATTTGCGTGGATTTGGTCGGCATGAAGACTCAGAAGTAAGTAGTTGTGTCAATTCAAAACGGTTTGTTCTTGTGGCTCACGCGAACTTTCAGATACGGGGAAGAGGTTTGGATTTGATTATGATTGTAAAAGACATCAATATACTCAAATGGATCGGTGCGAATGCATATCGGACATCACACTATCCATACTCTGAAGAATCAATGGACTTGGCTGATGAATATGGATTTATGATAATCGATGAATGTTCGGCGACTAATATATAGTAAGATACATAGTAACAAATGAGTCTTTTTGAGCATCCAGATTATTTCTGAAACTATGCATGACTATAAAAAAGAAAAATAACGAGGCTTATCACAGATCAATACCGTACATATTGTCTCTCTGAAGGCAAGAGCTTAAATATTGTGACGTGAATTCCAGACTCCAGAGTTCTATGTGTAAACGTGAGTTAGTAAGGGTAGTCCATCACATCCGAACATGACTTAGGTATAGAAAGTCTTCCGACTTGGTTATGTTCGACATAGTCAAATCATTCGACAAAGTCTAGCACGCATGACTGTTACTCAGAATGCATGCAATCCATAGCATTGTACAACTTATAGAATCAGTCTTAAAGAGTAGAAATTTTCATACATTTTTCCCTCCAGAGGACCATAAAAACTGGAGTTCCGCAACGATAATCAATTGCACAATTTATACAATGCAGGTATCTCTAAATTGTCCATATTAAAAATAGCCTATTCACGGATGACACCTCCATCATTCACACGTCCTAGTTAGCAAACTACGTCATGTCAGCCCTGGAATTATAAATCAACACGCTTCTGACCTACTTCCACAAATAGGAGAGAAAAATAAACCTAGAGAAACTTTACAAAATCGCATAGTAAACGGACAAGAAATAGAATGACAACGAACCCTAAAATAATAGAAAATAAAAATAAATCAATTTACTATTTTAGTGGTATGAACCGTGCTATCTTACATAATCACCTATCATCAATAAGGCAACTAATCCGAAGGGACAAAAATCATCCAAGTGTTATAATGTGGTCCATAGCTAATGAACCCGTGATGGAAGACGTTGATGGCCTGAAAGATTATTTTCGGTAAATATTGCATATCTTATAGATTGGAACGCTTAGCTTTGCAAATCCCTCTATTCAGTGAAGTTATCGACTCAGTGCGCCATATGGACTCTACACGACCAATAACTGCAGCAATTTCATCTTCTGTGAATTCAAGTTTTAACATTGTAAGTCTATTATATAGTAAAAAAATTGACACGAGTAGCTTCGCCAGTGAAATTGTATAGTAGCCTTATTAGAGAGAACCTATTCAAAGACTTACTTAAACTTTTTTGTATCATAAATGACGGGAAACACAGGGCAAATATTTAGACGTAATTTCCTTCAACCGTTACAACGGATGGTATTCATATGCAGGACAGTTGGACGAAATCAAAAACAAAGTCATTCAAGAGGCTCAGGACTGGAATAAAGTATATCGAAAACCAGTGATAATTTCAGAATACGGTGCTGGCACTTTGAAAGGTTTGAGTGCAGTGAGTTTGAGCAATCTAATATTTATGAAAAATCTATAACTCTTTTTTTTAAATTTATTTTCATAGATACCACCTCATCTTTGGTCAGAAGACTATCAATTATTACTTTTTTCCGAACACTTTAAAGCCTTTGATAAACTACGCACTGATGGATGGTTTGTTGGCGAGTTTGTTTGGAATTTTGCTGATTTTCAGACACTACAAGGTAAAAAGCATTGAGGTCTAAACCTTTGATAGAGATAAAGTATTTTGTTTCTATTTCATAGACATTCGGAGAGTAAATGGCAATAAAAAAGGAGTATTTACTCGAGACAGAAGAGCAAAAGCAGTTGCTTTCTTGTTGCGACAACGTTACTATAGTATCTGTTTAGAACAGAAACCCGCTTGTGTAGTTCCAGATGATTTATTTTTATATATTACTCAAAATCAACCGAAAAAAGTTCATAAGAAGTTTGCACTTCTGTAAACATATTGATTGTTATTGGTGTAAATTGTGAGTTATATATTTTTTACGTTCATAGCTAGATTGTGATAAGAAGCAATCAAATCAAACATCGATGTTTTAATAAAAAGATAAATTTATCGAAACCAGCTCATAGTTTATGAGCTTACACAAAAGATTTCAAGGAGTAATTTATAATTTATTCAATTAATTTATTCAATTGTAACAAAGGGAACGCTTGGGCGTACCGTGACGAAAGTTCGTAACCGCAGCACTGCATTTAAACCGCATGAGGGCGGCAGAGATTATTAGAAAAAATTTTACAGAATAGGACGGTCCATAACTGAACGCCATGCGGCGCACGTTACCGCTTATCCCTGCCACGCGCACACTGATATATGGAACACATTTTATTTTGAAAGTCTAACATCAAAACTTTAAATTGAAAACTATGTCAAAACTGCCTTCTATGAAAATAATTATGTATCCGTCACCTCATTTTGAGGAATCAAAAAATGAAATTGATGATGATTGATTAGTCTTAGCCTTAAAATACGAACGATTTTTTTCAAACGAGTCCACAAAGTACTAGAAAGATGGGTTAGGTTTCGATAGAAAATACTTTGAATAAAATATAATGGATTAAATTTTCTTCATAAAGCTTCAATTTCACAAAATAAACCTATAAAACTTAGTTGCACTAACAATAACTGCGCAAATAAAGTAGAAAATTCGATACAATCACCCGATAATATCTCCGTAGAGAACTTTTGTCATGAATTTTATAAAAGCATTCAAAAATACAGGATTACTAATAAAAAAGATAAATGAAAAGCAAGGAAAAAGTAAGGTTTTTGATACTTCCTATGTTTCTGTATGTTTCAGCTTATTTCTGTATCTTTTTTTATACTTCAAAAAAAAAACAAAGATTCCACTCAAATCATACAGTTGTTTACAAAAATATTACAGCCTCGAAAAAAATATCAAAACTTAACTCATACAGTTCAAAGTTTCGCAAGTATTTATCGTTAGCATGAAGAAAAAATTTAATTTTCAACATTTGATCGGCAATCTTTCACTTTTTCGACTACTTGTCAATAATGGAACTCAAGGGACAGAGGTTTAAATGAACTAGAATCTATGATATATCAGTAGTTTTAGACGTTCTCTGCGAAATAAAAATTCAATGAAAAGTTTCGCAATAGAATTATCTTATTGGGGTATTAGAAACGTTATGTGAAAAAAATCATTGCCAAATCATGTGCGCAAAATGGGTTTTTCGAAGGCAAACCTCCCGAAAATAATTTTTTTCTGAAACTTCTCGTTAATTTTTGTTTTTACGGAAATTCATGAGCATTGAATTTATTCACCATAAATATCTGCACAAAAACTTAATACATAAAATATAAGTGGGGCCAATAGTTCTCGAGACATCAGGCTATGAAAACTTCGGGGCTATGATCCATTATCCTGTATGCAGAGTGATGAAGTTTTCTATATGGACGATAAATGCAGATTGTTATTATAACTAATTCGATGCACACAATTATTCATGCAAGCCGAAGAGTTAATGAGACATCCGAGAAGAACTGATTTTCGTGACCCTTGACCTTGAATAAGTTTTTCTAGCGCACAAAATTTCGTAATGGACTTTCCACTTAGCGTTTTTAAGACCAAAGTAAAGATAATTCACGGATCGGCCATATTTTTTTTGTCTTAAATGGCTAGGCTATGACGGACGGGGTTCAACATCTATTAGCCTGAATGCAGCAGCACACATGTTGCAACAATCAAAGTATCCCGAATTTTCCTCAATCATTTGCAATCAAAATACTAGAGAACGTGTAAACATATTGTGAGATTTATGTTGCATGCATGTATATCCCAACCTTACAGTAAATTAGGCAAAAAAATTACATTACAATTATAAAAATACGCATGCATGTACGCACCTTACCTACGATGCACACTGTTGCTTTTCCGCAAGTCACTGATAGCTTGTTTTGGCGGGTAAATATAGAATTCCAAGAAAACTAAGCCTACACTAATGTCACCTGTTCTTAGCCACTACGATCCTCACCACTGTATCTAGCACGTATGTTCTTTTCGAGACTGAAAGCGCGACTACCATCCTAGCAACAGTCTGACCGGAATCCTTTCTGAATCGAAAACTCTCTTTGCGCAACCTCGCGGAGCTCACGATCAACCCGAAATCAACCGCGGATGGGGATTGCACTTGCTGAAATCTGAAAATATTTGGGTTATGAATTTGTGTGCGATATTCATTTTTATTGGGATGGGACTGGGAGGGATAGTGCAACAGTGAAGAAGGGGGGTAAATTGCAGAGAGAATAAAATCATACATCCGAGAAATTCTGCATCTATTCGAATAGGAAAGGGATATTCATGAAAAGGGTTGCCTATTCGGTTCGTACAAGTCTACGATTGCAATATTTGTCTACTGACATGGTGCGACAGGTCATAGAAAATATGCAATGCTATTAAATAGTGAATCGAGTTGTTGTCCCGTGTGTGCATTTCATAGCAGATTATTTCAATCGGCAGCTCTGTACAGACAGAATTCCTGGAAAAGCATTGAAGAGAAGTTACTGTTGTTGGGCGCGAATCCGTCTGAGTTAGTTTACGTGGAAACAGTTGACGACAAAGGTCGTATGAAGAGTAGTGGTGTATCAATTCATAATATATTCGAATTCTCGCGTCAATATAACTAACAATATAATATTACTAATGTAATAAATAAGTGCAGTGAATATTTGCTTGTGTGGCAGTAATGTAAAATAAGTGAATCTCAAAATGTGAAAGTGCTACGAAAAACGAAAGGTTAGTGATTCTAATTTTTCTATTTATCAGGCCAGCCTCAATAGTAGGTTCAGTTGATATGTTTGTGGTATAACCATGTACAAAGAACTTCTAAAGGGTACTCTTCCTAAAGGCAAAAGGGTCCGGTAAGGCTATCTCACCATCCAATCGCCCTTGAAGCCC